>OY821519.1:157719081-157999081 GCA_963682025.1 Cordilura impudica
AAATTAAAATTAAATTAAAATTAAAATTAAAATTAAATTAAAATTAAAATTAAAATTAAAATTAAAATTAAAATTAAAATTAAAATTAAAATAAAATTAAAATTAAAATTAAAATTAAAATTAAAATTAAAATTAAATTAAAATTAAAATTAAATTAAAATTAAAATTAAAATTAAAATTAAAATTAAATTAAAATTAAAATTAAAATTAAAATTAAAATTAAAATTAAATTAAAATTAAAATTAAATTAAAATTAAAATTAAATTAAAATTAAAATTAAATTAAAATTAAAATTAAAATTAAAATTAAAATTAAAATTAAAATTAAAATAAAATAAAATTAAAATTAAAATTAAAATTAAAATTAAAATTAAAATTAAAATTAAAATTAAAATTAAAATTAAAATTAAAATTAAATTAAAAAATTAAAATTAAAATTAAAATTAAAATTAAAATTAAAATTAAAATTAAAATTAAAATAAAATTAAAATTAAATAAAATAAAATTAAAATTAAAATTAAATTAAAATTAAAATTTAAAATTAAAATTAAAATTAAAATTAAAATTAAAATTAAAATTAAAATTAAAATTAAAATTAAATTAAAATTAAAATTAAAATTAAAATTAAATTAAAATTAAAATTAAAATTAAAATTAAAATTAAAATTAAAATTAAAATTAAAATTTAAATTAAAATTAAAATTAAAATTAAAATTAAATTTAAAATTAAAATTAAAATTAAAATTAAAATTAAAATTAAAATTAAATTAAAATTAAAATTAAAATTAAAATTAAAATTAAAATTAAAATTAAAATTAAAATTAAATTAAAATTAAAATTAAAATTAAAATTAAAATTAAAATTAAATTAAAATTAAATTAAAATTAAAAATAAAAATTAAAATTAAAATTAAATTAAAATTAAAATTAAAATTAAAATTAAAATTAAAATTAAAATTAAATTAAAATTAAATTAAATTAAATTAAAAATTAAAATTAAAATTAAAATTAAATTAAAATTAAAATTAAAATTAAAATTAAAATTAAAATTAAAATTAAAATTAAAATTAAAATTAAAATTAAATTAAAATTAATTAAAATTAAAATTAAAATTAAATTTATTAAATTAAATTAAAATAAAATTAAAAATTAAAATTTAAAATAATTAAATTAAATTAAAAAAAATTAAATTAAAATTAAAAATTAAAATTAAAATTAAAATAAAATTAAATTAAAATTAAAAATTAAAATTAAAATTAAAATTAAATTTAAAATTAAAAAATTAAAATAAAATTAAAATTAAAATTAAATTAAAATTAAAATTAAAATTAAATTTAATTTAAAATTAAAATTAAAATTAAATTTAAAATTAAATTAAAATTAAAATTAAAAAAAATTAAATTAAAATTAAAATTAAAATTAAAATTAAATTTAAAATTAAAATTAAAATTAAAATTAAAATTAAAATTAAAATTAAAATTAAAATTAAAATTAAAATTAAAATTAAAATTAAAATAAAATTAAAATTAAAATTAAAATTAAAATTAAAATTAAAATTAAAATTAAAATTAAAATTAAAATTAAAATTTAAAATTAAAATTAAAATTAAAATTAAAATTAAAATTAAAATTAAAATTAAAATTAAAATTAAAATTAAAATTAAAATTAAAATTAAATTAAAATTAAAATTAAAATTAAAATTAAAATTAAAATTAAATTTAAAATTAAAATTAAAATTAAAATTAATTAAAATTAAAATTAAATTAAAATTAAAATAAAATTAAAATTAAAATTAAATTAAAATTAAAATTAAAATTAAAATTAAAATTAAAATTAAATTAAAATTAAAATTAAAATTAAAAATAAAATTAAAATTAAATAATTAAAATTAAAATTAAAATTAAAATTAAAATTATTAAAA
This sequence comes from Cordilura impudica, assembly GCA_963682025.1. NCBI lineage: Eukaryota > Metazoa > Arthropoda > Insecta > Diptera > Scathophagidae > Cordilura > Cordilura impudica. Next base: position 157,721,000 of record OY821519.1, read on the forward strand.
TTAAAATTAAAATTAAAATTAAAATTAAAAATAAAATTAAAATAAAATTAAAATTAAAATTAAATTAAAATTAAAATTAAAATTAAAATTAAAATTAAAATTAAAATTAAAATTAAAATTAAAATTAAAATTAAAATTAAAATTAAAATTAAAATTAAAATTAAAATTTAAAATTAAAATTAAAATTAAAATTAAAATTAAAATTAAAAATTAAAATTAAAATTAAAATTAAAATTAAAATTAAAATTAAAATTAAAATTAAAATTAAAATTAAAATTAAAATTAAAATTAAAATTAAAATTAAAATTAAAATTAAAATTAAAATTAAAATTAAAATTAAAATTAAATTAAAATTAAAATTAAAATTAAAATTAAAATTAAAATTAAAATTAAAATTAAAATTAAAATTAAAATTAAAATTAAAATTAAAATTAAAATTAAAATTAAAATTAAAATTAAAATTAAAATTAAAATTAAAATTAAAATTAAATTAAAATTAAAATTAAAATTAAAATTAAAATAAAATTAAAATTAAAATTAAAATTAAAATTAAAATTAAAATTAAAATTAAAATTAAAATTAAAATTAAAATTAAAATTAAAAAAAATAAAATTAAATTAAAATTAAAATTAAAATTAAAATTAAAATTAAAATTAAAATTAAAATTAAAATTAAAATTAAAATTAAAATTAAAATTAAAATTAAAATTAAAATTAAAATTAAAATTAAAATTAAAATTAAAATTAAAATTAAAATTAAAATTAAAATTAAAATTAAAATTAAAATTAAAATTAAAATTAAAATTAAAATTAAAATTAAAATTAAAATTAAAATTAAAATTAAAATTAAATTAAAATTAAAATTAAAATTAAAATTAAAATTAAAATTAAAATTAAAATTAAAATTAAAATTAAAATTAAAATTAAAATTAAATTAAAATTAAAATTAAAAATTAAAATTAAAATTAAAATTAAAATTAAAATTAAAATTAAAATTAAAATTAAAATTAAAATTAAAATTAAAATTAAAATTAAAATTAAAATTAAAATTAAAATTAAAATTAAAATTAAAATTAAAATTAAAATTAAAATTAAAATTAAAATTAAATTAAAATTAAAATTAAAATTAAAATTAAAATTAAAATTAAAATTAAAATTAAAATTAAAATTAAAATTAAAATTAAAATTAAATTAAAATTAAAATTAAAATTAAAATTAAAAATTAAAATTAAAATTAAAATTAAAATTAAAATTAATTAAAATTAAAATTAAAATTAAAATTAAAATTAAAATTAAATTAAAATTAAAATTAAAATTAAAATTAAAAATTAAAATTAAAATTAAAATTAAAATTAAAATTAAAATTAAAATTAAAATTAAAATTAAAATTAAAATTAAAATTAAAATTAAAATTAAAATTAAAATTAAAATTAAAATTAAAATTAAAATTAAAATTAAAATTAAAATTAAAATAAAATTAAAATTAAAATTAAATTAAAATTAAAATTAAAATTAAAATTAAAATTAAAATTAAAATTAAAATTAAAATTAAAATTAAAATTAAAATTAAAATTAAAATTAAAATTAAAATTAAAATTAAAATTAAAATTAAAATTAAAATTAAAATTAAAATTAAAATTAAAATTAAAATTAAAATTAAAATTAAAATTAAAATTAAAATTAAAATTAAAATTAAAATTAAAATTAAAATTAAAATTAAAATTAAAATTAAAATTAAAATTAAAATTAAAATTAAAATTAAAATTAAAATTAAAATAAATTAAAATTAAAATTAAAATTAAAATTAAAATTAAAATTAAAATTAAAATTAAAATTAAAATTAAAATTAAAATTAAAATTAAAATTAAAATTAAAATTAAAATTAAAATTAAAATTAAAATTAAAATTAAATTAAAATTAAAATTAAATTAAAATTAAAATTAAAATTAAAATTAAAATTAAAATTAAAATTAAAATTAAAATTAAAATTAAAATTAAAATTAAAATTAAAATTAAAATTAAAATTAAAATTAAAATTAAAATTAAAATTAAAATTAAAATTAAAATTAAAATTAAAATTAAAATTAAAATTAAAATTAAAATTAAAATTAAAATTAAAATTAAAATTAAAATTAAAATTAAAATTAAAATTAAAATTAAAATTAAAATTAAAATTAAAATTAAAATTAAAATTAAAATTAAAATTAAAATTAAAATTAAAATTAAAATTAAAATTAAAATTAAAATTAAAATTAAAATTAAATTAAAATTAAAATAAAATTAAAATTAAAATTAAAATTAAAATTAAAATTAAAATTAAAATAAAATTAAAATTAAAATTAAAATTAAAATTAAAATTAAAATTAAATTAAAATTAAAATTAAAATTAAAATTAAAATTAAAATTAAAATTAAAATTAAAATTAAAATTAAAATTAAAATTAAAATTAAAATTAAAATTAAAATTAAAATTAAAATTAAAATTAAAATTAAAATTAAATTAAAATTAAAATTAAAATTAAAATTAAAATTAAAATTAAAATTAAAATTAAAATTAAAATTAAAATTAAAATTAAAATTAAAATTAAAATTAAAATTAAAATTAAAATTAAAATTAAAATTAAAATTAAAATTAAAATTAAAATTAAAATTAAAATTAAAATTAAAATTAAAATTAAAATTAAAATTAAAATTAAAATTAAAATTAAAATTAAAATTAAAATTAAAATAAAATTAAAATTAAAATTAAAATTAAAATTAAAATTAAAATTAAAATTAAAATTAAAATTAAAATTAAAATTAAAATTAAAATTAAAATTAAAATTAAAATTAAAATTAAAATTAAAATTAAAATTAAAATTAAAATTAAAATTAAAATTAAAATTAAAATTAAAATTAAAATTAAAATTAAAATTAAAATTAAAATTAAAATTAAAATTAAAATTAAAATTAAAATTAAAATTAAAATTAAAATTAAAATTAAAATTAAAATTAAAATTAAAATTAAAATTAAAATTAAAATTAAAATTAAAATTAAAATTAAAATTAAAATTAAAATTAAAATTAAAATTAAAATTAAAATTAAAATTAAAATTAAAATTAAAATTAAAATTAAAATTAAAATTAAAATTAAAATTAAAATTAAAATTAAAATTAAAATTAAAATTAAAATTAAAATTAAAATTAAAATTAAAATTAAAATTAAAATTAAAATTAAAATTAAAATTAAAATTAAAATTAAAATTAAAATTAAAATTAAAATTAAAATTAAAATTAAAATTAAAATTAAAATTAAAATTAAAATTAAAATTAAAATTAAAATTAAAATTAAAATTAAAATTAAAATTAAAATTAAAATTAAAATTAAAATTAAAATTAAAATTAAAATTAAAATTAAAATTAAAATTAAAATTAAAATTAAAATTAAAATTAAAATTAAAATTAAAATTAAAATTAAAATTAAAATTAAAATTAAAATTAAAATTAAAATTAAAATTAAAATTAAAATTAAAATTAAAATTAAAATTAAAATTAAAATTAAAATTAAAATTAAAATTAAAATTAAAATTAAAATTAAAATTAAAATTAAAATTAAAATTAAAATTAAAATTAAAATTAAAATTAAAATTAAAATTAAAATTAAAATTAAAATTAAAATTAAAATTAAAATTAAAATTAAAATTAAAATTAAAATTAAAATTAAAATTAAAATTAAAATTAAAATTAAAATTAAAATTAAAATTAAAATTAAAATTAAAATTAAAATTAAAATTAAAATTAAAATTAAAATTAAAATTAAAATTAAAATTAAAATTAAAATTAAAATTAAAATTAAAATTAAAATTAAAATTAAAATTAAAATTAAAATTAAAATTAAAATTAAAATTAAAATTAAAATTAAAATTAAAATTAAAATTAAAATTAAAATTAAAATTAAAATTAAAATTAAAATTAAAATTAAAATTAAAATTAAAATTAAAATTAAAATTAAAATTAAAATTAAAATTAAAATTAAAATTAAAATTAAAATTAAAATTAAAATTAAAATTAAAATTAAAATTAAAATTAAAATTAAAATTAAAATTAAAATTAAAATTAAAATTAAAATTAAAATTAAAATTAAAATTAAAATTAAAATTAAAATTAAAATTAAAATTAAAATTAAAATTAAAATTAAAATTAAAATTAAAATTAAAATTAAAATTAAAATTAAAATTAAAATTAAAATTAAAATTAAAATTAAAATTAAAATTAAAATTAAAATTAAAATTAAAATTAAAATTAAAATTAAAATTAAAATTAAAATTAAAATTAAAATTAAAATTAAAATTAAAATTAAAATTAAAATTAAAATTAAAATTAAAATTAAAATTAAAATTAAAATTAAAATTAAAATTAAAATTAAAATTAAAATTAAAATTAAAATTAAAATTAAAATTAAAATTAAAATTAAAATTAAAATTAAAATTAAAATTAAAATTAAAATTAAAATTAAAATTAAAATTAAAATTAAAATTAAAATTAAAATTAAAATTAAAATTAAAATTAAAATTAAAATTAAAATTAAAATTAAAATTAAAATTAAAATTAAAATTAAAATTAAAATTAAAATTAAAATTAAAATTAAAATTAAAATTAAAATTAAAATTAAAATTAAAATTAAAATTAAAATTAAAATTAAAATTAAAATTAAAATTAAAATTAAAATTAAAATTAAAATTAAAATTAAAATTAAAATTAAAATTAAAATTAAAATTAAAATTAAAATTAAAATTAAAATTAAAATTAAAATTAAAATTAAAATTAAAATTAAAATTAAAATTAAAATTAAAATTAAAATTAAAATTAAAATTAAAATTAAAATTAAAATTAAAATTAAAATTAAAATTAAAATTAAAATTAAAATTAAAATTAAAATTAAAATTAAAATTAAAATTAAAATTAAAATTAAAATTAAAATTAAAATTAAAATTAAAATTAAAATTAAAATTAAAATTAAAATTAAAATTAAAATTAAAATTAAAATTAAAATTAAAATTAAAATTAAAATTAAAATTAAAATTAAAATTAAAATTAAAATTAAAATTAAAATTAAAATTAAAATTAAAATTAAAATTAAAATTAAAATTAAAATTAAAATTAAAATTAAAATTAAAATTAAAATTAAAATTAAAATTAAAATTAAAATTAAAATTAAAATTAAAATTAAAATTAAAATTAAAATTAAAATTAAAATTAAAATTAAAATTAAAATTAAAATTAAAATTAAAATTAAAATTAAAATTAAAATTAAAATTAAAATTAAAATTAAAATTAAAATTAAAATTAAAATTAAAATTAAAATTAAAATTAAAATTAAAATTAAAATTAAAATTAAAATTAAAATTAAAATTAAAATTAAAATTAAAATTAAAATTAAAATTAAAATTAAAATTAAAATTAAAATTAAAATTAAAATTAAAATTAAAATTAAAATTAAAATTAAAATTAAAATTAAAATTAAAATTAAAATTAAAATTAAAATTAAAATTAAAATTAAAATTAAAATTAAAATTAAAATTAAAATTAAAATTAAAATTAAAATTAAAATTAAAATTAAAATTAAAATTAAAATTAAAATTAAAATTAAAATTAAAATTAAAATTAAAATTAAAATTAAAATTAAAATTAAAATTAAAATTAAAATTAAAATTAAAATTAAAATTAAAATTAAAATTAAAATTAAAATTAAAATTAAAATTAAAATTAAAATTAAAATTAAAATTAAAATTAAAATTAAAATTAAAATTAAAATTAAAATTAAAATTAAAATTAAAATTAAAATTAAAATTAAAATTAAAATTAAAATTAAAATTAAAATTAAAATTAAAATTAAAATTAAAATTAAAATTAAAATTAAAATTAAAATTAAAATTAAAATTAAAATTAAAATTAAAATTAAAATTAAAATTAAAATTAAAATTAAAATTAAAATTAAAATTAAAATTAAAATTAAAATTAAAATTAAAATTAAAATTAAAATTAAAATTAAAATTAAAATTAAAATTAAAATTAAAATTAAAATTAAAATTAAAATTAAAATTAAAATTAAAATTAAAATTAAAATTAAAATTAAAATTAAAATTAAAATTAAAATTAAAATTAAAATTAAAATTAAAATTAAAATTAAAATTAAAATTAAAATTAAAATTAAAATTAAAATTAAAATTAAAATTAAAATTAAAATTAAAATTAAAATTAAAATTAAAATTAAAATTAAAATTAAAATTAAAATTAAAATTAAAATTAAAATTAAAATTAAAATTAAAATTAAAATTAAAATTAAAATTAAAATTAAAATTAAAATTAAAATTAAAATTAAAATTAAAATTAAAATTAAAATTAAAATTAAAATTAAAATTAAAATTAAAATTAAAATTAAAATTAAAATTAAAATTAAAATTAAAATTAAAATTAAAATTAAAATTAAAATTAAAATTAAAATTAAAATTAAAATTAAAATTAAAATTAAAATTAAAATTAAAATTAAAATTAAAATTAAAATTAAAATTAAAATTAAAATTAAAATTAAAATTAAAATTAAAATTAAAATTAAAATTAAAATTAAAATTAAAATTAAAATTAAAATTAAAATTAAAATTAAAATTAAAATTAAAATTAAAATTAAAATTAAAATTAAAATTAAAATTAAAATTAAAATTAAAATTAAAATTAAAATTAAAATTAAAATTAAAATTAAAATTAAAATTAAAATTAAAATTAAAATTAAAATTAAAATTAAAATTAAAATTAAAATTAAAATTAAAATTAAAATTAAAATTAAAATTAAAATTAAAATTAAAATTAAAATTAAAATTAAAATTAAAATTAAAATTAAAATTAAAATTAAAATTAAAATTAAAATTAAAATTAAAATTAAAATTAAAATTAAAATTAAAATTAAAATTAAAATTAAAATTAAAATTAAAATTAAAATTAAAATTAAAATTAAAATTAAAATTAAAATTAAAATTAAAATTAAAATTAAAATTAAAATTAAAATTAAAATTAAAATTAAAATTAAAATTAAAATTAAAATTAAAATTAAAATTAAAATTAAAATTAAAATTAAAATTAAAATTAAAATTAAAATTAAAATTAAAATTAAAATTAAAATTAAAATTAAAATTAAAATTAAAATTAAAATTAAAATTAAAATTAAAATTAAAATTAAAATTAAAATTAAAATTAAAATTAAAATTAAAATTAAAATTAAAATTAAAATTAAAATTAAAATTAAAATTAAAATTAAAATTAAAATTAAAATTAAAATTAAAATTAAAATTAAAATTAAAATTAAAATTAAAATTAAAATTAAAATTAAAATTAAAATTAAAATTAAAATTAAAATTAAAATTAAAATTAAAATTAAAATTAAAATTAAAATTAAAATTAAAATTAAAATTAAAATTAAAATTAAAATTAAAATTAAAATTAAAATTAAAATTAAAATTAAAATTAAAATTAAAATTAAAATTAAAATTAAAATTAAAATTAAAATTAAAATTAAAATTAAAATTAAAATTAAAATTAAAATTAAAATTAAAATTAAAATTAAAATTAAAATTAAAATTAAAATTAAAATTAAAATTAAAATTAAAATTAAAATTAAAATTAAAATTAAAATTAAAATTAAAATTAAAATTAAAATTAAAATTAAAATTAAAATTAAAATTAAAATTAAAATTAAAATTAAAATTAAAATTAAAATTAAAATTAAAATTAAAATTAAAATTAAAATTAAAATTAAAATTAAAATTAAAATTAAAATTAAAATTAAAATTAAAATTAAAATTAAAATTAAAATTAAAATTAAAATTAAAATTAAAATTAAAATTAAAATTAAAATTAAAATTAAAATTAAAATTAAAATTAAAATTAAAATTAAAATTAAAATTAAAATTAAAATTAAAATTAAAATTAAAATTAAAATTAAAATTAAAATTAAAATTAAAATTAAAATTAAAATTAAAATTAAAATTAAAATTAAAATTAAAATTAAAATTAAAATTAAAATTAAAATTAAAATTAAAATTAAAATTAAAATTAAAATTAAAATTAAAATTAAAATTAAAATTAAAATTAAAATTAAAATTAAAATTAAAATTAAAATTAAAATTAAAATTAAAATTAAAATTAAAATTAAAATTAAAATTAAAATTAAAATTAAAATTAAAATTAAAATTAAAATTAAAATTAAAATTAAAATTAAAATTAAAATTAAAATTAAAATTAAAATTAAAATTAAAATTAAAATTAAAATTAAAATTAAAATTAAAATTAAAATTAAAATTAAAATTAAAATTAAAATTAAAATTAAAATTAAAATTAAAATTAAAATTAAAATTAAAATTAAAATTAAAATTAAAATTAAAATTAAAATTAAAATTAAAATTAAAATTAAAATTAAAATTAAAATTAAAATTAAAATTAAAATTAAAATTAAAATTAAAATTAAAATTAAAATTAAAATTAAAATTAAAATTAAAATTAAAATTAAAATTAAAATTAAAATTAAAATTAAAATTAAAATTAAAATTAAAATTAAAATTAAAATTAAAATTAAAATTAAAATTAAAATTAAAATTAAAATTAAAATTAAAATTAAAATTAAAATTAAAATTAAAATTAAAATTAAAATTAAAATTAAAATTAAAATTAAAATTAAAATTAAAATTAAAATTAAAATTAAAATTAAAATTAAAATTAAAATTAAAATTAAAATTAAAATTAAAATTAAAATTAAAATTAAAATTAAAATTAAAATTAAAATTAAAATTAAAATTAAAATTAAAATTAAAATTAAAATTAAAATTAAAATTAAAATTAAAATTAAAATTAAAATTAAAATTAAAATTAAAATTAAAATTAAAATTAAAATTAAAATTAAAATTAAAATTAAAATTAAAATTAAAATTAAAATTAAAATTAAAATTAAAATTAAAATTAAAATTAAAATTAAAATTAAAATTAAAATTAAAATTAAAATTAAAATTAAAATTAAAATTAAAATTAAAATTAAAATTAAAATTAAAATTAAAATTAAAATTAAAATTAAAATTAAAATTAAAATTAAAATTAAAATTAAAATTAAAATTAAAATTAAAATTAAAATTAAAATTAAAATTAAAATTAAAATTAAAATTAAAATTAAAATTAAAATTAAAATTAAAATTAAAATTAAAATTAAAATTAAAATTAAAATTAAAATTAAAATTAAAATTAAAATTAAAATTAAAATTAAAATTAAAATTAAAATTAAAATTAAAATTAAAATTAAAATTAAAATTAAAATTAAAATTAAAATTAAAATTAAAATTAAAATTAAAATTAAAATTAAAATTAAAATTAAAATTAAAATTAAAATTAAAATTAAAATTAAAATTAAAATTAAAATTAAAATTAAAATTAAAATTAAAATTAAAATTAAAATTAAAATTAAAATTAAAATTAAAATTAAAATTAAAATTAAAATTAAAATTAAAATTAAAATTAAAATTAAAATTAAAATTAAAATTAAAATTAAAATTAAAATTAAAATTAAAATTAAAATTAAAATTAAAATTAAAATTAAAATTAAAATTAAAATTAAAATTAAAATTAAAATTAAAATTAAAATTAAAATTAAAATTAAAATTAAAATTAAAATTAAAATTAAAATTAAAATTAAAATTAAAATTAAAATTAAAATTAAAATTAAAATTAAAATTAAAATTAAAATTAAAATTAAAATTAAAATTAAAATTAAAATTAAAATTAAAATTAAAATTAAAATTAAAATTAAAATTAAAATTAAAATTAAAATTAAAATTAAAATTAAAATTAAAATTAAAATTAAAATTAAAATTAAAATTAAAATTAAAATTAAAATTAAAATTAAAATTAAAATTAAAATTAAAATTAAAATTAAAATTAAAATTAAAATTAAAATTAAAATTAAAATTAAAATTAAAATTAAAATTAAAATTAAAATTAAAATTAAAATTAAAATTAAAATTAAAATTAAAATTAAAATTAAAATTAAAATTAAAATTAAAATTAAAATTAAAATTAAAATTAAAATTAAAATTAAAATTAAAATTAAAATTAAAATTAAAATTAAAATTAAAATTAAAATTAAAATTAAAATTAAAATTAAAATTAAAATTAAAATTAAAATTAAAATTAAAATTAAAATTAAAATTAAAATTAATGGTCTTTATTTTGGAAATTTGGCATACTAGGCCGTTACATTTTCTTAACAATTATGGAGACCCCTTTTGTTAATTAATTTTATAAATTCCAATTGTTCTCTCGATTATATTACTTCCTTTAGCATGAGCTATGTTGTATTTTGATTCCTTACTACCAACACCTGCCGATCTAAATAATTTTAAGAGCCACGGCTCTAATGGGTATCCTCCATCTCCCAAAATACGTAAATTGTCATCAAGATGATATTGACTTTCAAAATACTTTTTAATGTTTGATAGTTTCTAAACATGAGAATCATGACAACTACCAGGATTTACGAATCGTATTCGATCAAGGTGATCACACCCTATTAAAGAAACAGTAAACATTAATTTTTTTTTTGGAGCAAGTGGAGTTTAGGGGCAACATTCCGCTTTAATTTTTTTTTGGGGGGGTTGGGGTTTTCGGGATGATTCTAGGAACATTTTTTCAGCGGTCGAACCTATTTCCCGAATTATGGACTTCCGAAGTTTGACTTGTATATAACTTTGTTATGTTAGCGTTTAAAATTAAGTTGTTTTTTGCGCGATTTTTCTCAAAATTTTTCGCCGGCGCCGCTGAAAAATAACATGCAAAAAATATATATACACAACAAACATAAAAAATATACACAAATATTTTTTTTTTATTTAAGACAAAATAAAGGAACAAAAAACAACTTAATTTTTTAAAGCTAATAGTGCGTTTACAGCTAAGCAATATCTAGTATATACGAGATTTCGAGCGAAATATAGCTCATTTTTACAAAACAACATCTAGCTCGCTACTAGATTTGTGCAAAATCTTGTCAAACTTGGACACTACCAAATGATACTACTGTGTTTTTTTAATATTGTAGTAGAAAATTGCAACGCAGTGACTGAAAAATTGACATTTAAAACAAAAACAAAAGCAAACAAGTTGAATAAAAAGGAAATAAAATATTAATTATAAACAAAAAAAATTACGAATCTTTAATAAAAAAATATTTAGTAATTGAAAATTTATAACATTTTATACTGACATGTGCCCATTCCAATCTGCTAAATAATAATTGTGGAAAATGAATTTGTTTTTGCTGTACAAACAACACATTTAACAAATGCAGATTTTTTTTCGCAAAATTCTTATTTCAGTTTGTGCTTTTTTAATTTTTGAATTTTCCATATTTCCATTTTCCTATTGTTTTGTTTATTTTTGGTATTTCTAGTTTATACATATGTTTTATTTTAATCATCTGTTTATTGTTGTGGAAACAAAATCTCAAAAAATGTCAAAAAAGTTAGATGTAAACGGTAAAGATTTTGAAATAGATTTCAACTAAAATCTACTAGATTTTCCTCAGTGTAAACGCCCTTTAAACAAAATTATGTATTTTACAATGACGATTCAAAATTATATGAATTGAAAAATTTGCCACATTTTTCGAAAATGAATAAAAAGGTGTAGCCATTATAAAAAAAAGATATAAAACATTCGAAATACCGTAAAAATGAGTATATATATTTCGAAAAACTAAAAAGTGTAGGTAAAATCCCTAATATATCAGGTCCAGAAAGGGTTAAGAGGACAAAATATACATCGAAATGAAGCTAGTTGAGCCAGCTTTTCTTCAGTTTACGTAAAAGCACACATGATATATGTCTATATACGAGATAATTCCATATTTAAGAAAAAACTATTACAAAAAAAAAAAAAAAATTTAAATAGGTTCATAATGGGTTAATGGATTTCAAATTTAAAAATATTAAATAAAAGGCACTCAAGTAAGCTATCAATTGATATGTACATATATTGCTGAAATCCGATACTAAATAACAAAGTTATATACAAGTCAATGTCAAAACTTCGGAAGTCCATAACTCGGGAAATAGGTTCGACCGCCGAAAAAAAAATATTTTCCTAGAATCACCCCGAAAACCCCCACCCCCCAAAATCGGAGCATTGCCCATAAAATCCACTTGTTCCCCTGAAAATTTGTATCTTGAACTTTAAAACACAAAAAATAAAATGAACTCAAAAAAAATTTTTTTTAATCTTATTAAAATTCTATATCTTCACAACCGCGGAAAACTGAGTAGTTGTTAAAGTTATGATAACAATTATGATGAAAATAAAACAAAAATTTTTTTTCTAATATAAAAGTAAAAAGAATAACAATTATTGAAAAGGAATAAGAAAAAAAGAAATAATATTTCGAAGTTTTGCCTTGGCATCCCTACTGACCAACGTTCAGTGAATTATCATTTTAGTCTGGCAATATGTTTAACCAACAAAAAACTTAACTTGACATGTGCAAATCTTTTTTTCTTAAATTTAAGTAGATTGGACCTACATTTTTTACTGTAAAATGGCTGATTTTGAAGAAGTTATTTGCAATTTTTCGACGGTTCGAAGAAAAGTTGAAAGAGTTGGTGCGGCGTATTTGAATTCAAAAAAGAATTTTCATTCAGAACATATTGAGCGCAGTGAGTCGGAAGAGAAATTACTTACAGATGAATTTGTGGTGGATATAAATTATTTGAAGTCCTTGGATCCGAAAGAATGGAAAGACCAGGATCATTACGCCGTTTTGGGTTTGAGTAAATTAAGGTGAATAAGTTCTCACCTTATTTTGGATTTGGTTTTAATTTTTCAAATAAATAGGTTTGATGCCACTGATGACGATATCCGTCGGGCTTATCGAAAAATGGTACTACAACATCATCCAGATAAACGTAAAGCTAAAGGAGAGGATGTTAAAACAGATGATGACTATTTTACTTGCATAACTAAAGCATACGAAACATTAGGTAGGAAAACATTTGGCCCTCTACTAGGGTTTATGTATTTAACATTGTGTATTATGTTTTCTTTACAATAGGTACATCAAAGACCAGACGATCATACGACTCAGTTGACCCTGAGTTTGACGATTCATTCCCTGCACAGTCAGACATCGAGAATAATTTTTATGTGTCGTTTCAAAAGTATTTTGATTTGAATGCTAGATGGAGTGAGAAAAAGGGTGTACCTCAATTTGGAGACGAAAATGCCATTCGTGAGGATGTTGATCGGTTTTATAGTTTCTGGTACGATTTTAAATCATGGCGGGAGTTTAGTTACTTGGACGAAGAGGACAAGGAAAAGGGTCAAGATCGAGATGAGCGTCGCTGGATTGAAAAAGAGAATAGGGCTGCTAGGATTAAGCGGAAGAAAGAAGAAATGATGCGTATACGTGCACTTGTCGATTTAGCATACAATAACGACAAACGTATTCAAAAGTTTAAGAATGAGGAGAAAGAGCGAAAGTTGGCTGCAAAGAGGGCAAAAATGGACGCAGTACAAGCACAAAAAGCCGAACAAGAAAGAGCAGTGAGGGAGGCTCAGTTGGCAAAGGAACGTGCTGAAAAGGCCGAACAAAAACGTATTGAACAAATACGCATAGAGAAAGAACAAATAAAAAAAGCTCTAAAAAAAGAACGCAAGCTCCTACGAGACAAAGCTAAAGAGAGCAAATATTTTGGAAATAATGACAAAGAAGTCCTCAAAAACATGGAGGGAGTTGAAAAGATATGCGAAACATTTGCCTTGCCAGAACTGCAAGAGCTGAACAAGAAAATGTTAGAAAAGTCGATAAGAGAAACATTTTTTGCGGCACTAAAAACGGCTGATCTAAAAATAAAGGCTGACTTAGAAGAGTTCAATCAGTCTCAATATAAGAACAAGCCCAACGTTAAGACCGAAGCAGTGATTGTCAAAGAAGTTAAGAAGGGAGAGTTATGGTGCAATGAAAAGGTCCAATTGCTGATAAAAGCTGTTAATCTATTTCCGGCAGGTACTTCACAGCGCTGGGATGTGATTGCTTCATTCATCAATCAGCACTCCTCGGGAGAATCTAATATCTCAGCACGTGACGTACTTAATAAGGCAAAAGCACTACAGAATAGTGACTTTTCCAAAAGCAGCTTAAAAACAGAGGCCAATGCAACAGCGTTCGAAAATTTTGAAAAATCTAAAAAAGATGTAGCCGTCTCTCAGGACATTACTCTCAACTCTGAGGTTGCCAATACTGTTGGTAGTTGTTACAATGAATCCAAAGAAAACCAGACAAATGGCAATATTGTTAGCAATAGTTTTAATTCCGTGAACGCTATTAACACTAAACCTTCCAAATCTTCCTCTGCCGCCTCTGTAAAAACGTGGACTAAGGAAGAGCAAGCGCTTTTAGAACAAGCTATAAAAACTTATCCAATATCCACACCAGATCGTTGGGAGCGTATTGCAGAATGTATACCGAATAGAACCAAAAAGGATTGCCTACGACGTGTTAAAGAACTCGTTGAGTTGGTCAATTCAAAAAAGGAAGCTCAACAAGCAGTAAAATGATTTTTAGCCAGACAATATTACTATTTTAATTATTATTTTAAATAAATCGTTTACGTAAACAAATCCTGGTTTTTGTTATTTCCAGAGATTGGAATATTAAAATTATAATATAATTGTTTTCCTATAAAATTGTTTTTAAGGAAAGTTTGTAATATTAAAGTACTTGACAAGACTTATGAAACCAAGGATCATACATATAAGACGATATGTAAACTGAAAATTAGCTCGATTGAATAAGACTGTTGACTAAAACATTAACATTATCAACAAAAAATATTGTTGCTAAGATTGTTTGTCTGAAAGTTGTTTAGACTAAATGTTGAAAATATATGAACGATTAATATATAAAAGATTAATGTTTTCATAGCACGGACCTTGTATACAGTATTGCTAATAGTTAAAACATTCATTAGCTCGAATGTGGCAGAGTGGTTAGAGTTCTTGTCTACAAATTCTGTTTGCTATTTCAAATCTGACAGGCAGCTATGCATTTTCATTTAATTTGCAACTTTCTTAAATAACGGAAAAATTGTGCAATTATGAAAATTTTAGTTTACTCGAAAAATTTCATTTAGGGTAAAAAATAACAAACTGAAATTTTCAAAATGAATAAAATATTTAATATATTTTGAAATTTTCTTATTTTTAGGAGATTGCAAATTAAATGGTGGAAAATGAACCAGCCAAGACGGAATTTGTAGGAAACGACTCCAAGTACTCGCATACATACGAGTTGGTGAATGTGTTAATTACTCTAAATAAATGTAAACATTTTGCTGTGTGTGTACACATCATAGTTTATATTTATATACACTAGCAGATTCCACCCCTCGAAATTCGAGTGAAAATTCTAGGAAATTTTATTTTTTCATTAAATAAAGACCCTAAAGGTATGCTAATCAATTATATCCAATTCACAAATCAACATAAAAACAAACTCAGTTTTATTACAAACACATTAACAAATTTAATAAACACACACATAATATTGTATAATTATTATGTATGTGTTAGTAGCAACTTTAAATAGAATTTACTCCAAATAAAGGAAAAAATTTAAAAATCTGTATATGTGTAAAATGGCTAAGAAGAAATACCTTTCAAATAATATAAGTTTGGTCAAAATCGGGATAAAACGGTAGAACAAAACATCGGTCACAATTCCAAATCATGCTATGTAGACTTGTCATGTTTTAATTTTTTTTAGGTTTTTCAATTAAGTATTTCTCAACTTAAATTCTGTAAAATTTTAGTGTTAATCGGCTAATCCAATTAAAAATTATAAACAAAAAGTACTTTGTTAGAATACAACTGAATGTTAAAAAAAAACTTAAGTTCCAAAATGATGTAAGTGTACTTAAGGTCATATTACACAACGTGTTTTTAACGTATGTACTGTCAAATTTTCCCACTGTAAAAGTTGTACACATCGTGTGATACATATGAAACATTTCATATGTACAATACATGTGGAAATTCACATGTAAATTTTTCAATTAGACCAGGTTCTATTTTGACATGATGAAAATACAACACTTCTTGTGGCGAAAAAAAAACAAAATAAATTAGTAAAATTAATATTTAAAGAAAAATAAATTGTTCAATATTAATTAAGAATTAAAAAATATATAATATATAGAACTTTAGTTTTAACAATTAATTTTGTAAATTCACAAATTACAAAATTATTAAAGTCTTGAGTTTATAGGTGAAACGGGAGAGAAGAATGGCAGGGAGTACATACTTTCATGTACTCTGAAATTCTCTTTTGTTTATTGCTTCGCAATTGTCAAAGTGAAGTTATTTTACGTTTTCTTTAATTTTTATATTTTGTTTGTGTTAAGAAAGATAATAAATTGAAATAAAGTTAATTTTAATGAAATGAAAGGATTAATAGTGTGAAGACACGAATGAAAGTTTAAAAGAGAATTTCAAACAGTTTCAGAAAGAAAAATTTCATGTGTAAACCGGGACTTACATTTAGAGGTTGTGTCATACGAAAATACACATGCAAGTGTGATAGCAAAAATTATGGTGCTATTACACGACGTGTTTTTTACATATGTACTGTCACTCTTTTTTTATCCATATTAATTCCGTAAGTCTGTCAAAATAGTCTTTTACATACGATTCACAATTTTTGCTATCACACGTGCGTCTGTATTTCCGTATGACATAACCTCTAAATGTAAACAACAGCTGATTTAATTTGTGAATTTACAAAAATTTATTGTTAAAAAAGGTTATATATTTTTTAATTGTTCAATTCAATTTTCAATTAAATATTCTTCCTTTATTTACATATTTTAACAAATTTTGATATTTACATATGAGATCTTATCTTTACATATAGATATTGCAACAAATAATACATAGGATCTAGAGATATTAAATAGTTTTTATATTATTTTTAATGATTTTTAAAGGAAAATGGGATGAAAAAACCTTTATATGATTTAATAAATTCAAATACTATCTGAAAAATATTTATATGCTTATAGGAGGTTTATTTGAAATAATAGACCTCTATAAGCTTATAATTTTCAATTTGGTGATTTCTTTTTATACCCTATACCACTATGTGGTTTGGGTATAATGACTTTGTGCTGCTGTTTGTAACAACCAAAAATATTTGACCTAGACCCATCTTTAATTATACCGATCGAATCAGAATCACTTTCTGAGTTGATTTAACAATGTCCGTCCGTCCGTCTGTGTGTCCATGTAAACCTTGTAATCAAACTGCAGGTCGCAAATATGAATATATTTTGATGAAATTTGGTACATAAGTTTTTATCGGGCATGGGATGAACGCTATTGAAATTGGTGAGAATCGATCCATGTTCAGACCTAGCCCCCATACAAATTACCCCTATGAAATCGACATAAATTGTCATAAGATCCAAATTGTCATATAGATCTTACTCAAATTGGGTTTATATGCGTTCATTACATCTATTAATGAGTAGTCCAAAAATTATCCCTGTGGCCCCATATAGAGCTGCTTACCGATTTTCACTTAAATCTATTAAAAAACAAAAATATTGCACTGATTCTTCTCAAATTTTGTTTGTATATATTTTTGCAAAATACAAGAGACTTTACCAAACATGATCAGGATCGGTCCATTTTTGGACCTAGTCCCCATATAGATATAGCATCCGATATGAACTTTTTCATATCTGCAGCCAAAAAAATTAATAAAAATCCCACTCAAATTTGGTTTTTGCTTATTTTCTATGTCCAGTTAGTTGGGCCTAAGAGATAGATTTTCTAAACGCATGGTATAGGGTATCGTATAGTCGGTCTAGACCGACTATAATTTTCTTACTTGTTAATTTTACGTTATTTCTCTACATTCTCTTATCAGTGGGTAAGAGGAATTTTCAATTTTGGTAAAGTAATTTATATTAATCCTTGTTATGAAATCGATAATTTTTTCATAACCTGTTTCTTCATGAAGAAGATTTGTAGGATACCTCCAGGGCTTCTTATTTATCATTTTAAGACAATTGTTTTGTATGATTTGTAAGCGTTTTAGGTGGCAGTTGGCAGCGTCACTCCAAATAGGACACGCGTATGTTAATGTCGGCCTTATAACACTTTTGAAGAGTAGATTTTTGTTTTTGGGGTTTAGAAATGACCTTCAGTTTAGTAGTGGCCATAATGCTTTAAATGATTTTATAGCTTTTTGACACGTAGCCATAATATGTTGTTTAAGCTTTTTGTCCAAGACAACTCCGAGATATTTGACCTCGTTAAGTACATTTATGGTATTATTTCCAATAAGAAGATGACGTCTTGGCAGTCTTTTGGGAGATTTGTTGAATGGAAAAATTATTGCTTGGGTCTTGTTTGGATTAATTTTGATTTTCCATTTGTGAAAATATTTACTGCAATTAACAAGTCCCTTTTCCATTTTCTTCAGGAGTGCGCTTGTAAGTTTGTTTGAAGAAATTAACGCAGTATCATCTGCGTAATAAGCAATTTTAATATATTTCGGGACCTTAAAATCGGATGTATATATCGAGTAAAGCAATGGCGACAAGACAGATCCTTGAGGTAACCCTGTGGTAATGGTTTTTGGAGATGATGTTTCATTATTAATCGCAACTTTAAAGTTTCTGCCGTGAATGAAATCTGAAATAAGTTTGCATAAATATTTTGGTATATTTGCATCAAGAAGTTTAAATACTAGGCCATTATGCCAAACGGTGTCAAACGCTTTTTCAATATCTAACAATATTAGACCCGTTGAACGTTTATTGTTTTTATTTGTGATTATTTGATTCTGTTTATTTGGTGCGTAGTGCTATGCCCTTTTTTAAATCCAAATTGTTCTTTGGCAACAATAGAATTGGTCGTTACAAATTCACTAAGACGAGAATGTAGTATTTTTTCAAATATTTTACCTAAGTTACTTAATAGACTAATAGGTCTGTAGCTGTTTGGGTTATTTTTTGGCTTACTAGGTTTGTTGATAGCTATAACCTTAGCATTTTTGAAATGGTTTGGGAAATAGTTGAGTTTGATGCAGCTGTTAAATATTATAACCAGTAATTTTAGAGCTTTGAGTGGTAGTTTCTTTAAGAGCAAGTTGGGAACATTGTCAAAACCAGGGGATTTTGAGGGTTTTATTGATGAGACAATATTCATTACTTCTTCAAGAGATGTATAAATTGCAGATTCAGAACTGGGGTTTTCCTTTTTAAAATTATTTACTGTTGTATTTATTAGTGTATCTGCCGAGTGGTTATAGTTCGAAGTGAGGTTATTTGCTTGGACAAATGTATTTGCCAGGACTTCAGCCTTGTCCTTATCAGATGTTATTTTTGTATTTCCAACTTTAAAGTGAGCGATTTGATTTTTTCCTTTTCCTCGCAAGTTCCTGCTTATTTTCCAAAATGATTTATCACCTGGTTTTAAATTGGATAATAATTGAGACCATTTCTTATTGCGCTCCGAATTAATACTTTTATCAATCATGTTACTTAGAAACTTAGTACATTGATTATAAAAAGTTTGCTCGGCTATATTTGAAGATCGTTGGCTTTTTCTTTTAAAGCTTCTTCTTAGTTTAATATATTTCACAGTACTTTCTGGTAATGTGTAATTATTTTGTTGAGTTATTTTAGGTGTGGACACATCCCTTGCTTCGAAAACTACATTTATAAATTTTTGGATTTCCTGATCAATAACTACCTTGGTATTGTATATATCAGAATATAACGTGATTTTATTGTCTAAAAAATTCATAAAAATGTTCCAGTTGGTTGCACTATAATCATAATAATTGAGGTCAACCTGCAAGGCCGTTGATCTTTTAAGTGTACATATAATGGGGCGATGGTCTGATGGTATTTCGTAATCCATTGTTTTTACGTCTATATCTAAAGCGGAATTGCTTAAAATAATATCGACTGTGGATGCTTCGCGATTGTGTTGATGGGGGAATAGGGTTGGACTATTAGGGTAGTGAATGAAAAATTACTTGATTGCTGTAGGTTGTTGAGTGCAATTCCTGCAGTATTATTTGAACGGCAATTCCAAGAATAATGTTTGGCATTTAGGTCACCAAAAACTATATATTCTTTGGTGGAAGGTGTTAGGTTCAAGATATCAGCACAGAAGTTATGAGTATATCTTGGTGAATATAACGAAGATACAACAATAGGGCTATTATTTATAATAACTTCAATTGAGATGTTTTCGATTGATGATGTGTTTGATATAAAGAGGTTTTTATGAGCGACAGATTTATGAATTAACAGTGCTACTCCACCTCCTCTTGCATCTGTTATGTCACTTCTATATAAATAATAATTTTTAAAATAGGGTCTATGATTTTCTGAAAAAAATGTTTCATTCAAAGACGCTATTTTAATATTTTCTCGTTCAATTAGTATTTCAAATTGTTTTAATTTAGAAAAGTTTGAAATGCCATTAGCATTCAAGTGAAACATTTTGAATTCGTTTAAATTATTAGTATAATCCATGGGCGTATTTTACCATTGACATTACAACTTTGATTTGTTGTACTTTTGAAGTGCACCTATGCAAATCATCCATAGCTGTAGTGAAAATATCAAAAAGCTCATCAATACTAAATAAATCGTTGTTTGTTTTCAGCTGGTTAGCATATGTAGCTTTGCTGTTATTATTGATGTTATTGTTACAATTTGTGTTGTTGTTTCTTAAATTAGGGAAATCTCCCACATTAAATTGAAATGAGTTATTTTGTTGTTGTCTGCTTTTATTCGGACTTTTAGAAGTAACTCTTGTTCTAGTTTCCAAACAGAGAGAACGTAACGGACAGTTGATATCGTTTGCAGAGTGATCAGTTCTCTCTTTTCCTTGTTTTTTGCAATTAAAGCATGTAAAAACAGCTGGTCTTTTTTTCATTTGTGTTAAACGGACACACACTTGTATGATGTTGTTCTGCACATATCATACAGGCAGCACTACGATGACAATGTTCACCGCCATGGCCATACATTAAGCAGTTCCAGCATTGAGTTGGTTTATTTCTGGATCTAGATTTGTATTTTTTCCAGGAAATTATTATATTTGAAATTGTTCTTACGTTTCTTAAGGCAGTTGGGTTAAAATTTTTACGTACAAATTGAACTTTGTAAACTGCATTGTTGTTCGAACTGAATTTGGTGACTATTTCAGCTACGGAAGAAGGGGACAGGTTGTAGTTTTTTTTAGCTCCGCGGTGATGTCCTCAGTTTTTATGCGGGGTAAACCGTGTAAAAAAGTGGTGTATAACCTATTATCTTTGGAGCCATAAGAGTGAAACTCCAACTTACTCTCTTTAAGAATTTGCTTGTAGCATTCGAACATTTCTTTACTTGGAGCAAAAATTTTAGTACCAATTGAAGTAGTTTGAAAATACAATCTTTACCAAGTAGTTTTTGTATTTCTGTAAATGAGGCGTTAGCTTCAACAACAATGGGTGGAGGTTTGTGTTGTTTATCCTCGTTAATATTTGATACAGGAGTTACGTCCATATCATTAAGGCCAGCAAGCAGGCTAAATCTGTTGCTTGAAGTTGACGCGATGTTCGGGTTAAAACCCGGAGGAAGTTTTGTCATCTTCTTGTTGGCAAGGAGCTTTCTTTTTGATGAAGATTTGGCCCCTCGGGCCATCTCTAGATTTTTTATTCCTGTTTTAAGTTGAATTGACTACCACGTGAGTTCAAATGAGATCAAGAATAGGCAATTGCAACAACAAAAATATACACTTGTTATTAATTTTAAATAGTTGTACTCTAAGCGCTTTAATTATTTACACGACCGTTCGTAAAGAGAATTAGATTCGAACTGTTTTAATTGTTAATTAATACTAAACAATTTATTTTTCTTTCAATATTAATCTTTAAAATTTACTCTGTTTTTCCTTCGCCACAAGCAGTGTCGTATTTTCATATGTTTGTCATGCAAAAATAGAACCTGTTCTAATTGAAAAATTTACATGTGACTTTCCTTATATATTGTACATAAACAATGTTTCATATGTATCACACGATGTGTACAACTTTTTTTGTGGGAAAAATTGACAGTACATAAGTATGTAAAAAACACATCATGTAATAGCACCTTAAACAAGTGTATAAGGGAACAACATAGAGGTCGCTTGAAAAGAGAATGACAGAACACAAAGCAGACATAATGCTGCCTACACACCAAGCAACGGTTGCTTCAACACAGCCATGTTGAATCAACCGTTGCCTAGTGTGTAGCTCTGTTGCCCATTGATTTTCGTGTTGTATCAACCGTTGCCAGAAATATTAAAAAAGTTTTGATATTTTGGGTTGGTTGAGGCAACCGTTGCTACGTGTGTATCATTGTTTACTGCATTTACTTCTTCAGTTCATCGAAAACAAGCGAATAGGAAGTAATGTTAAGCGGAGTAATGTTAAGCGGAAAGCGGGAAAACAAGAAAATGGCTATTGAGAATAATGAAAATTATAACTTTATTAACGAATATAAAAATTTGAGAGAGCTATGGGACGTAATTTGTGAAAAATATAAAAATAAAAATCTAAAAAAAGCACACGAACAATTAAAAATAGAATATAATAAAATATTATTATATGTTTTTTCTGTACCATAGCTACACACAGTAATGAGGTTGCGGCATTTGTTGCCACGTGTGTAGTCAACAAACAAAACACGTTGCTACAACACATTGAAGCAACCGTTGCCTGGTGTGTAGGCAGCATAAGAAGCCAACGAATGAGCACAGCATTATCACAACATAGGCCCAATTCAGACGACGATTTTTGACGACGCGCTTTTTCTTAATTCTCTTTTGAAGCTGCTACCAAAAACCTATTGCATTCATACGACGATTTTTAGTTTCATGTCTTTTTTTTTAATATACTTTAGTTTATTTTTCGCATTAAGAAAAATGTATGAATTAATGTAAATTCAAATTATCCTTATTTTTCAATTCAATTTATTTGTTAAATATTATTTACATTATTTCATTATAAGACTTAATCTTTTTACACAAATAATATATCACAATTTTTCACACTATATACAAAAACCTATTTAATATTTAAATTTTTAAGAGTAGAATCTTTACAATATCTAATCAAAAAGCAGAACGTATCATTATTTAAAAGTTTTAAGTTAAAACATATTCAGTTTAAAGAAATTATGCACAACACCAAAGCCAACGATAAAATAAACAATAGCTCTGTTCGTTTACTTTCCCAGTAAAAACCGAAATTTCAGAGTAAGAAAAATTAGTTCTCAAAAACATAAGTATCCAAAATAGTAAACGAACGGCAATTTGTAAAAACTTGCATTTGATAGTGAAGAAGTGAAACTCTAAATTAAAAAGAGAAATATACCTTAATTAGAATTTATTTTATTTAACATGTTAAAATATTCATTGAACCTAATATCATTACCTATTGCTTTTTAATATAATTACATTATGAAAGAAATTTGCAGATACACATATTTTTTTTTTAATGAAACCTGGTTATGTGAATATTACTTCCTCTGTCGTTAATTTCCTCAGAATTATTTAAAAATTTTGCACAAAAATAGAATTGTAGTATTTTTACTTTATTTGCTACAAAACTCAATCATGTTTTTCAAACATATGTTGTCTTGCTTGCAAAAATATATCCAGTAAAAACTAACAAGTTTTCAAAAAATGAACTGTCACTTAAATTGTAAATATTAAACATGTTTACAAGCAATTAAAATTAAAGGGCGCAAAACTAGTAACTTAATAGAATAATTGTATTTATATAAGTATAAATATTGTGATTTATAGATTGAAAAATAAAAACAACCCCTGAAGAAACGTTGGGTAAAAATTGTAAACATTAGCTTGCATTTAAAATAAGACCTCCCAAACCGTTTTTTTTATAGTAATTTTACAGAAAACAAAAAATTAAATAATTTATTATATGTATATTAGTCTAACAAAATTAACACTAATAATTAGTTGGTGATTTCACCATTGTGGACACTTGTTCAGTTCAGTCTTCTTGTTTGTGAAATTGACGGAGTTAGTATCGTAGTGTCTCCAGTATCACAATTGCTGAAGTTTGTGTTGGTTTACAGCGTATGGCTGAATAGTCCCCAAGAACAAGCGATCGGTCCAATAAAAGTCTGCCACCAAAACCTTTTGCCGATATGGATAGTAATATACCCAAATAATTAGTAATAGTTGCCACGACGTCCAACCAGCAATTGCCTACCAATTCACCCGCGTCATCTCCCGGTCAGCCTTGTGGAAAAAAACAACCACAGTCATGTCAGAATTTGATCGTGCCCTAGAAGGAACAGAAATACAGGCGGTATCGCAAGCTGTAGCTCAGAGGACAGACAGTTTCAGCAAATAGCAATGCTGTAGAAGGGCCAGTCGATGAGCCCCAAATGGAAGTCAGACAGGACTAATGGAAAATAATGGTGAGTCCTTTACTGATTATTCTTCTCACGGCCATGGTTCCCAGCATCGTCATCATCTGTAAAAAAAAGCTAGTAAAAAGAAATTGCAGTCTGCTTACCGATTGTTCTGTATTCAAGAATGCTCCTGTTGATGAACGTTGGAAGAATGCCCGAGAACTTCGTTTTTGCTTTTCCTGTTTAAAAGGACCACATCTTGGTAGTTTAAAAAAGCAAAGATGTGGTCACCGTCCAAGATTGTAGATTTTGGATGTGGTATAAATGGTTGTGATAAATATCACAATTCATTATTACATGCAACAGAAGATCAACAATGTAAGCAAAGCAACAGAGTTGCCAGCGTACCCCAAAATGATAGGGGAAGTTGTGAATTTCCATGCAGGTACTCAAAAGGGTGAAATCTTGTTTCAAATCATCACAATAAGGTAGTACGGGCCCAAACAATCTGTATCCATGTACGCATTTACAGACGACGGCGCTGATGCCACCATGTTAGAATGGGATATCCAAAACAAATTGGTTTGGAAGGAAAAATATTAAATTGCAATGGCTCATTGGACACAGTAGCAGCCAACAAACTGAAACTGTTGAGTGGCTCGCAATCTGGTAATAAAAAATAAGCTCTGATCGTTTACGTGATAATTTGTTATAATTCCTTCAAAAACCCAGTAAAAGAGAACAAATGAGAGCGTAAAGTGACAGTTCATTTTTTGAAAACTTGCTAGTTTTTAGTGGATATATTTTTGCCATATGATTGAGTTTTGTGGTAAATAAAGCAAAAATACTACAATTATATTTTTGTAGAAAAATTTTATATGATAATTCTGGGGAAATTAACGATAGAAGTAAGTAATTATTCCAATAACCATGTTTCATTAATTTTAATCTTTTAAAACCGGTTCCTGCTAAAAAAAAAGTGTATCTGCCAATTTTTTTCATAATAAATGTAATTTTTCAAAAGCAATAGCTAATGATATTCGTTTCAATGAATATATTTACATGTTACATAAAATAATTTCTAATTAATGTATATTTCTTTCTATAATTTAGAGTTTCACTTCTTCTTCACTTTCAAATGTGTTAACAATCAGTTGTTTCTATGAATTTGCAAATTCTTACCAATTGCTGCTTGTTTACTATCTTGGATATTTATGTTTTTGAGAACTAATTTTTCTTACTCACTGAAATATCGGCTTTTACTGGTTTTTACTGGGAAAGTAAACGAACATAGCTATAATGTTTCAAACGTTTTCCATTAGCGATATAAAATGCAAAAATCATTTAAATGAGCAGTCAAATGTGTATGTATGGCAAAACGGCAAGAAAGTAACACATGTATGCAGCAACTGATGAAAGAATATTGAAATGGAATCGTGTTTGGTGAAAATCCATGCAAACCCGGTCATCTCGAAAAGTGAAGAAAAAGCACTAAATATTTTGAGGTCGACAACCAACGTGCCCCAATGGCACTGCAGTGGTGTTGCCAGCTAGCCCTCTAAAGCAAAATGGGTCTGGTTCCAACCCACCACTGCAGCCCTGGGACAAGCACAATTATAATACAAAAAAAAAAAAAAAAACAAAACAAAAAAACTACAAAAAAACAAATACCAGTTGAACATTCTTCAGAGGGGAGATAAGATGGTTTGTCTCCCACAACCCCTCCCAACCATGGCCACTCTTATCGCAAATCATTTTTGAGGTGACCCCGCGATCCACACACTTACACTCACCGCACTTACCTTATGTCGTCGACCTAAACCTTAAACAAAAATTTAGCAACACATATTATTTCATATAGACGTTCACATAATTATACCCTCCCCTCCAGTGTGCAGAGGAAATATATAAGTTTGTCATTCCATTTGTAATAATTAGAAAAAAAATTTTGGACCCCATAAAATATATATATTTGTGATCCTTATAACAACCGGAGTTGATATAGCGATGTCCGTCTGTGGAAATCACGATGGCGGCATCAATCGGGCAGTTAGGTTGCTCGCTGACATAAAAAATGATTCACTAACATCCTGAAAAGTTTGCTATTTAAAATCGTCCAAATCGGTTGATTAGGGCCCGAGATTTGAATGAAGAACTAAAAAAAGTCTTGAAAAAATATAATTTTCTATGTTGTTCTTGTCACGATCACGCCCTCAATAGGACAGCTAAGGTGATAATTTTTAGTAAGGATGATTCTCCAAATTCATGGGAAGATTTCTATTTAAAAATCATTAAAATCGGTGGAACAGGTCTAGGGAAATCTCTGAAAAAGTAAAAAAAAAAAATTAAAAATATGATGTTTCTATAGTGTTCTTGTTGTTATTCTAAATGTTATATTGTTGTCATAGCTGGACTTGTTGTTTTTGTGGTCGTTGTGGTAATAATATAATAAAAACTAACCCTTTGTACATTTTTTATCAACTCTGGTAGAAAAATTTAAAAGTTTCCATTGTTTTTGGCATCACTAAAAAAA
This sequence comes from Cordilura impudica, assembly GCA_963682025.1. Classification (NCBI taxonomy): domain Eukaryota; kingdom Metazoa; phylum Arthropoda; class Insecta; order Diptera; family Scathophagidae; genus Cordilura; species Cordilura impudica. Next base: position 157,748,025 of record OY821519.1, read on the forward strand.
TTTACTAGATTATTTCTGTCATTGCCACGAGACTGCCTGCAAAGTTTCAGATCGATTGGGTCACGGGAAAGGGGTTCAAATCGATCCAAAATTTTTTCGACAAGCAGACACTACGAGTTTATATAAAGGGAGTAAAAATTCATCAGCATCTAAAGCAAATAATGCTAAAATACCTAGTTGTTAATAAAAAGAAAACAATGTAAATTTAGCAAAAAAATGTTTATGTATTAACTTATTTATAAGTTTGGCATATTAACTTTTTGTTGTCTTTACAAAATAGAGTTACCGATTTATCAATGAGTTTTTTGCTTTCAAAAAAGTTATACATAGATATAGAATTATTATTCTGCTTTACCTATAAAATATCTGATTGCGATTACATCTAATTTTTAAAAATTGTTTATAATAACTAAAGCATTATTATTCACATAAATACAAAATTGCACTTTTTAAATTTTCCATTCAAATTTAAGAAAATATCAATTCTAAAAACTGGAATTAAAATTTCCAATTATAAATTAGAAAATATTAACTGAATTTCAGAAAATCATATCAAAACGTCGGAAATAATAATTTTAAATTTAGAAGACATCAATTGCATCTTTAATATACATATAAATTTTATTCGGTAAACACAAATTGAAATTCCAAAACAAACACCAAATATGTTTACATTTAAAAAATGTTTACATTAAAAAAAAATATTGGCATTCAGGAGAAATTAATAGCTTTTCAGTAACTTCTTTTAACGTTAAAAAGAAAAGCAAAATTATCAGTAAAATTTTTAAACGATATTCGCTATTGTTAAAGTCAGCTGTTGTTGTTATCTAAACGACAACCATTTTTGTGTTGTTTATTCAATCGATAAAAACTTAAATTTTTGGGTTGAAATGTCGTCATACATAAATAAAAATCATAAAATAGTGAAAATATTTTGCTTTTATTAAAAAAACTTTTTTATATAAATAAAAACATTAAATAGCATATTCAATTCATTATTTCATTTTCAAATAAATAAACAGAAATATTAGTAAAAAAATAGAGATATTAAACATAAACATAAAATCATTCTGTCAAACACGAAGTAATTTGTTTTTTTCGATTCTTTGTGTTTTTCGCTTATTTTAACAGAGATGCCACTCGTTTACAATTTTAATAAATAGAAAAATAGATTTGTCGACAGTCGTTAAGATGTGTGTACTTAGTGAATCACTTAATCCTCAGTACAAACAACAATAGCTGTCGATATATTTTGCGAGAAAACATTTAAATTCAATGAATTTTAGAAAACCTTAAATGATATTTAAGAATTGCGAACACAAAAATTGTTACATAAATAATCGCAATTTGATGAGAATGTTATTTATACATATATTATTTTTCATAATTTTTTTTTGGATGAATATTTGAAGTTTTTCAGAAAATAAGGATAACGAATTATTTTATTTAAAATGTTTGGGACATTTGGTTTTTTGCGTTTGGCATCCCTAATTTAATTATTTATTATTATAAATTTATTTTCTAAGGCCCAGTTTTTGAGATGTCAGTTAAACCTAGTTTAGTTAAACCGAGAATTAATTTTTCCAGACATATCCAAATTCATAGAGGAATTGATGAATAAATTCTATGTTTAACAAAACTAGGTTTAAATGATATCTCAAAAACTGGGTATAAGTTTTCCAAATATGGCAATAATTTAATAAAAAATTGAGAGCGCTTTTTTTTTGGTTATTATTTTGTTACTCCATCCGACCTATATGGCCGCAATGAAAAAATATTTCGCCAGTTAAAGAAACTATACAGCCATCTCCAATTAGCACGATTTAATGCATATAGCCACCCTACACAACCATTACCTTTGCAATGGAGGTTAAGGCGAGCTATTTAATTAGCAAAAACTAAATTAAACGAGAACTTATGTCATATAACCGGAAACGAATGCATATAGGAAACGCATGCATATTTTTCCAATATTTTGTTTACATTTATTGTCAATACTCAAACCGAGGTGGAGGGTATCAAAGATTCGGTACAGCCGAATTTAACACTCTTACTTGTTTTTATTAGAAGTAAAATATAAAGGGGATTATAACAAAAAAAGAAATATAAATGAAAAATATGACAAAAATTAATAATCCGCAGAAAAAACTGAGGTAAAATTCTTTTATTTTTACACGATATTAAGCAAACGTGCCGAAATTAGTAAAAAAAAAAAAAACGATTGATCGCACTTAATTTGGTTTCAAATCTCGAACCACACAACAAAAAAAAAAAAAAAAAACACAAAACCTACAACGCCTTTACCGACTCCATTTTGAGTCACGCATACAAAAAAAAAAAACAAAATGGCCTACCTAACGAGCTCTCTAGGTATCCTCACACAAATATTGGCTAATACGCCACATCAAAAAAAAAACTAATTTCACCCGAACGTTGTACACTTTAACAAACGCGTCACACAACAATGACAATTTTACAATTTAAAAATTACGGCACTCACACTATGATCTTTTTGAACTTTAACCTACATATGTATATTACCAACAAAAAAAAAAAAAAACTGAAACTTACACTAATTAATAACTACCCTAACCTTATCATGATATACCTTACTTAAACACTAAAACAAGGAGAAATATCTTATTTAATTTATTTAAGTTTTACTTTAAACATTTCTTTTTTTTTCTTTAGATATTCCTTCGTTTACAATTCCACGTTTAAATGTTTTTAATTTATCTTAATTTCTCCTGACTTTGCCAATTACAAAATACGCTTATGTTTTCTTTTCAAACTCAACACTTCTCTCTTTCTTTTTTTGTTTTCAGATTTACTTTAAATTTGAATTTAATTTACTGCTTCCCCTTTCACTCTCACATTTACAATTTAAATCTCAATACTTTTATTTATTTTTATTTCCAAACACCGAAGTATACATAAGCTTTCACAATCTTCTGGTACTCTATCTCGAGTGGACTTAGTCACCTTTGCACGAACACACAAAAAAAATGGCAAATATATTGGTTACCTCTTCTTTTTTTCTTCTACCGTGCACTGTCAGGTCGAACAACTTTCTTCTTCTCGTGCTGCCTAGCATATGGGATACCCCTCGGTGACTTTTACTTCAACCACCAACCGCTTTAGACGCTCTTCCACTCACTGACCAATACGCACTTTGGACTTCCTAATATGCAAGGATTTCATTGCAACCACTATAAAAAAACAACACACACAAATTTTCCACGACTTCTAAACCTCCCTTACCTTGATTTTTTTTCCTTTTAAAATCCTTGTTCTCTCTTGGACAGTTTCGCCACTAGTTCGCCCTTCCACGAAATAGTTTTATCTCCTTCCACTTGCCAAAAAAAAAAATAATTTTTAAAACTTCCACTTGCCAAAAAAAATAATTTTTAAAACTTTGCACTTGCACACAAGTATATACTTTTCTGCCTATCTACCCCTACATATACTCTCGGTTTCTTTCCACTTCAACCGACTACTACACCTACATTTTCCAATCCTTTCCCTAACATTTAACACAACATTTAACGGAAAAAATATAAAACATAATACCGAAACACCATTGTCATTTTTACCCAGTTGCCGAATTTTAATGAATGGGATTGGCATAAAAATACACCACTGTTTTCCCATACCACAAAACTCTCAACTGGGCACCACTTTACTTTTTCCCCATTGTGAATGACCATTTACTACTCACTTTACGCATATTCTCCTGCACATAACCACGCAACACACAAATTAATTTACCTTCAAAAAACCAAACACCGCAAATCAAACAAACTATTGTACCCACCCCGTAAATCCATCAAACCCAGCCCGTAAATCCATCAAAACAAACACATCTTCCATCTATACCCAAAAAGCATAACCCACACCTTTACAAGTACATCTTCAGTCAACAAAACATCACAACTGCACTAACCTACATTACCAATATAATAACCTAACCACAAATCAACTTTTGCATCCTAATAACTAATACCATCCTTACTAACTCTTATCATCTTTTCTTTTTCCAGGCCAAACATCCACCCTTGCTCCGCAACAACACACCGCCGTCCACCACAATACGCTAAAAACAGCAAACCAAACATTTATCACATCCGCCATAACACCCACGCTAAAAGCACATTAATTCAACTATAACAACAAAACCCATCGCAAATCAAGCACATCCAGCAAAAATCACTAAAAATACGGACCACACCAATTCACTACAACCTGATATACGTATGCCAAAACAAACACAACACCCAAATATCACAACATAAATATCTTACAGACATATTTAACCGAAGAAACCAACCACAAATCACAACCGACACATTCTACATCTACCGGAACCCTAAAAAAAACAACCTAAACATCACACTCAAATATATACATTCAATCCAATATCAGTTCACTAATTCTACCTCTCTTCCTTTTACAAGCCCACCAAACAACCCTTTACGCGCAAAAAACACGCAAAGGACCAGCACAAACCCTCTCACAATTTCCAGCTACGATCTCCCCCCAGGAAATCTCATCACAACACAACAAAAGAAAATCTCCACTACACCATCTTAATCTTCGGTAAAAAAAAACAAAAAAAAACCCATAATCTCATTTTTTTCGCTACTACCCCGTTCACACGCTCAAACAAAACTGACATTATCACCAAATTGATGGCCATCCCTTCTACAGTAGGACTTACTTCCTGGCTATCCTCTTCAATACGGTGAATGAAGAATATGCTGTGTTGAGACACACATTAAATGGTAAACAAAAAACCTTTTTTTTTTTTTTTAATTTTGTTTTTAAAAAAGCATGATATATATATATTTTATTATATATACATGCATTTTTTATTTTTTTTATAATATATATATATTATATTATATATATGGAAACAGCAGAACATATTCTCTGTGAATGTCCAAGACTAAGTGGTAAGAGAATCCTTGCACTTGGAGGATACATTGTATCCCCCCGGGACATATGGAAACTAATGCCAAATAGGGTAATTGGCTTCATAAGAAGCCTTAATCTTTAGGACAACCATGGGCTGCACAAAAGATCAAATTGGTCGCAGTGCGTTTAGCCTTCCTTATCTTATCTTATCTTATCTTATCTTATATATATATATTATGCTTTCGGTAATAATCTCTAAAATCTTACATCTTAATTTTTAAGTAAACTTTACATCTTTAAATGCAAAAAAAACTTTACTTTTGAACGCGAAATTAAATATAAAAATGTTTAACTTCGCATTAGAGCTTGTTATTGAGTAGTTTGTGAACCATATTTGGCCCAATGGGCTTGGTTAAAAAAATATAAATACATAACATAAATAAATACGATAAATAAATATTTCCTTAAACATCCGACTCATCTACCCTCTAATCCTGTTAGCTCCCTTCCCTTCCAGTCCACTACTTTCCGGAAATCTCATCCGCAACAAAACTCCGCGGCTGCCAAGGAACCGCTGGCAGGAACGGTGTGCGGAACCAACCTGTTCTTCACAAAACAACCCCACGTGGGGACCTCTCACACCCGACCGTGTATTTCGGACTACAATTCTCTTTAAATGGGCGCTGCCTATTTCGTTATCCTTTACCAATTAAGTTTTTATCTCTGGTATTTAAATCTCTCCTAGCCTCGTTTTGCCTAAATTTATATTTCAATCCGATGATTGCTATGCAAGCGCCGACTTCTGCGTTTTTCTTCGGAAAAAGTGGCCAACCCAAAAATAATATATTTCATGTAATCGGTTCCGGACCAATTGTAGCACCCTATGTGCAAACTGAAATTATCGCAAATGCTCATCATTACGTTCTTGAATCTAGAACTACTCTGCCCACAAAAAAAAAAACGGGTAAAGCCTCTATCACTCCTTCAATTCGGAATCACCGTTGCTAAACCTCGGATTGATTCGCCTCTGAAGTCTCTTAAATATAAGAGGTTCAGAAACCACCTATAAATTTGCCAAACACAACAAAACTCCCGATACCTCGATTTAGTTCAAAAAAAAAATTTTTTTTTTCCTTAGAATTTTACCAGAGCAAAACTTAATATTTTGCCTTTTAGATAATAGAAATTCTACCATTTTTATTATTCCCACAATTTGTGAACTTAAAGATAATTTATAGGACAGTACAAAAGAAGTAAACATAACCAACATTTACTTATTCTATACTGCACTTAAAAATTATATCACAGCAAAAAAAATGGTAAATTGCATATCACAGATTTCCAAACACATTATCATTTCAGGTCTCTTCGTGCTTGTCCCTTGGACATCATAGTCCCACCGTGGGGACTCCCACCCCAGAGATGTTTCAAGCTCTACTTACTGAGAGCGGGACACTACAGGTAAGTATTTGATATATTTTTGGCTAACCAGATTCAATGGTTTTTTTTTCTTTTTAGATCCTGCAAACCTCCGCTGACCACCTGCGCTTTGGGTCCGAACCCGCACTATTTACTGTCACGTGAGTCATATTTTCTTTTGCTTTTATTCAAAAATGTATAACCCTATCTGTAATCACACTGTCAGGGCCCGACTGACTTAACCTCTGACCGAAACACAACACCCATTATTTCCCCTTCGTCTACACTCGATCATTATTTAGAATTTTCTTATCCCGCCGCGAATTGTCCTTATGCGTGCACTCTCGTCTGTTATACTTCACAGGTTTTTTTCCTTTGTCCTCATTTGGATATAGTCGCCAGTGACAGTCAGGTCTTTGCAATGAGACCACCATCCCCATTTTTGATGTGTTTGTCGACTAATTCAGTTCTTTGTCGTTCAACTCGCCGTAATTACGGGCTCAGAAGCATGTCATTGTACCAGGTGACTAAGGACTTCCAGTTCTTAATGGCATAGTTCCCCAGAACGCTAAGGGAGTCGCACCAATGGTACAATGATGGTTATACATGTAACCAGCTTAGAAACGTTGGCTTACGTTGACCGAATATAACGAATTCATCATTGCACTGATTCTTGACTGCACTGCTGCCCTACGTCCAAAAAGGCAAAAAAAACTTTTGATTCAGTTACGAGAAGAACTTATTTCGGAACATTATCATTGAAATATTGCACTAGAGGTTTTCATATCACAGGTTGTTGGTATAGGACGATTAACTACCATCGACTTAAAACTATATTGCACGCTTAATCCTATATTGCACCAGACGAGGTTTTATCACAGTTTTTTTCTCTATTGCACCTATGTTTTCAGACTTTTATGTCTTTCGAATGGAAAACTCCTATGCTTTTTCCCTGTGGGGACTCCAATTCGTACATATTATTTCCGATTGGCATCCTTATTGTGCATTTTAAGTATTTTCTACAGAATTTCGAATTTATATTGTTTATAAAATCGGATTGTGCAAAATTTCGTCGGTACACTTCCTGCCCGGGTATAAATTTAGTTGTTCTTGCCCTTTCATTATAACTCTTTGCGCTTTTATTGTACGCTTCGTGCATATTGTTCTTAATTTTTTCGTAAATAAGTTTCTGACGATCTTCTCTATCCACGGAAATAATTTCGTGGTCAGTCACTGACTTTAGCTTTCTCGCTAACTTATAGTCGGCTCCATTCGAATACCCATGATATTCGAATAGAGAAAAGAATAGTGTCGCCCCCGTCGCTGTATGTATTGAAGTCCTCAATGCACATTCTATTTCTGATAGATATAAATCCCAATCTCTGTGATCATTTTCTAGATATGATTTTACCGCCACCAAAATAGACTGGTTTACCCTCTCCGAGGCGTTCGATTGCGGGGAATAGAATGCGGTTTTCAAATGATTTATTTTATAGCTGTCTATCATTTCCTTAAAAATGTTTAAAATAAATTGTTGCCCATTGTCACTATGTATTGGGAGCAAAGTTGTATCATAAAGTTACTGGTCCGCCAGTGACGGTTGATACTTCGCCCATGCCTATAACCTACCTCCACGTGGTGCTCCCGGGCAATGCTAGGCAAAGCCAGTTAATTCTGGTGATTATTCCTAGCGGCTAAAGGTTAAGGTCAGGTCCACCAAGTACTATTCTTTTTGGGAAATAACTTGGTAGTGGCTAGTATGTGGCCAGGCTGGCTACGAAGCCTTACCTGAGGCTATAAATAGGTACCACGGGTAAGCTATCAAGCCCAAGGTTACCTCACAGAGTCTTCATTGTCAAAGACGGCATAAGCAAAAACACAAAACTGGAGGTGTCAAAACCTACCAGATGAAATGGTTGTCACATCCCATAATTGTGTAGGTGTCCTAAGGTGTAATGATGTAATATAGGTAAGATGGTAAGATGGTACATGAGCGAAAGGAGACCGGGTGTGGGTGCGTCAGTTGTCCTGACAAGATACCATGACGGAGGAATGGAGCAAGAGTGTGGGTCGAAGACAAGTCGAAGGCGTTTGAGACAGGCGCACATGTCAATACAGCGTCCAAGACTTGGAGACCAGTTGAAAAGCGAATTACCGAAAGTTGACGTAAGCATCATCTAGCATGATGGCGCCGATTAGTAAGTTCGGAGCGTAGTAGACGGAGGCAGGCATGAGTCGAAAAGTTCGAAGCTGTGAATGGATGAGCTAGTACCAATCCTAGCAAAGATGGCCATTGCAGTAGAATAAGTAGGCAAGAGGGTCGGATGGAAGATGAGTCCAAGAACGCTTGAGTCATTCGACAATACAGTGTTTCGCGGACGAAACGGAAATCGGTTGAAATGTTGGTAATGAACGTTGTACATATCAGGGCCACCTGATAATAACAGCTAGTAAGAACGAGCGTAGTAGACAAATGGACGGTTATTGGAAGTATGTGTTTTTGCAAGTGCTGCTGATGACCGAGGACAATGTGTTGTACCCTTAAATAGCTTTTTTGGGAACGGCCCCTCGGGGAGTTTCGTGGTGGCTGTGGTAGCCCAAAATCGCGGGAAGAACACAGTTCGATGTGGAGTTGCATTTCAACCAGCCGGGTCTACGACCCATAGGCTTTTAGATCGGGCCAATCCAATAGCAAAGGAAGGAGTTTATGCCAAAACAATTCTCCTAGTTTGCTACCATCTAAGGAAGGGGCGCCGGTGGACGCCTTGTATCTCACCCAGTGCTAAGCACACCGTGTGGTTAAGTCAACATGACAGGAACGCACGTAAAACTCAAGAGACTTCTGTCACTATGTATTGTTTCGGGAACTCCGAACTTATTGAACACTTCATGAACCAAAAACTGCACTATATTTTTCGCTGTAGCCTCTTTCATTGCTTTAATAAAAGTGAATTTTGAAAAATGGTCTACTACGATAAATATATAGGCGTTGCCCCTTTTCGACCTTGGGTATTTCCCGAGAAAATCTATATATATTTTCTGTAATGGCCTTTCGGTTTGTACTTCATCCCCTATTGTCGGTCTAAATTTTGGTTCGAAGGTTTAGCTTCCTTGCACACTTGGCAATTTAATACATAATTTCGGACTTGAATCGTCATTTTTGGCCAACAATATAATTGTTTTAGCCGGCTTAAAGTCTTATACAGGCCCCCGTGTGCTGAAATTGTCGCATCATGAGCCTTTTCAATCAGAATGTGTGTGATTTCCTGAGGAATCCACAATTTCCAAACACATTCATCTAAACTATCCGCTCTATCAAAGTTCGTTTTCCTAAAGATTTTTCCGTTTTCCACCTTTAAATCCGGGAGTTTGTGTTGATTTTCTTGAATATTTTGTGCTAGGCTCACATATTCCTCACTTTCAAACTCATTGGTTTCAAAGTCAAAATAATCTTCGCTGATTTCATCGACTTGAATTGACATTCGCGATAGCATGTCGGCAACCACATTTTCCGATCCCTTTCGGTGTTCGATATCAAAATCGAAAGCCTGAAGTTGTAATGCCCACCTAGCCAACCGTCCACTAAGGTCCTTCAAGGACATTAACAATTTAAGGCTAGCGTGGTCAGTGATAACCGTAAACTTCATCATTTCAACGTAGGGTCTAAACCTCTTTACCGCTAAAATGGCCGCTAAATATTCCTTTTCGGTCACGGAGTAGTTCTTTTGACACGTGTTCAGTTTCTGCGAATAAAACGCTATTGGATTTTCATCCCCACCGTCATTTTTCTGGAAAAGAACTGCTCCGATCCCGAACTCTGATGCGTCACATTGAATGAAGAATTGCCTAGAAAAATCGGGATGGCGTAGTACTGGGGCAGTTGTCAGCGCGTACTTTTGCTTTTTCCCTTTTTTCAAGGTGTCGGTGAGCGCTGCTGATATGGAGGCGAAATCTTTTATGAATCGCCTATACCATCCTGCCGTCCCTAAAAAGCTCCTAACCTCCCTCGGCGACTTAGGCAATTTGATTCTCTGTATCGCGGCCAACTTTTCGGGATCGGTTTTTAATATACCGCCACCAATAACGAACCCTAAATATCTCAATTCTTTGAAACAAAACATTGATTTTTAAGACCTATCGTAAGGTTTGCCTTTTTCAAGCATTCAGCAACTTCGTTGAGCAGTCGCAAGTGTGTTGAAAATTCATCGGATATTATCAGAAGGTCGTCAAGGTAGATAACCACGTTCGATTTGAGCTTCGCCGGTATCACCTTGTCCATTAACCTACACAATCGTGTAATGGTGCGGCGGTGGTGGAAGTTCCGTTGGGCGCCATTTCTGTAATGGTGCGGCGGTGGTTGGAATTTCCGCTTCCTGTTTCCCTGAGCCTTTACTGGTCGCATGTGCTTGCGAAGGGGCCTAGCTCGCCGGATGGGTGGGGTCTTGCTCAGGCCCAGGGAAACCGCACTACAGATTTTCACGTGCGATTTATAAAAAAAAAACTGTCAAAAAAACGGATACTAAATGGATGGATGGCATACTTACCTTCCGGTGGGGACTAGATGTTATGCCCCTTTTTGCCCTCCCTTCCATGTTACCTGATATTCCATCTTACTTGGAGGTAACCCACTGCAATGAAAAGATTTGGTTTGGTTTGGTTTGGTTTTCTACATTGGTTTTAACAAAAGTTTTTATTTAACCTTCATTTTAAGGTTATAAATTTAAATTATAATTATCAAAATTTATTTCATTGTTTTTTTTTTATATTATCGCAAAATTTTACCTTTTAGAAAAATTTTTAATTTTAACAACATATTATTTTTTTTTTTAAGCCAAATTTTAATCATTAGCAAAATTTTAAGTTTAGCAAAATTTTAATTTTTAGGGATATTTTAATTTTAGGAAAAATTTTTATTTATAGCCCGATTTTAATTTTAGGACAAATTTTAATTATAGCAAAAATTTTAAGTTTAGCAAAATTCGATTTCAGGGAAATTTTAAATTTAGGAAAATTTTTTTAAATTTTAGGAAAATTTTTAATAGTAGAAAAAAATTTTAATTTTAGCATTTTGAATTTTAGCACTATTTAATTTTGGCTTAATTTTAGCATTAGAAAAATTTTTGTTTAAACTTTATAATTAGACAATTTTACATTTAGGGAAATTCACATTTCGAAATGTTTTATTTTAGTTTAATTTTACAATAAGAGAAAATTTTTATAATCGAAAATTTTATAGTTAGTAAAAATTTTATATTTTAGCCAAATTTTATATATAACAAATTTATTTCTATTTAGCTTAAATTTATAAAAGTTCTTAACGTAGTAAAAATTTTAGTTTAATTAGAAAAATTTATTAATTTGGTAACATTTTAAATTTAATAAAAATTTTAAATTTAGAAAAATAATTATATTGTACAAAAATTTTTAAGTGGACAATTTAGGATTAATAAATAAAATTACCGCCTTGTGGTTGTACAGATGAAGCTGCTGCCGCCAGACGCCGTGGTTGTGTCTCCCAATATGCCATTAAAAAAATTGGCCATAGCTGCATTAAAAACGATATTGTTGCTGATTTCCATACAAAATGTTTATAATTCCTTAATTTTGTTTTATCAATCAGGTACCCAATATTTTGTGGTTTTTATTTATTTAAGTTAATTAATACACAGTCTTAGAGAAGAAACAATCCATTTTGAAGGAATTTTGTAGTATTGCTTATTTGGTCTATGTCGATAATGTTTTTTTTTTAATTTTAATTATACTTTGAACTTTAATATTTTATATTTATTTATAGCAATTTAGTTCTTAACTTGATTTAATTTTTAGTTTAGTTTTTTTTTTTTTTATAATTATAGATTTAATACAAAAAGATAACTACAAAATATATTTGTTCGATTTTTAAATTTACATTTTTGCTCAGAACGCTTTCTTTAGCACAAACAGCAATACTATTAATTAACACAAACATTTTTTTATTTATTCACATGTCATTAAAATCTAGTTTTTTTTTTCTTAAAGTTTATTTAATTTTTATTTGTTTTTATTTCTAAACTTTTACACTACTTTTTAATTCACTTAACTATTTCTTAAATTTAATTTGACATTTCATTAGTCTTTTCTTATTTCTTCTATTCTTAAACACTACATTTTAATTTAAATTCTTAAGAGGGTTTTTCCTCAACCTTTCTTCTGCAACATTCAAAATTCAACTCCGTTTTAGTTTTAACGTCCTACATTTTAAGTTTCTTAATTTCTAATATTTTTTTTTTTTGGAACAACCGTCCTTAACACTACATTTTAAATTTTAATTTAAGGTTTTTCCTCAACCTGTTCATTTCACGATTAATCTTCAACTCCCTTTAATTTTAAATGTCTTTTTGTTCAAGCCAATCTTCTTCATTCATTCATTATCTCTAGATAAAAACCTGTTTATTAAAAAAAAAATCGCCACCAATTCATTGAGGCCATTCACACTCATTCATAATACTCTCTAGCATTGAAAACACGCTCACTCATGTATGACGATGAGAGTACGTGAAATCAATACAAGAACAAAAAGTGGTTTGACCAGACTGATTGTAAAGTTTATGATTGAGTGAATGGACATACAACAATAAAACAGGCAGTTGGTAACAAAAAAACGAACATCAAGTGTTTTATTAAAGTGTACAGAAAACACAAAACAAACATTTAAACAAATCACATACAGACGAATTTTTTTTTCATGCAAAAATTTTGCATGGCAAAAGACATAAATAACGTTTCGTTTTAATGTAACTTGTATGTGCTTCTAAGTACAGTCTTCACCAAAACAAACGGCCATCACAAAACAGATGATTTTGATTTCCATGAAAGGAAAAATCAACTGAAACGGTCGGATGGGTTTTTAAGGTTTGCCATTTTTTTAAAACTTTGCCTTGAGTTTAAATCTTCTGCATATAAAACAAAGAAATCAAAACAGCAGTTTACGCTGTTGGGGTTTTCCAAAACATGGTTCGATATCCATCGTTCAACGGAAAAGATTCCAACACAGAGATTTTTATTTATTTATTTTAAAAATTCAGTGTATTGGATTCTTTTTTTCGGACAGAGACCTTAAACTAGCGATTTTTGTTCCTTTCAAAATTCGGTGATTTAAGTTCTCTCATTAAACAATGGACATGGACGCAGATGTTTTGGGGCACCTTACTAAATTAAAACCGGTGTTTTGAACTCTCCCATTATAAAAAAAAAAATTTATACAGAGGCTTTGTCGGAAATGGGCTTAATACAGGACTATCTCTAAAATTGTGTTAGGTTATGTTATGAGATAATGAATTAATGAAGATTAGCTTAATGTCAAACAAATGTCATAATTAAATTCAAGTCAAGATCAAGAAAAGAATTTTAGAAAATTAAACTAGGTTCTAAAATTAAATTAGGCTCAATACAAAAATTCAATTAGGTTTTAAAATTATATTAGGTTCAAATCGAACCCACGCAAAAGTTTTAAATATTTTACATTTTTTTTTTCAATAAATGTATCCCCAATGTAGTAATCAAAACCAAACCAATTACTACAAAAATCCGTAAGTAAGTATGACCATTCATCAAAAAAATAAAAATTTTAAGTTTGAGACTTCAATATTTTTTTCCGAGAGTTTGCTACTATTTCGGTACCATAAAAATCATTTTGGACAGGGGACCGGTTCATTTAGAACGAAGTTCCTGTATTCCACAAATAATTTTTACTGACCAAAGCAAATTAAAAATCACAAAAGTTAAATTAAATTGTTGAAGTGTGAACTAAATCTCAAAACCCGTTTCCAATTCGGTCAATTTAAATAGTGATTAACACATATTTAATTGAAATTCCAGAAGTGGAAATACTGGAATGAAACTTAGGACACTTACGCAAAAAAGGATGTTAAGGAACAATTTCCCGGTGCACAGATGTTAAAATTAAAAAAATTGTAGTTCCTTTTTAGAAAATTATGAATTAGAAAAAAATCCGGTCTATTGTTTCGAGCCCCACGTTGGTGTTAGCAACGTGGTTATCGAAAATTAACAACTTATCGGCCCCACGTTGGGCGCCATTTCTTTAATGGTGCGGCAACGTGGTTATCGAAAATGATCAACTTATCGGCCCCACGTTGGGCGCCATTTCTGTTATGGTGCGGCGTTGGTTGGAATTTCCGCTTCCTGTTTCCCTTTACGTGCTTGCGAAGGGGCCTAGCTCGCCGGATGGGTGGGGTCTTGCTCAGGCCCAGGGAAACCGCACTACAGATTTTCACGTGCGATTTATAAAAAAAAAACTGTCAAAAAAACGGATACTAAATGGATGGATGGCATACTTACCTTCCGGTGGGGACTAGATGTTATGCCCCTTTTTGCCCTCCCTTCCATGTTACCTGATATTCCATCTTACTTGGAGGTAACCCACTGCAATGAAAAGATTTGGTTTGGTTTGGTTTGGTTTTCTACATTGGTTTTAACAAAAGTTTTTATTTAACCTTCATTTTAAGGTTATAAATTTAAATTATAATTATCAAAATTTATTTTATTGTTTTTTTTTTATATTATCGCAAAATTTTACCTTTTAGAAAAATTTTTAATTTTAACAACATATTATTTTTTTTTTTTTTTTAGCCAAATTTTAATCATTAGCAAAATTTTAAGTTTAGCAAAATTTTAATTTTTAGGGATATTTTAATTTTAGGAAAAATTTTTATTTATAGCCCAATTTTAATTTTAGGACAAATTTTAATTATAGCAAAAATTTTAAGTTTAGCAAAATTCGATTTCAGGGAAATTTTAAATTTAGGAAAATTATTTTAAATTTTAGGAAAATTTTTAATAGTAGAAAAAAATTTTAATTTTAGCATTTTGAATTTTAGCACTATTTAATTTTGGCTTAATTTTAGCATTAGAAAAATTTTTGTTTAAACTTTATAATTAGACAATTTTACATTTAGGGAAATTCACATTTCGAAATGTTTTATTTTAGTTTAATTTTACAATAAAAGAAAATTTTTATAATCGAAAATTTTATAGTTAGTAAAAATTTTATATTTTAGCCAAATTTTATATATAGCAAATTTATTTCTATTTAGCTTAAATTTATAAAAGTTCTTAACGTAGTAAAAATTTTAGTTTAATTAGAAAAATTTATTAATTTGGTAACATTTTAAATTTAATAAAAATTTTAAATTTAGAAAAATAATTATATTGTACAAAAATTTTTAAGTGGACAATTTAGGATTAATAAATAAAATTACCGCCTTGTGGTTGTACAGATGAAGCTGCTGCCGCCAGACGCCGTGGTTGTGTCTCGCAATATGCCATTAAAAAAATTGGCCATAGCTGCATTAATAACGATATTGTTGCTGATTTCCATACAAAATGTTTATAATTCCTTAATTTTGTTTTATCAATCAGGTACCCAATATTTTGTGGTTTTTATTTATTTAAGTTAATTAATACACAGTCTTAGAGAAGAAACAATCCATTTTGAAGGAATTTTGTAGTATTGCTTATTTGGTCTATGTCGATAATGTTTTTTTTTTAATTTTAATTATACTTTGAACTTTAATATTTTATATTTATTTATAGCAATTTAGTTCTTAACTCGATTTAATTTTTAGTTTAGTTTTTTTTTTAATAATTATAGATTTAATACAAAAAGATAGCTACAAAATATATTTGTTCGATTTTTAAATTTACATTTTTGCTCAGAACGCTTTCTTTAGCACAAACAGCAATACTATTAATTAACACAAAATTTTTTTATTTATTCACATGTCATTAAAATCTAGTTTTTTTTTTCTTAAAGTTTATTTAATTTTTATTTGTTTTTATTTCTAAACTTTTACACTACTTTTTAATTCACTTAACTATTTCATAAATTTAATTTGACATTTCATTAGTCTTTTCTTATTTCTTTTATTCTTAAACACTACATTTTAATTTAAATTCTTAAGAGGGTTTTTCCTCAACCTTTCTTCTGCAACATTCAAAATTCAACTCCGTTTTAGTTTTAACGTCCTACATTTTAAGTTTCTTAATTTCTAATATTTTTTTTTTTTTTTGGAACAACCGTCCTTAACACTACATTTTAAATTTTAATTTAAGGTTTTTCCTCAACCTGTTCATTTCACGATTAATCTTCAACTCCCTTTAATTATAAATGTCTTTTTGTTCAAGCCAATCTTCTTCATTCATTCATTATCTCTAGATAAAAACCTGTTTATTAAAAAAAAAATCGCCACCAATTCATTGAGGCCATTCACACTCATTCATAATACTCTCTAGCATTGAAAACACGCTCACTCATGTATGGCGATGAGAGTACGTGAAATCAATACAAGAACAAAAAGTGGTTTGACCAGACTGATTGTAAAGTTTATGATTGAGTGAATGGACATACAACAATAAAACAGGCAGTTGGTAACAAAAAAACGAACATCAAGTGTTTTATTAAAGTGTACAGAAAACACAAAACAAACATTTAAACAAATCACATACAGACGAAACCGTATTTTTTTTTCATGCAAAAATTTTGCATGGCAAAAGACATAAATAACGTTTCGTTTTAATGTGACTTGTATGTGCTTCTAAGTACAGTCTTCACCAAAACAAACGGCCGTCACAATCGCTGAGCCGCATTACATAGACCAAACGGCATCACTCGAAACTGGTATAGCGGTCGACCGGGAACCGTGAAAGCCGTGTAAGCCTTAGATTCTTCCTCTAGTTCTATTTGCCAGAAGGCATATTTTAGGTCAACGCTGCTGATATATTGTGTCTGGTTTATGCGGCTCAGTATCCCATCGATATTCTGCAACGGATAGGCATCTTTTATTGTAACGTCATTGAGTTTTCGAGCGTCCAAGCAGAAACGGTTTTTTCGGGTTTCCTCACCACTGTGGTTCGGTTACTCCACGCGCTCTCACTCTCCTCAATGACGTTCAATGCCAGCATATTGTCTATTTCCGCGTAGACTATATCCTGCACTGCTGGGGATATAGGATAATGTTTTTGCTTCACCGGGTTTGTACCATCAACCAATTTGATCTCGTGCTTTTCTAGCCCCGTGCACCCTAACCCTTTCTTTTCAAACGAAGGAAAATTCTGTATTGCCTTATCTAATTGCTGTCGTTGTTGTTCCGTTAAATCATGCATTTTCGTTTTATGCGTACTGTCGCTCTTAAGCAGGTCCGTGACTATCCCTACCCTAATTTCTTCTGCCGACATAATTTCCGGAGCGATTTTAATTTTTCTCCAAAAATCAACACCTAAATATATATCTGCTCCAAATCCGGACATAGGTAAAAAGTAATGTTCTGAATTACGCCCTTATACTGGACATCTAAATCTGCTTTCCCTAACACCCGCTGAGCTTGTCCTGTAGCAGTGTACACATTATAAACTAAACACTTAATTTCAATATCAAGCGTATCCACCATCTCTCTACAATTTTTGCCCAAAACACTTACCGAAGCCCCAGAATCCAACAACCCTTTGTACCTTTTTCCTCCAATTAATATTTCGGCGTATGGTCGTGGATCGTCTTTATTTCGGAAGCGCTTGAGAGATTCGTATATTAGTTTCCTATTTTGGTTCCTTTTTGCGTATTCTGCTCTTAACTTAAGACAATACTTAAATTTCCTGGCATTTGATCCTACTGACACGTTCTTCTTATTTTGTTGCTCAATTTCTACCTCTTCATCTTGGAAGTCCTTTTCATTAAATATTTTGTCTCTAACTATTTTATAATGTCGTTCCCTAACTTCTTGCGGCAGATAATGCCGTATTTGAGAAAAACTGTTCGGGCTTGCATTTGTGCATTTTTGGCAGTTGGATGAAATTACCCCCGGATTACCACATCGGTAACAAAATAAATTTCTTTGCTCGGCCGGACAGTCTAGAAATATTTGTCCTGGTTCCTGGCAGTTCCAACATTTAAGACTGTGGGTTACTTCCGCCACCTCGTTGCCATCTCCCGCCTCGCTCTCACCGTCGATTCAATTTCCCGGACGTAGCGATTACTTTGAGGTGGGTCATTTCTACTTTCACTTCGTGGAAAATTTCTCTCCGCCTCCATACATTCAACCCGAAGCTCTTCGAGAGATGTCACCGCTAACCGGTAAACTATCCGTCCTATGTTCTCCCGAAGGTTTTTCTTCACTAGCTTGATCATTTCGAATTCCGAAATAGGTGTACGAAGTTTTGAACGCAACAAATTTACTCTGTGGAAGTAGATTTTCAGACTTTCCCCTACTGCCTGTTTTCTTTCCACTAATTCATGCATCATGTCCAGGTTGGTTCGATCGGTCCGGAAACGACTCAGCATCGCGTGTCGCAAATCCTTCCATTGAGTCACCCGTGTTGTCTCCACCTGCAGCCAATACCAGTCCGATGCTGTCCCTGTGACTAATAGGTGGAAATCATATAAAATTTCTTTCCACGGGACTTGATATTGTCGCTGGCAGTATTCGAGACGAAACACAAATGACTCGATGGACAAGTGATTTTCATTCCCATCGAACCTTAACCCGAACCTATCTACTCTAGATTTATTTCCGTAGTACAGTGCATGCACAACAGGGGGTGGTGCAAAAGGTTATGGTGCTATCACCTGTGGAGGATATACCCCCATTTGCGGAAATGGTGGGGCTGATCGGGGATCACAATTTTGACCTGGAGGAGGGAAACTATGAGGGTGCTGTGCCGAACGTTGCCCATTAGTCGCCGCATTGGGTCTGGGGACACTATTGGGGGCTCCTATATTCTCTCGATTGGAATCCCTTAGCGTTAATGTCCTGATCGCGTCGCTCAACATCGCTATGCTGTCATGTACTTTATTAAGTTCCCTACTCACATTTTCATTCACTATGTTTTTTATCGAATGGTCTAACGAACGTCTCATTTCCTCTACGCTGTCTTCAACCATTTCCTTAACAGACGGTGACATATCATCCCTACGCTCTACGCTCGGTGTTTTATTTCTAATCTTGTGTTTTGCGCCGGTATTAATTGTTTTTGACATATCTACCATTTCCGAGACCATTGGGGGAGGCATTCTTCTGTTTTCTCTATTGTCCTTAGCGTACTTTTCCCTCACTTGGGGAGAGGATCTGTTCAGGTCAAAGGACGTGTCCCTAAGTTTCTGACGCTGTCGTTTCAACTTAATCTTTTCCGGTACTGACATACAAAAAACCCTCGCAATAACCACCAATGTATGTTTCAAAAGTTAGCTTTAATATTAAAAAAACAGGAATTTTACCAAATAACCTAAATATTTACCAAAAAAAAAATCAATATCAACTGACCTCCGCGAATAACAATTATAAATTATATAGAACAGAAGCTATGAAGTTCAAGCCCAAAAAAAAAAAATACACACAACCTAAACATCTAAAAATAAAAAAAAACGTAAAAAAAATCTAAATAATAAAAAGAAACGATATATATAAAGCCTAAAATTCTAAAACAAATATTAAAAAAAAATATATATATATACTAAATAAAAAAAAAATATGTAGAGCTTCTAACTATATATAAAAAAGATGAAAAGTAAAAAAATATAAATAAAAAACATGAAAAAAAAATGTAATAAAAAGAATATAATATAAAAAAAAAGTGCAAAGTTTTAAAAAAAATTGTATATAAATAAAAAATATAAAGTAAAAGAAATATAAAAGTAATAAAAGAATAAAAAAAAAACTGGTAAAAGCTTAATCAAAACTAAACTAAAATAAAATTATGTGAACTTACACTAAAACAAAAAAAAAAAAAAAACAGAGCACTTGGTGTATAATTGATAAATTACTCCGAGAAATAAAATTGATCACAAATTACAAAAAAAATATCGTAAAACGTAAATATCCGCGTATAATAATAAAAAAAAAACTTTACCGTGTGAATTACTGAAATAAAAAAAATATTGAACATAAAAAAAACGAAATACTAGGTGTATAAAAAAAACTTAATCTAAAAAAAAATATTTCACGGGAATCAAAAACAAAAAAAAATTTAAATTTCAATATTGCAACTTAAAAGATTATTAAATTATCCCCAACTTTCAGGCAATTTATATCACCAAATGACAAGAAAAATCTCGACAATGCTCGCATAAAAAAAAACAACTGAATTTTTTTTTTCTCAATATAAAATTTTTCAGCCAAAACACAACAAATAAAATTTAATAATTCACTTAAAACGGGTTAGGTCAATATATGACACGAGGATTAGTGGGTGTGTGTGTGGTCTCAGAATAATTTTCCATGTGCCTGTATCACAGGCCTCTTACTTATGTTCAACAAAGCAAAAAATCACTTTACACAAAATGAACAAAAACAATTACCTATCTGTGTCCACATCGGTGCATTATTCCCCCAATGGAATTTGCACGTTACTGTAAAGTCATATAAACTATGGATATTCCTGTCTTCGAAACTTCGTTCCGAACGGGTATCCGTAAGTTTATCTGATCGACAGATATTTTTATCAATTAATTAAAATAAATCAGAACCTACATTTAACATTAAAAGTTTGCAATCACCCTACCAATGAAACATTTCACAAACACAAACATTTCACGCTACCGGGTTCATTGACACTGAACTGGTTACACGGACACTTTTGTTTCGAGTTTCCTCCGTTTTGAACCTATACACAAATCCAAGATTTGATCTTGATCTGGGCCTTAGAGGTTTATAGGGTCCAAAACTTTGGAAAACTCGAAACAGCCGCATCCGTCATTAAATTATTTCACAATAAACTTGGCTATTGCTAGTATATTTAGTTGACATATATACAGTTACATTTTATGGACATCTTTTGATGCTCTTCTTCATTTGTTTGGGCGCCATATTGCTACGTGCTCCAATGGCACTGCAGTGGTGTTGCCAGCTAGCCCTCTAAAGCAAAATGGGTCTGGTTCCAACCCACCACTGCAGCCCAGGGTCAAGCACAATTATAATACAAAAAAAAAAAAACAAAACAAAAAACTACAAAAAAAAACAAATACCAGTTGAACATTCTTCGGAGGGGTGATAAGAAGGTTTATCTCCCACAACCCCTCCCAACCATGGCCACTCTTATCGCAAATCATTTTTGAGGTGACCCCGCGATCCACATACTTACACTCACCGCAATTACCTTATGTCGTCGACCTAACCCTTAAACAAAAATTTAGCAACACATATTATTTCATATAGACATTCACATAATTTTTATTAGAAGTAAAATATAAAGGGGATTATAACAAAAAAAAAAAACATAAAGGAAAAATATGACAAAAATTAATAATCCGCAGAAAAAAACTTAGGTAAAATTCTTTTATTTTTACACGATATTAAGCAAACGTGCCGAAATTAGTAAAAAAAAAAAACGATTGATCGCACTTAATTTGGTTTCAAATCTCGAACCACACAAAAAAAAAAAAAAAAACACAAAGCCTACAACGCCTTTACCGACTCCATTTTGAGTCACGCAAAAAAAAAAAACAAAATGGCCTACCTAACGAGCTCTCTAGGTATAATACAAAAAAAAAAAACTAATTTCACCCGAACGTTGTACACTTTAACAAACGCGTCACACAACAATGACAATTTTACAATTTAAAAATTACGGCACTCACACTATGATCTTTTTGAACTTTAACCTACATATGTATATTACCAACAAAAAAAAAAACTGAAACTTACACTAATTAATAACTACCCTAACCTTATCATGATATACCTTACTTAAACACTAAAACAAGAAGAAATATATTATTTAATTTATTTTATTTTCCCAAGTTTTACTTTAAACATTTCTTTTTTTTTTCTTTAGATTTTCCTCCATTTACAATTCCACGTTTAAATGTTTTTAATTTATCTTAATTTCTCCTGACTTTGCCAATTACAAAATACGCTTATGTTTTCTTTTCAAACTCAACACTTCTCTCTTTCTTTTTTTTTTCAGATTTACTTTAAATTTGAATTTAATTTACTGCTTCCCCTTTCAGTCTCACATTTACAATTTAAATCTCAATACTTTTATTTATTTTTATTTCCAAACACCCAAGTATACATAAGCTTTCACAATCTTCTGGTACTCTATCTCGAGTGGCACCTCAGCGGTGGACTTAGTCACCTTTGCACGAACACACAAAAAAATTGGCAAATATATTGGTTGCCTCTTCTTTTTTTCTTCTACGGTGCACTGTCAGGTCGAACAACTTTCTTCTTCTCGTGCTAGCATACGGGATACCCCTCGGTGACTTTCACTTCAACCACCAACCGCTTTAGACGCTCTTCCACTCACTGACCAATACGCACTTTGGACTTCCTAATATACAATGATTTCATTGCAACCACTACAAAAAAACAACACACACAAATTTTCCACGACTCCTAAACCTCCCTTACCTTGATTTTTTTTCCTTTTAAAATCCTTGTTCTCTCTTGGACAGTTTCGCCACTAGTTCGCCCTTCCACGAAATAGTTTTATCTCCTTCCACTTGCCAAAAAAAAAATAATTTTTAAAACTTCCACTTGCCAAAAAAATTAATTTTTAAAACTTCGCACTTGCACACAGGTATATACCAAAAAAAAAACACACAATTAACGTTCTGGTCGAGGTTCAACTACGTTCACTTTTATCCGCCAATAACTTTTGTAATGGCAACTTTTCTGCCTATCTACCCCTACATATACTCTCGGTTTCTTTCCACTTCAACCGACTACTACACCTACATTTTCCAATCCTTTCCCTAACATTTAACACAACATTTAACGGAAAAAACATAAAACATAATACCGAAACACCATTGTCATTTTTACCCAGTTGCCGAGTTTTAATGAATGGGATTGGCATAAAAATACACCACTGTTTTCCCATACCACAAAACTCTCAACTGGGCACCACTTTACTTTTTCCCCATTGTGAATGACAATTCACTACTCATTTTACGCATATTCTCCTGCACATAACCACGCAACACACAAATTAATTTACCTACAAAAAAAAAACCAAACACCGCAAATCAAACAAACTATTGTACCCAGCCCGTAAATCCATCAAACCTAAGAAAACAAACACAACTTCCATCTATACCCAAAAAGCAGAACCCACACCTTTACAAGCACATCATCAGCCAACAAAACATCACAACTGCACTAACCTACATTGCCAATATAATAACCTAACCACTAATCAACTTTTGCATTCTAATAACTAATACCATCCTTACTAACTCTTATCATCTTTTGTTTTTCCAGGCCAAACATCCACCCTTGCTCCGCAACAACACACCGTCGTCCACCACAATACGCTAAAAACAGCAAACCAAACATTTCTCACATCCGCCATAACACCCACGCTAAAAGCACATTAATTCAACTATAACAACAAAACCCATCACAAATCAAGCACATCCAGCAAAAATCACTAAAAATACGGACCACACCAATTCACTACAACCTGATATACGTATGCCAAAATAAACACAACACCCAAATATCGCAACATAAATATCTTGCCGACATATTTAACCGAAGAAACCAACCACAAATCACAACCGACACATTCTACATCTACCGGAACCCTAAAAAAAACAACCTAAACATCACACTCAAATATATACATTCAATCCAATATCAGTTCACTAATTCTACCTCTCTTCCTTTTACAAGCCCACCAACCAATCCTTTACGCGCAAAAAACACGCAAAGGACCAGCACAGACCCTCTCACAATTTCCAGCTACGATCTCCCCCCAGGAAATCTCATCACAACACAATAAAAGAAAATCTCCACTACACCATCTTCATCTTCGGTCAAAAAAAAAAAACAAAAAAAAACCCATAATCTCATTTTCTTTCGCTACTACCCCGTTCACACGCTCAAAAAAACTGACATTATCACCAAATTGCTGGCCATCCCTTCTACAGCAGGACTAACTTCCTGGCTATCCTCTTACGGTGAATGAAGAATATGCTGCGTTGAGACACACATTAAATGGTAAACAAAAAACCTTTTTTTTTATTTTGTTTTTGAATAATAACCCCCCCCCCCCCCCCAAAAGCATGATATATATATATTTCATTATATATACATACATTTTATGATATATATATATATTTTTTTATGATATATAATCTCTAAAATCTAACATCTTAATTTTTACGTAAACTTTCCATCTTTAAATGCAAATAAAACTTTACTTTTGAACGCGAAATTAAATATAAAAATGTTTAACTTAGCATTAGAGCTTGTTATTGAGTAGTTTGTGAACCATATTTGGCCCAATGGGCTTGGTTAAAAAAATATAAATAGATAACATAAATAAATACGATAAATAAATATTTCCTTAAACATCCGACTCATCTACCCTCTATTCCTGTTAGCTCCCTTCCCTTCCAGTCCACTACTTTCCAGAAATCTCATCCGCAACATATGACCGTTTATGGCAGAATGAAAAAACATTTTTTCCCGATAGTTTTGGTCCAGCTTCTAGACGTCTCCAGCTGGTGGAAAACAAATTTAAAATAAATTTGAATTTTGGAAATAAATATAGGGAAAAAATTCAATACATTTTGGAATATGGCTTTGCCAGGCGCGTTATTCCAGAAGAAGAAAACATATGTCCTCCTAATATTTTCATTTTACCTCATTTTGCAGTATTTATCCCCAGCAAAGAAAGTTTACATTTGGTGTTTGATGCAGCTGCCAAGGTGCATGGTGTCTCGCTGAATGATCTCTATTACCGGGTCCCGATTTAAATCAGCCTTTACTTAGCGTTTTATTTAAATTTCGTGAAAAACTTGTAGCAGTCTGTGGCGATACCGCAATATGTGAAAAAAATAAATGCTGAAAATTTTATAAATTATATGCCGAGAGCATCTGTTGACGATTATTTCGAACACGGGTAGGATATATGAAGACTTGGGCAACTCTACCATAACAAACATAAACATATCAGCCGATAGGACAGGAAAATTCTTGGCATGCAGTGGTCTCCAGCAAATGATAAATTTATTTTTGATTTGCAATTTCAATGTGTCTGCAGAAAATTTAAAATGTGAACGGGTACCAACAAAACGTGAGGTGCCGGTATTTGATCCCTTTGGTTTCTTATGCAATTTCACCATCGCTGGGAAAATTTTTATGCAGTCGCTGTGGAAGTGCGGTTTGGAGTGGGACGAGAAGATACCAGAGGCTTGGAATACTTGGCTCTGTGGGTTGAAAAAGGTAAAGGACTTTTCTATTCCGCGATGTTATTTTTCTAATATGTTTCATCGAGGTACAACGTTGCACATATTTTGTGATGCAAGCGAGGTGGCAATGGCAGCAGTGGCATATTGGAGGATCGACACTGGTGATGAACCTAAAATAGCTTTTGTCGCTGGCAAAATCAATTGTGCCCCCAATAAATTTATGTCGATTCCAAGGCTGGAATTTCAAGCAGCGGTGATAGCTGTGAGGCTTGACGACGACATTATAAAAAACACCATAATATGCAACCTCAACAAATTTGGTTCTGGACTGATTCCAGCACAGTGGTTAAATGGCTGACGTCAGAACATCGTCGCTATAAACAGTTTGTAGCAGAGTGGCGGAGATTTGAGAAACGTCACAAGAAGATCAATGGCGATGGGTTCCCTTCCCGAACATAAAATTTGTGGCCCTCCACCAGTTACCCCCCTGAAGAAACACATAGTCAAGAATAACTATGCCAAGGACGTTATGTGCTTTCAACACGAATCATTTTTGATGCAAAAAGATTTTCGCAGTACCGGCGGCTGAAAAGATGTTAGCATGGGTGTTTAGATATACAAACAATTTAAAATCGAAATGTCAACAACTACCTCAATTAAAAGGCGATCTGTCTGTGGACGAAAAGGAATATGCTGAAAGATTTATTATAAGGTTAGTGCAGAGAATAGCTTTTAGTAATAAATATTCCTGTCTTTCAGAGAAGATACCCGTCTCCCAAAACAGAATCGTTTGGTACTAAAAGGCCGTACATTTTGTCAAAGAATGAGCCAGTGACACATCTTATAATTAAATGGTATCGCGAACGTCCATATAAATGATGAGATTGTCATTTGCGAAATACGGATTAAATTTTGAATCCCATCAATTCGTGTCGCGCTGAGGAGTGTGAAAGCTGTATACTGCGGATGTAAGCTAAGAAAATGTAAGCCCTTACATCTACCAGAAGATCGATTAAGTGCCTATGTACTTCCATTTTCTTATACTGGCTTGGACTATTTTGGCCCTGTGTTTGTAGCCGTACGTCGCAGCCATTAAAAACATTGGGTTGCACTGTTCACATGTTTGACAACTCGTGCTATACATTTGGAGCTGTCAACTGATCTGTCTAATGACTCGTGCCTCCTGTGTATTCGTAACTTTATAAATCGCCGTCGCGTCCCTATCCAGATTAGAAGCGGTAACGGTACAAATTTTATTGGTATCAACGAGCTGTGTGATGAGGAAAATTTTATTGATTTTGGTAAAATTGATGCCGATTTGAGACCACTTGGTATTAAAAGGAAATATAACACCCCTTCTGATCCTAGTGCTGGTGGCTCATGAGAACGTCTCATACAATCTGTCAAAAAGGCTTTGTATGCAACTTTAAAAGGGAAGACAGCTCGCCCAGAAACATTGTACAGTCTGCTAGTGGAGTGCGAAAATATTGCAAATTCAAGGTCGCTAACTCATTTGCCTATTACTCCGGATGAACCAGAGCCACTGAAACCTAATCACTTTTTAGTGGGCAGTCAAAATTCCACGCAGATTCCAGCTCCTTTTAACCCACGATTTTGTAATTTAAGAAAAGCAATGGAGAATACTACAAAACCTGAACTTACTCGAAGAACAAAATGGTATCTCCCTGCTAAACCGTTGTCCACAGGAACCTTGTTCTTATTTGTGAAACTCACCCTACCAGATTTAAATGGAAGAGAGGGCGTGTCGTCAAATTTTTTGTTGGCAAGGATGGTGTGGCGAGATCGGCAGATGTTGATAATACTGGCTGCATGCGGCGTACCACTAGGGCCATTCACGGGGGCGGGGATGTCGATAGTGCAGGGCCGTCTCAACCCTGACCGGCTGTCAAATCTATTTGATATTGTGAAATGTTTTTGTTTCAATAATGGCATTCTAACCCAATATTGTAGCCAATATTGTGTGGCAAGATCCCATGGTGGTGGCGTTGACGAGTTTACTATCCTTCTCAAATTTGCCAGCTCTTTAGGTATGGGCAGCGGTTTCTCTACCGGCTTAGGTTTACTTCTTTTTCAGTATTCTGCAATCGAAAGTGGTGTAGGCCCGACTTGATTCTCGTTCATTGTTAAACAGTTTTTTTTTTTATTATTATTATTATTCTTGACAACGGGCGAAGTCGCCTCCGAACAATATAGGTTCTCTTATTCAGTGCACTATATTTTTATTTATTTATTTATTTATACTTATATTATTGGTTTCCAGCACGATCCATCTCATGTGTTGCTGCTGGTTCTCGTCACATATGCTCTTGATTATTCCTTGGCCTCTTGTTGTCGTGTTTTTTTTATTGGCCAGACAATCCTAATCCCCGGCGTGGAGCGTAAGCATGTAGGCAGGATCGCCATGAAATGTTTCTGTTTCAATACTGGCAGGATTGCCATGGAATGTTTCTTTCTTATCATTCAACAGAAGCATATGTTCATCTATGGAGCATTTATATTGAATTCGATATCTAATAAAATAATAAGCGATGTTTTCACTTTGGTCTCTGATATGATAATCGTTGCTTTATTTCAATTTACATTTCCTTAAGAAACCAGCATGAAATTCTTAAAACTAGTCTAGTATTGAGTGATATTTATTTCACTCAACAATTTTTGATTATTTAACAATTATTTATTTTTCTTTTAACTCTATCTTAAATATATGTATAGTATCAATACCCCACGAATTTCAGCAAGCAACTCACATTAATCAAGATACATATATGGCATTGAGTAACTTTCTTTATTATTGAATGTCATTCAACACTTCTAATAGTACGTTCTCACTGCAGCTAAATCCTCATTAGCTTTATATTTTAAATCCAACCGTTCTCACTACAGTTTGTAGCTTTAGTTTGACAGTTGCTGCACAGCTGTTCGAACGAATTGTTAATTTACATTTTAATGGTTTTTGTTTTGGAAAATTAAAAATTTTGTGAAAAAAAAAAGTTAAAAGTGAAATACAATGCAAAATTTAAATTATATTATGAAAATAATTTCCATAATGGACATAACAAATAAAATGCAACATAACACAGGCAAATTTATTTGTGATACATTGCAAAAGAGACGAGCTATTCGGCGTAAAGCCGATGGACAAATTCTTATTATGATGTGGGAAGTTATTCAACTTTTGTACAAAGTTTATTGTAACAATTTAAATAAAGTAAAATTGTGTTGGGTGAAGGTGAGTCAAATTAAAAGTTAAAAAAATCAATTATTTAAGTAAAATATGTTTATAGGAACGTACAACATCGTTTTGGGAAATCGACTGCCAACTGCAGGACGACACAACATTCACAAATAATTTCCGTTTATCCCGCAAAAGCTTTGGAAAATTAGTTGCGCTCATGAAAAATTTGGAGAAGAAAAATACACAGTTTCGTCAAGCGATCCCTGTTGAGAAGCGTGTTGCCATTGCGTTGTATGCATTGGGGTCATCTGCCGAGTACAGAAACATTGCCAATTTATTTGGGGTTGGAAAGAGTACCGTTTGTAATGCTTTGTTGGAATTCTGCCAAGAAGCCTGGGACGTTATGCAGCCGCTGTACTTAAATCACTTCCCTCTTACCAGATCAAAAATCGCGGAGTGCAGAAATGGGTTTGAGGCATTGGGATTTCCTCAATGTTTGGGTGCGCTTGGTAAGTGTATATCCATAAGTATAACAAAAATACAACGATTTTCAAAATACTTATAGATGGATGTCATATTGAAATACATCCCGATAAGGAGGATGCTTCGGACTACTACAACTATAAAGGGTGGTACTCGACTGTTCTGTTGGCATTGGTGGATTACAGGTATGTCTAAGTGTACACATTTTATTATGTATTTTTATTTAATGAAATTATTATTTCAGATATCGCTTCCTTTATATTAATGTTGGCGCAATGGGTAAATGTAACGACTCCCAATTGTTCGAACAATCATCATTGAAACGCAACCTTGCTAATTCCGAGTTAATGCAAGACATGAGTAAGAGCATTATGAATGTCAAAATACCTATTTTAATCCTTGGGGATTCCGCGTTTCGATTAACACCAAATCTTATGAAACCTTACCCTTTCTATGTTAATCAAAGCGAAAACGAAAGGAATTTTAATTATACTCTATCAAAATGCAGAAGAGTTGTTGAAAATGCATTTGGACATTTAAAAGCTCGTTTTCGACGCATTGGGAAAGGTATCGATAACCATATAAAAAATGCCAACATCGTTATTAAAACTTGCTGTGTGTTGCATAATTTTTTAAATGAGGAAAACGACCATATTAATCGAAAGTGGATAGAAGTACAAAGAAATGTCGATAACTTGCGGCCTCAACCAGAAACCTCATATCCCATCTATTTCAACGAACCTAAAGCAGCAGAAATAAGGAACGCATTGGCAACATATTTGTGTAAGAAATTAATTTATTATAATTTTATTTTTTTTCAAGTAAATTCATTACTTTGGCCATAAATTCTTAATTTTTTTTGAAGTGTTCTGCCAATTCTTGTTTTTTTCCACTTCTAACTTGTAAAATTTTTCTTCATATTCTTCTGATCTCTTCATATGGTCTTTCATTAAGCCACCCAGTTCGCCAATTTTTGCTGAAATGTCTTTATTGCTATTTCTTTTAGCTGCTGCTGCTGATGTGGATGGAGCTGGTGACGAGAGTGGTGATGGTATGACTATTGATGCTGCTGAAGCGGATAGAGCTGGTGATGAGAGTGGAGATGGAATGGTGATTGTTACTGCTGATGTGGATGGAGCTGGTGACGAAAGTGGGGACGGTATATATACTGTTGGTGATGGTGATGGTGCTGGTGATGGAGGTAGAGTTGATATTGTTGCTGCTGATGTTGATGGTGCTGTTGACGCACTTTCATCTGAAATAAACCAAAATAATTATATATATTGAAATAAAAGAACTTACAAAAACTTTCCTCAATAATTTCGTTCATATTATGTATTTTGAACCCACCAAGGATTTGGTGGATTCGTAAATAATGGGGCCACTCTGAGGGTGACCCTCCAGAGCTCCCGACAGCCAATTTCTCTTTTCTGAAAAACAAAATTATTTAAAACAAGATGCAATTGCAAACATATGTGTAAGGAAATATTTACCTGTACCGATTGGTGAGATTTTTTATCTTGATTTGTATTTCGTTTTTGGAGAAGAAAAAGTCATGTTTTCCCAGCTCCGCGGCGATTTCTTCATAAACATGGATGTTTCGGCGACATCCGCGGAGCTGCGACAACATGTCCTCCCACATGTCCAGCAACATCATTTCCGCCCCAACACACCACGTTTTCCTGCTTTGCTTGGCTTTTGACATGCTGAAATTAAATAACAAGTTAAAATAATAAATAAAACAGGCAATTAAATAATATTTTATTTACACAATCTTTTGCTATACTCACATGCAGCTTTTTTTTTGTTTGAATAAAAAAACACAGTCGTAAAATGATGCAAATTTTCGCTGCAGCGTTGTAAATTTGTTCATTTTGCGGCAATTTGCAAAATACATCCCTGATTTATGTTGGATTTATGCTCGATTTAGCTAAAGCGAGGGATTTATTTTGACAGTACTAATATACCCAAAAATTGAGCAGATTTAATTAAATCCATTATAAAGCGAGTCAAATGCGGATTTTGCTGCAGTGAGAACGTACTATAAAATCATTTCCATTGCAAGGCTCTGCTTTTGTATTTGAAAGTGAAATCCAAAACCTTTACTCCAATTTTAATGCATAGCGCCATGGATTGTTTACATTAAAACTCTTGCTTATTAATTTTGTAGCTGACCTGGGATATTCATACATGTTTAATCACTTACTTATTTTATGACTACCACAACGCAAAGTAGGTAGCTATCAATAATGATAGAATAGAAGATTACGCCATCCGAATGTTTTCCCGTTATATGATGTAATATGTCCCTCGCAAGGGCTACCAAGTCTGTTTCATGTGTGATAATTATAAAATCTTGCGGAAAGTTTATGTTTTATGTGATAGCTGACAACCCTACAATTACAATCACTTTGACAGTTCTCAGAAAAATATTAAATCAGTTCTTGTTATAAATTACAAATATCGTTTTATGTCTTATTAAAAACAATATTAAAATAAATAAAATTAATAAAAACATTCACTGAAGTGTGTTAAAAAGTTGCAGCACAAAGAAAAACTAAAAACAAAAAAACAGAAAATATCAATAAACGAAAAATGCATTTGAATAAAATAAATAAATTAAAAAATTTATAAAAATAAAATTTTTTACTAACAAATAATTTGAGGAGAAAAAGAGTGAATTATCCCATTGTTACAATGCTATTGTTTATGTCTAAACATTAGGGTGGCAGTATTTTTTTTTGTTTGAATTTGAAGGAGGGCCGGGCGGAATTTTGTGCCTTTGGGTAAGAAAATATTATGGTGAAAATTTGAGCCAAATCGGACAATGTTAACACGTGCCGCACAGAGGTCAAAGGTCAAATATTCCAAAATTTTACATATAATATTAAAATATATATAATTTTTTGTCGTTTTGCGTGTAGATTTTATTGAAACTAAAAAAAATGTGCTACAATGGGTCCAATAAGGCACTAATTCAAAACAGAAGCATATTAGACAGCCCTTGCCTCCTTTATATCAAGGTCAAAGGTCAAATAATAGGAAGTTTTGCATTAAAACATAGTCTTTATCTAAATATCCGTATTTTTTAGTAGATACTAATAAATATGAGCAAATTTGTTATGTGAGATAAAAAAGCAGTTATTTTTAACAAGATTTTAATAACTCTTTACTTTTTTACACTCACGAAAAATTTTTAGTAAAATTAACCATTTTCAGATATTTTTAAGCCAGACTAATATGTGCGAAATAAAATTCTCAAATAAATCTTTTTTACAAAAAAAAATAAATCTTTTTTATACCAAAAGCTAATTAGAATTTTTAAAGCTTTTGTATGCATTTCTGATCAATGGAATTGTAGTAGACTTTTTTCTATTTTTGACATCTAGTTTTTTTTTATAACAGCTTTTTTATAGCTGTAAATAAACAGTTTTCAGTAGCAAATTGCAAGGTTTACTAAATATAAAAAAAATACATAATGTAAAAAAAAATATTTTAAGCTTTGTCCGTCAGTCAAAACATTGATTCGGTTGAGTTAACAGGTGTAAGAAGTAATTTACGAAATTGACTTTTTTTTATAAAATATCTAAAATTTTTTAATGCCATCATTAAGAGAAGAATTATACTTAATCGGTTTTTCAAAACACCTGTTGACTGGTTGTAAACTTCCATCGACGGGAGACTGCCTTAAAGTTTTTTTTTATAATTTAAAGACAACAAAATTGAGTGTAAAAGACAGTGCACGTTTAGTTATAAAAGAGTGTTCCGTGTTTTGGGAAAAGGTACGAATTCCTTTCCAGGATGCATACAAAGCTGCAAACAAATTAATTGGCCTATACAATGAATGGCGAAATCTTGAAAGAAGTAAATCCAGAAACTCAGAAATTTATAACAAAAAGAGAGAAGAATGGAAGGAACAATTAAATGATTTATTCGATATTGCTCACGTCAATGCAATGAATATTATAAAAATTGAAGAGGATAGACAGTTCTTAATTAAACAAAGAAAGAAATGTCGTGAAGGTATCATGGTGGGAGTAGACCTAAAATTAAAACAAAAGGAAGACAGAATAAAAAAAAACGTGAACGAAAAGGAAAAGCTCATAAATTATATGAAGAACTTCCATCAACTTCAACAGCTGAAATTTATATTTTTTTTATATCCCAGTTGGAAACTTTTTAGAGGAATCTCCAATAATTATCTCAGGGGAAAACAGTTTCATCATTATTAAACTTTCATCATATTTATGAAAACTTCATAAATATTTTGAAGAGTTCCATACAAATTCATAACAAATTCTTCATAGATCTTCATCATTCCATAAAATTTGGGAAACTAATTTAATAAACTAATCTAATAAATTAACGATACAGCTTTATCATATTTTTGAAGTGTTGCGTTGAACGAAAACTAATGAAGTTTTTCATAAATATGATAAAGATTTCCCCCTGAGTGCACACCTTCCATTGCAATATTTTAATAGTTATTTTCAGGCCAACTGATAGTTTTACAAAAAATTTGCTTTAAAATTGTATTACGGTTGTATTTTCCAACTGGAAGTTAGTTTTTAAATTATATTTTTACATAAGCAGGATTTTTACAGCTTGCAGTCTGCCGGACACCTTATTATCTGACAGTTCTGAAGCCTCGGAATCTACACATGATGAGGAAGATCATATTAATCATACGTTCGATAGAACCATCGCACAAAATACTCCACGTTTTAAAAAAAAGAAAGTAGTTAGAAAGTAGCGACTTGCTGCTGTTCTAGACAAGCTTAAAGTGAGTCAAAGAGATGTGGATCATTTGTTAATTGCTGTTTTAGATGCATTAGGTATTGATTCATCTAATTACATTTTAAATCGTTTTTCCCTTAATAAACAACGTACTGCTCTAAGAAAAGCACAAAGCGAGAAGATTATGCAAAAGTTTTCGTCAAATGAACAGCCTTTAACGATCCATTGGGATTCTAAACTTTTAACTACATTAACTGAAAAAAATGAAGATCATCTTGCGATTATAGCTACAGCTCCAGGTTTGGAACAAATCTTAGACATTCCTGACATTCCTTCAGGAACTGGATTAGAAATGCCGTCAGCAGCCTACGACGCTTTAGAAAAATATTTTAAGCAGAACGGAAGCATTTGTTTTTGACACAACATCTTCAAATACTGGTCGGTTCAAAGGTGCGTGCGTCCTTTTGGAAAAAGCAATCGGACGTGATATTTTGTTCCTAGGCTGCAGGCATCATATTTTCGAAATAATTTTGGCTGCAGTATATAGCGAAACAAATGTTGGAGTTTCAACTGGTCCAGACATTGCAATTTTAAAAAATTTAAGAAATGTTGGTCTAAAATAGACCAACAAGATTTCGAGCCAGGAATATCTCACCCAAGAATACGGGAAATTGTAGGCGATGACTGTGAAGAAATTTTAAGCTACGCATTCAAAAAAATTGAAGAAGCGATTATAAGGAATTACTAGAGCTAATTATTATATTTCTTGGCGGAAGTCCCCCTCGGGGAATTAAATTTTCTAAGCCTGGTGCGTTGCACCATGGTAATTTTTAGAAATCAATTAACAGAAAGCTTAACAAATTTTATCTCTCAAGATTTTTCTGACATCCTAGAAGAACTTGTCTCAAAAAATACGATTAAAATCTTTCTTAGATTTGGCATATCTACGGATTTTTTAAAATTAGACCCACTTTCATGGCATAACTTAGAAGAATACAAAAGAGGTCAGAATATTGTTAAAAACTTAAGTGTTGTAAACGACAGTGCAGAAAGAGGTAACTAATTAAGGAATATCATGGCAAAATTACACATGATGAGGAATAAAAGCAGCACTTACTGAAGGTAATTATGGTATATATATTATTTCATCACATTTTAGTGATATTTATTTATTTTAAATGTTGTAGGTGGTACAAAGCTATAGGAAAAAGCTGCCCGTGAATTTTACTTTAAAATCTTTAAGAGAAGATTTTGATACATAGAAGAATTTGTCTATCAGCACTTTTTTTTAAATGGAAAACTACGTATTAAAATATCAACTGAATTTCATATTTATTAATTTTTTAGGTGCTTTTCTAAATAACTTGTGTTAATCATTAATCCATTGCTGCTTAGTTTTAAAATCAATCTTAATTTAATCGTGATTAAAATGTTAAAATGATAATCTGTAAATTGCTGGCCAATTTTACCCAAAAGGTTTGGTGGGGTTAATTTCAAAAATTAATCTGCATTGAATAATTCGTATCCAAAATAAAAATATTTAATAAATATCCTTTAAGTATTTAAGTCAATAATTATAAACAACAATTTCGGGTCAATTTGACCCAAGCAGTGTGGTAGGGTTAATAAAAAAATCAAAATTGAATTTTTAAGAATATGAATAAAACATTTTACAAAAAATATACTTTAAGTAGCATATATTTTAATTACTTCGAAAAAAAAATAGTTTGGGGTCATTTTGACCCAAAAGACGTTGAAGGGTTAATTCCAAAAAAATCAGGATTGTACTATCTATATCTAAAATTATATGAAATTCACCAAAAGAGATACAAAAACAGAAAAAAAATGTATTTCGAGTAAAAGTTCCCTTCCCATAGTAAAATTTTATAATATGTGAACTTTGACCTCGGTACGGCACGGGTTAACGATGTCCGATTTGCCCCAAACTTTTAGCATTGATGTTTTAGACCAAGAGGCATAAAATTCCGCCCGGCGCTCCTCAAAATTCCAACAACAAAAAAATGCCATACAAACCGCTGCCACCCTAATACACATAAACATATCAGTTTGACAGCTGAAATTTATCAGCCAATAGGAGCACAGTTTGCGTGACGTCACTTGTCCTACAGTCGCAGATAATTTCAATAGTGTCCGCGGGATGGCGTAATCTTGTATTCTATCATTCTTGGGTAGCTATGCATGGCACACTTCCTATTATATTTAAATTATGTGAGACGTCATGCATGCACTACATTTATTTACTTATTGTTTCGTTGCTTTATTTTGTCCGAGTTCACACAAGGCAACATTTGTTGCGCAATTCTTGAGTTTGTAGGAGAGAGGGGAAAGAAAAGTGGTATTTGGTACGGAGTTGCTTGTACTCGGCAACCCGTTTTGTTGTGCAATTCGTAATTATAAACACGAAGTTAGCTGCAGCTTATTATTTGACATTTCTTTTTATTCTTTGCTTTGGTGTGAAAAATTATTATTGTTATTTCATTTATTTTATTATATTTTTTATTATTTCATTTTTTATTTGACTTCCATTTTTTCACACAAATAGATTTTTCACTTTGGACCAATAATAAATTCTTTTTACACAAGCTAATAAAATGAACTGTCAAAAATGTAAGAATTTGAAAGCAAAAGAAAACGAAAAGTTGCGGCAATAAATTTCTCTGTGTGAACATTAAGGCAACTTTAAAAGAGAATTTAAAAAAAAGAGAATTTAAAAACAAAAAGAGAATTTAAAAACAGTAAGGCCAACAATGAAATTGAAGATTAAAGAAATATATAAGCATTTGTGGCCATTTTTCTAAATGTAAATGTAACTACCCTACAAGAACAGTGACGGTCATTTGAACGGTGATATGACGGTCACTACTGACTGAAGTGTCGGTCATCGCGTAGAACAAAGTTTCTATCATTTTATTAAGGCCAATATGACAAAAATGATCGAAACTTTTGTGTACATGTGCTTTTGCATCTTACTCTAACCTATGAAAGTATGTAGACAATAGAATATATATCTCAACTGCTCACTCTACCGCTGTTTAGTAGTCAACGATGATGGACACATCCATGGACACATCCATCATCGTTGACCGGTCACACTTGATGGCTATATACATCATCATTGACCGGTCACGCTTGATTATAATGAAACACGACTTATTTTTTATTTATTTATTGTATTAAAAATCAAAATAATCAAAATTAGAAATAAATATTAAACATTAAAATATTAAAAACACAACAATATCACCAATTCCGAAACATGTTGATAACCTTGAGACAATGTTGAAACAGGACAATGGGCTTAACTTAATACAGATATTTAAGCAACTTTGCTGACTTTTCACTCGAAACATCCCTCAAAGTGGTACATAACTTAGCACTGAATAAATTGACTAAACTCAATCGAAATGTCCGGTAATGGGCCTTAGTGCAATCAGTAGTTTCTTAAAGAAAACCATTTATTATAACACTTACATATATATCCACAATTTATATTAAAGCTTACCTTTTGAGTGTTGTGAATTAACAATTTCGGCCAAAACGGATACACTTCATTTGGAAAATTGTTTGTACAGAACGGTGTATGAGATATTGTGATAATACCTCCATAAATCAATTTCTTCAATATTCTGAGATCTTTATTCTTTTGAAGAAACTAATTTCATTATGGACGAATTTACGGATACTGCACATTCCTTAATATTCTTCATATTATCAACATTATATTCCAGACACTATATTCCAGAATGGCATAAATTAAAACATTCGAGCCAAATATTAAAACAAACTCCCATATACATGTTATGTCAATAGACTGAAAGATAGATATAAGGATTAGTGTAAAATTCTGCAAGGAAGATTTACTTTGTTTCTAGCTAGAATTTTTAATAAAATGTCAGTGCATTACCTTAATAAGTTCATTTGGTGATTGTGCATGTATTAACAATATATTTATAGTGTCTTCCATGCGCACTGAACTGTAATCACAATTGTATTTCTTGTGTATTATCTTCCAACATCATAAAAAGTCCATCAATAATACCAAATAGATAACCATATTATTTGCTGGTGCAGCATTCACAGTCGAAATCCAAGATATAACATATTGTCGCACAATACAATTCTTTACATAAATGCGTTTCCTAAGAGGTATAACAGTTCTAGATTGAAAGTTTGTGAAGATTCTACAGCAATATCTTAAGTTAACGATCCAACAGGAATAGGCCACAAGAAGCGAGCAAAAAATAAATTGTGGAAGTGTATAATGGAGGGACGTGCCACCACAATTGAGAATGGCACTAACGAATTCACTGACATATTTTGAAGAATCCTAAAAAAACAACAAAAATTAACTTGAACTTTTAATTTAATTAATTACTTACCTTTCCTAAACCTTAACAAAAACAACTCTACAGCAGCAACAATGACAGTCATATGTTTTTAAATAGAAAAAAACTGCAAGTGTGTTAGTACAAAAATTGTTTATGTGTTAGTTTCAGTCATTCATTTCTTGTAGGGTAGTGTTAAGATGTCCAACAAAATATAAGTGGCCCGCTAAAATATTTCAAATTCTAACCTATGTCTTTTTTAATGAATAAATTACTCAATTTTATTTTGTACTCAAACGTACAAGACTGAGTTTTTATTTCATTTAGACGACGACAGCATTAAACCCAAATTTGAATACATCACATTTAAAAAATTTTCGCAAGGAAACAAAGACCATCTCTGAATAGCGTAAAATAAAGAAAAAAGCTTTAAAAACCGAGTTAAGGAGTATTTAAATGCAAGTGGTTGTTAAAGCCAAGAAGAGAACTAAAAAAAACTTGTGGAGAATTCTGTAGTATGAAGTGTTCCCAAAAAGTATCTGAAGAAAATAGAATGCAGTTTTAGAGTTTTATGTAAAATATTAGCAATCAAATTTAATAATATTATATAAAAAAAAGGTGTACAAAAATACTAAAAATTATCATAAAGTACATTCTGTTTACACGCTTTCAATAACACACCAAACGATCGAAACTGTTCTACACAAAAAGCATTCAGGATTCATATCACCGGATAAAAGAGGAAAATTAACTCAGCCAAATAAACAAATACTAGCAGTCCCCAGCCCTCGAAATTCGAGAGCAAATTCTGGGAAATTTTACTTTTTCATTCAATTAATTCCTTTAAATTTTTTTTAAATGTATTTAATTCATTAAATTTATTTCATTATAAATATTTGTTGAACACACAGAAACAAGAGCATAAAGGTATTTGATCCACTTGTATGGCACCTAAAGGTATGCTACTCAACAAGAACAGTGACGGCCATTTGACCGGTCATACGACTGTCACTACTGACTGAAGTTCCGGTCATCTCGTCTTAAGGCCAATATGCAAAAACTGACCGAAATTTTTGTGTACACGTGATTTTACATCTTACTCTAACCTATGAAAATATGTAAACCATAGAATATATATCTGAACTGGTCACTCTACAGCTGTTTACTACTAAACGACGGTGGATATATCCATGATGGATATATCTATCATCGTTGACCAGTCACACTTGATGGATATATACATCATCGTTGACCAGTCACACTTGATGCATATATACATCATCGTTAACTAGTTACGCTTGATTATCATGAAAAACGATTTATTATTTATTTATTTATTGTATTAAAAATAAAAAATTCAAAATTAAAAATAATCATTAAACATTGAATATTAAAATTCAAAATCAAAAACCAAAAATGAAAAATTAGAAAATAAACATTAATACCCTGTTTCCATAATACAATTCGTCACAGACGAACGAAAATTTGTATGAAGAACAAAAACAAAATACACACAAATTTTCGTTCGTCTGTGACGAATCTGAGGTATTAATTATTCTATTAATTATAATTATTTTTCATTAAGTGTTTTATGCAATCTCTCAATATCGCCAATATCTGTTTTGCCCGTCGTTATATCCAGTTCTATTCTAAGTTCCCGGCACGAGTTCTTAATATTAATATTTTCGGACGTCCCACTGAATTGGTCTCTATCCAATTGAGTGAACTAACTGGATCCAAAGTAGCAAATTTTGAAAAAATCAATACAAGTGAAAGAATATTGTCTGTCCCATTGGCAAAAATCTATTAAAAATTTTTCTTTAGTTTCGTAGGTTGGGGGGTGTTACTTTTAAAGGCATCATTTCTGCAATTGTTGCATAATTCACATTCGTTTATTATTTTCGAAATTTTAAAGTGTAATAAAAGTAATTTTATATTTAATTATGCTTTTGGCCGGCGTCTTAAGCGCCACTGGCTCTTTTCTATAAAACTCGGCACTTCAAAGTTGCCAGAGTTAAAGCACTTAGGAGTGCTAGTGGTTTCAATAAGAAAAACAAGAGCCAATTGCTCGGCTGAGTTGAGTTTTATCATTGATTTTATTTACAAACTTAATCCTAAATTATAAATAAAACTAACGGTACTTAAAGCTACTTAAATCTAATTACAAATTATGTTCTAAAATTAAGTCCTAAAGCTACAGCTGATTTGTGTTTACATTTATATTAGCTGGTTTACATATGTTTTTATATCAGTGATGGGATATTCACTACACCCTCACTCTTTATGAGAAATTATTTTTTGTATCATGAGGTACAAAAATTAATTTTGTACAAATTGTTGTTTGTTTTTATGTTTTTGTAGCATCATGTATTAGTTTCATTGGCTTTCTTTTTTTTTATATCTGCAAATTAGTTTTTATATGTTTTAATTATAAATCTTTGTGTAAAAATTTGTTTTTATTTTTCGAATGTGTTTATTTTCATTATTTATTTTTATTATTTTTTA
Source organism: Cordilura impudica (assembly GCA_963682025.1). Taxonomy (NCBI): domain Eukaryota; kingdom Metazoa; phylum Arthropoda; class Insecta; order Diptera; family Scathophagidae; genus Cordilura; species Cordilura impudica. Next base: position 157,788,811 of record OY821519.1, read on the forward strand.
TACCATGGCCATAGTGTTCAATATTTGGCTACTTATACTTCAAGCTAGCCCATCTATTCTTAAATCTTGCATTTTTTTTTTCAATTGAATTATCTTTAAAATTCTTTTTATTTCTTTGATGTCAGTTTCTCCAAGGTCAGCTTTGTGATCGATGGATTATCGCTGCATCTTGAAATAATTAAATTATCTTTAAAATGAAGTGAATGAAATTGAATTTATATTTTAATTGGTTTTGTTACGTAAATCTGATATGGACATACAGTCCTAAAAAAAAAGTTGATCAGACTTTTGTTCGGACATGCACTTTGTGTAATGTCAGGGTAATTTAAATCAGGTAATATTTGTTTTTTGTAATATCAGAGTTATTTATATCAGGTAATATTTTTGTAATATCAGGGTTATTTATTTGTTATGGAGAATATGCTTGAACATTTGTGTGAAATTACTCTTTTCTAATCTTGATTATTATTCTTTATCTATTTTATAACCAGATTTGATTTTATATTTAATTTGAGTTTTCTAACTCATACAATACATTCTTTTATTTAATTTGTTTGTCAAATATAAAAATTTTTCAAGTTAAAAATTTTAAATAATAATTTTTTTTTTGTGTTTTCATTAATAAATTTCTTTCAGTGTATTAAATTTTCAAATTATAATATCATTGTGATTGAATTTAATGCATTAATAAAATATGTAAAATTAATATATTTGTTTCAGTAAAACCAATTTTTTTTAAAGTGTATTATTAAACTTGGCATCACTTTTTTTTTATCGGATGCTTAAATAAAAATTTCAATGTTTTTGGTTTTTATCATCTCATATATATGTACATCAGCTGTTTAGTTTTTTTTTTTTTCAATTTATTAAATGTGTTTTTCTAGTATAGTGTGTTTTTTTTTTGTTTTACAATGTGTTAAAATAAAATTAATATAATATAATATATAATATAATGTGTTATAATACTTATATAAAAGGGATTTACTTTAAAGTGTGTATTTATGTTTTTAGTTCTAAGTGTTTTTTTTTTTGTAAATTCAGTGTTTTTATTGTATAATGGTTTCTTTTTATATAGTGTAATGAATTGTAAAAAAAATATATATGTTGAAAATCAATAAAATTTTACTAAATATATTCCTTTGTTGTTTTCTTTTTTTTTTTTTTTTCTTGTAAGTGTTTAAGTTTAAGTTTCTTATTATAGCATATTTCTTTTGTTTAGTGAATGAGTTTGTGTATTATCCAATATTCTATTAGTACGATTTGTCTTAATAAAATTATTTAACAGTGAAGTATATAATATAAGATGTTAATATAGAATGTGTTTTTTTTAGTGTTTAAGCTTATAGTTATACATAGCAAAAATTTATATGAAAAGTTTTTTTTTATGCTAAATTCAAGGCATTGTGTGTTTTTGTTTTTGGTATTTCATTATGTTAATTTAATAAAAGTGCAGATTGAAATTTTAAATTGTAATGCAATAGTGTTTTCTAATTTAGGTTTGAATATTTTGTTTTATTTGTAATTCATAATTATTTTGTTTGTAGTTCAATAAATATAAAAAAGTGTAATTTTTAAATTACTATATGTACATGTGTGTTATTTATAATTTGTTATATTTTGTGTACAATTTGAATAAAAACATATTTATGTTTATATGTTCGTTGCCTCTTTGTTGTTAGTTCGCGTTCAATTTTGTCTATTTGTGTCCAAATTTCGGAAGCTATGTTCCATGGTGGAGGGTTTTCGGCATACACTCTTCTTTTCAGGTTTGCAAGCTTCTTTCTTGGTTTAACCAATTTTCCTGCTCGTCTTCTTTTGGGTTTTCTGTCATTGGTATTGCCGGCTTTCTTTCTTCAGCCCTTTGTTGCTGCCGTCGCAAATATTGTTCTATTGTCAGTGGTTGAGGTTGTGGGATTGCCTCTGCTGGTTTCACGCTGTCCATGTCCATTTTGGTTTGCAGGATCGCCATAAAGTGTAATAAAAGTAATTTTATATTTAATTATGCTTTTGGCCGGCGTCTTAAGCGCCACTGGCTCTTTTCTATAAAACTCGGCACTTCAAAGTTACCAGAGTTAAAGCACTTAGGAGTGCTAGTGGTTTCAATAAGAAAAACCAGAGCCAATTGCTCGGCTGAGTTGAGTTTTATCATTGATTTTATTTACAAACTTAATCCTACTAATAAATAAAACTAACGGTACTTAAAGCTACTTAAATCTAATTACAAATTATGTTCTAAAATTAAGCTACAGCTGATTTGTGTTTACATTTGTATCAGCTGGTTTACATATGTTTTTATATCAGTGATGGGATATTCACTACAATTTCCTTTACCCCCTATCTCACATCACACTGCAATTGTGAAATCGTTGTGTACGTATTATCAACGAACAGTTGTTCGAATTAGTCGAATCCATCGCCATTAACTTTTGTGCTCACACATCTGACTGTAATCTCATTTTTAAAATGTTGTCGAAGCGTAAACTTGAAAAAATTTGTTTACTTCTCTCTCTTATTTTTTTTAAATAGAATTACCGAGTATATTATACAGGCACATGTTTGAGGAAAAATGTTTACATTTATTATTCTTAGTTTTATTTTAATAATAGTTAATAATATTTATGCTCTATAATTAAATAACTTGCGTTTTTATATGCGCATTTCAAGAAATAAATCATAATAATAGCTTTAACAAGTTAAAACTTTAATTATAATTTTGCAGAATCCAGTAAATTTGCATTAAATTTATAACAAGGTAACATTAATCATCGTTAGTGGCAGCCACTACTCGCACGAAAAATTTGGTGCCATTAGTGTGACCACAGTGGAAAATGTGTGTGTATTAGTAAAATGTGAGTGTATTGAGTTTTTCGAACTTGCAGTGTGATGTGAGATAGGGGGGTTACATAATTTGGGTAGTAATACTTACCCATAAATACGTAAACTAGTCGGGAAAGTCTGTTCAGTTTTCCAAAACTTTGGTAGCTCTATATACCCTGTGAGAATTTTTTTGTATTATTCTGCTATAGATATTTTGAAACATAATAAAGTCTCTGTCGTTGGGCATATACATATATTGTAATGTTTTTATTTATTAAATGTGTGTAATGTGACCTTTCGTAGTATATGGAAATGAAAAAAAAGAAAAATGTTTAGCCAGTTTATTAGCTGTGCTGGTATGCTGGCGTTTAAGCGTGGCTACGCTCGCCGGATGGGGTGGTTCTTGCTAATATACCCTGGCGGTTCCCGATAGGCATACACACAAAATATACAATATTTTGAAATATGTATATTCTATCTATAACCATATTCTGAGATGTAGATGATATAACAGGACCAGCCAGGAGATGTTCCTTGTGCGTCAGCAATGAAACTTATTTATATGTTGCAATAATAAAGGCTTACAATCAGAAGCAATATCAAGTGCAAAAAAAGGAAAGAAATACATACCACTATTCATTATTCTTAACATAATATTTGGCTTTAATCCAAAATTCGAAAATCGATGAATGCTATTGGGGGGGTTTGTGGCATTGTCTGAAAACTTAACAACAACAAATAGATTTTACCGTCATTGCCGTTGATATGTTATAAAATGTATACTCTAAGAAACAATAAGTCATTATTTATATGTATAACATAAGTATAACATGTGTTTGCCGTAAATGCGGGGAAATAAAAAGAAACAAGATTTTTATTGATTTATTAAAAATGAGAAAATTCTCAATATTTTATTTTAAAATAAATTACCTTTAAAATTAACTGGACTGTATGTGTATAGGTATCCGTAGGGACGATGTGTTCGTATTGGCACACAAACGAAGATTAAAAAAAGTTACATCTAACTACGATAGAAAGAGGCAACAAGCAATGTTTTTAGATACCGTTAACGGTTAGATTCTAACTAGTAATTAACCCTTAAAGAGGGTTAGGGTTTGCAAAAGGGCAAACTAAATTAATAAGCAAAATAAAAGAATTTGTGCTTAAACATTGCCGGCCACCTTGCAACACTAGAGGAGATTGCAACAAAGTTTTAGCTAGGTAAACAAGAGAGGTTACAAAAGTAAGGAAAGGTAAAAATATAATAAAGGTTTTTTCACAATTTTAAATATTTCATATATATATATATTTTTTTATATTTTTTCAAAAAACACTTAAAACTAATGGTCAAGGGACCAGCTGATCAAGGGATCAGACCAGTATAGACTGGGTTTTCGTCGAGCGGTCAAGGGACTGCGTTGATCCAAGGGGATCGGGTTTGACCCAAGGGGGTCGTTGATACAAGGGGATCGTATGTCCAAGGGGACCTGTCCTCTAAAGAGGCGATTGGCCAGAAATGACCCAACCAAATATGGTATATTGTGCCATTGGAAGGGCTCGAATATATTTTTCTCTTAATAATCTGAGGGTTAACTTCAGGTCCTAAGACCAAAGCTACCGGCCCAGATATGTTAAAACGGGGGTCCGCCAATTGGAACCCGGCAAAATGTTCCCGTATAGTATCTGGAACGGACTCTGAAGGAATCTTAACACCGCGCATTTTAGTAACTTTCGCCGTGAGCGAAATTCGTTGTGTGGGGTCAAACGACGAAGCGACAGCTAATCGACAATATCCAATATTGTCCATCTTAGATACATTCATAGAATGTAGTACAAAATAGTATAAGATTAGTTTAAATTTAATATAGCGAATATAATATACAATATAACAACGTGTATAAAAATAATAATTATAATAATAATAATAATAATAATAATAATAATAATAATAATAATAATAATAATAATAATAATAATAATAATAATAATAATAATAATAATAATAATAATAATAATAATAATAATAATAATAATAATAATAATAATAATAATAATAATAATAATAATAATAATAATAATAATAATAATAATAATAATAATAATAATAATAATAATAATAATAATAATAATAATAATAATAATAATAATAATAATAATAATAATAATAATAATAATAATAATAATAATAATAATAATAATAATAATAATAATAATAATAATAATAATAATAATAATAATAATAATAATAATAATAATAATAATAATAATAATAATAATAATAATAATAATAATAATAATAATAATAATAATAATAATAATAATAATAATAATAATAATAATAATAATAATAATAATAATAATAATAATAATAATAATAATAATAATAATAATAATAATAATAATAATAATAATAATAATAATAATAATAATAATAATAATAATAATAATAATAATAATAATAATAATAATAATAATAATAATAATAATAATAATAATAATAATAATAATAATAATAATAATAATAATAATAATAATAATAATAATAATAATAATAATAATAATAATAATAATAATAATAATAATAATAATAATAATAATAATAATAATAATAATAATAATAATAATAATAATAATAATAATAATAATAATAATAATAATAATAATAATAATAATAATAATAATAATAATAATAATAATAATAATAATAATAATAATAATAATAATAATAATAATAATAATAATAATAATAATAATAATAATAATAATAATAATAATAATAATAATAATAATAATAATAATAATAATAATAATAATAATAATAATAATAATAATAATAATAATAATAATAATAATAATAATAATAATAATAATAATAATAATAATAATAATAATAATAATAATAATAATAATAATAATAATAATAATAATAATAATAATAATAATAATAATAATAATAATAATAATAATAATAATAATAATAATAATAATAATAATAATAATAATAATAATAATAATAATAATAATAATAATAATAATAATAATAATAATAATAATAATAATAATAATAATAATAATAATAATAATAATAATAATAATAATAATAATAATAATAATAATAATAATAATAATAATAATAATAATAATAATAATAATAATAATAATAATAATAATAATAATAATAATAATAATAATAATAATAATAATAATAATAATAATAATAATAATAATAATAATAATAATAATAATAATAATAATAATAATAATAATAATAATAATAATAATAATAATAATAATAATAATAATAATAATAATAATAATAATAATAATAATAATAATAATAATAATATTATAATATAATATAACATAATATTCATAATATGTATAGTATAATATAATTTAAGATAATGTTCAAGTGTTTGACAATGTACCATGATTTCATATAAAGTAATATTTGCCCTAACTAAATGTCGTGGAGGGTAACGATTTTAGTTTTGTTTTTTGTTAATTTAATTTGTATATGCTATCTATTTTTTTGGTTTGTATGAACGCTTGTGTAATTAGAGTAACTGGATTGTGTTTTTGTTTATAGCGTTCTGTTTTTTAATTGTCGTTGTTACTACAATGCATTGACTTAGTTTTGATTACTTCTTTTTTCTTTTACTAAGTTCCGGGTGTGTTGTCAAGCACTTGCAAACGAAATGATTTAAAATAGGTAGTGGGCTTGAAAACCCGCTGGTATGTTTATGTTATTTTTATTTATTTGTTTTTTTTGTTATTGGTTAAGTTAGCCATTTAAGTAGGCCATGAACTGCATTGCGTTATGGTTAATGTTTGTTTTTTTTTTATTATTATTAATTTTTTGCTTGCATTAGTAATGCAATTTCCGTATTTTTGCTTCCATTGTTGTTATAGTTATTTTTAATTAGTTTTAAGATTTAATATAAATAAAGGGGGAAAAGTCAGAACAGTTGCAGACGAAGACAAGTAAGTACGCTGTTCTGACTTTAACCGTGAGAATACATACTTGTCCGGCTTTGCCCTTTATTTTCTCCTTTCAGCATCATTAACGCCGTTTTGGCGTTGATAGACAGCGCCTGCCAGCGCAAAAACATAATAGGCAAATCCGGACTATAACATTAGGTGTTTAGGACCATAACATTAGGACTTGTTAGGACTATAACATTAGGTGTTTAGGACCATAACATTAATGGCGCAGCCGGTAGGATGTGTCATTTCTTTCGTTTCAGCTGCTAGGAGTATAACATTAATGGCGCAGCCGGTAGGATGCGTCATTTCTTTCGTTTCAGATGCTAGGAGAATAACATTAATGGCGCAGCCGGTAGGATGCGTCATTTCTTTCGTTTCAGCTGTTAGGAGTATAACAGGACCAAGGATTCGCAGATGTAGCTAATGCTACAGCAAGGGTCCAAAGCTGCTCGTATCGGAATGGAGTTTGTCGGTAAGATGAGCCTGATCAACATAGTGGGGGAGAACGTGACAACATGACGGATGGGTAAGGGGCAAGTCTTTGAAACGGAGGACGACGGACGGTAAGTGGTAGACTGTGGTACGAGCGGGCCAGACGGAGGCTTCTTAGATGAAGAAGCCGGAGTGCGAGGTAATGGTTTCTTTTTCGAACCAGACTGCATGGAACGATCGGAATGTAAAAGGGTGTTATGATCGCCTTTACATTGACCGCATTTAAATGTGCTTTTGCAATCTTTTGCGGAGTGCGAATGCGCTAAGCAGCGCGAACAATAGCGGTGAAGGATCACCATTCGCAGCTTCCGCTCATGGCTCAATTTCAAAAATTTGTAGCACGCCCTTAATGGATGTTTACCACTACATACCCTACAATGGCGATTTGCGATTTCGGGATTACCATTCGAGCTCGAGGTTCCTTTGGTTTCCGATAAAGGTTCGGAAGACGACGGCATGACTGGTGCTGGAGTATCAGCAGACGGAGGCGGTACACCAACAGGAGCCGGTGTATCCTCCTTATCAGCAACGGGTGCAGCCAAAGGGGTTGCGGCAGAAACCGGTTCCACAATTTCCATTGATTCCTCGTAGTCATCTAAGAGAGCATCATCAAAGAAGGTGGGTAATATGTCCATAATGCTAGGAAACAACAAATATTAGTGAAAATAATAAAGTAAGATTTAATTGATTAGATTAGTTAAAATGACCAGTTTTGCGATATGTCGTCCTACAACCCCATTCACAGTGCGTATGTCAACGACGCTCACGTGACCGTCACTACCCGGGTAGGTTTTAACGACGCGGCCTAATCTCCTTGAAGTTGGAGGTAATTGTTCGTGCCGTATAACAACTAAATCATTAACTTGAATTTCACGTGCGGGATTTTGCCATTTGTATCTTTTGTGTAAATTAATTAAGTATTCCTCTTTGCACCGTCAGCAAAAATGTTCAGAAATAGCTTTCATTCTTCTAAATCGACTAAACTTATAGGCATTTCACTAATTTCAGGCTCAGGGGGAGCAAGAATTGGAGAGCCAATTAAAAAATGACCAGGTGTTAGAACAACCGGGTCTTGAGGGTTTTCCGTCATAGGAAAAATAGGGCGCGAATTAAGGCACGCTGCTATTCTCGCAAGCAGAGTCGCGAATTCCTCAAATGTAAATTTAAAAGATTGAGCTTCTTTTCGAAAATGAAGTTTGAAGCTCTTTACACCAGCTTCCCATAGGCTACCCATATGAGGATCACCTGCGGGGATAAAACGCCAAGTGAGACCCTGAATTGCATACGTAGAACACGTAGTGGTCTGAATATCTTTAAGAAAAGTTTTAAAGTCTTTCTCCAATTCACGAGACGCGCCTACAAAGTTTGTATCGTTATCCGAAAATATTGTGATTGGACAACCTCGGCGTGCGATAAATCTCTGAAATGCTGCTAAGAAGGTAGCCGTAGACAAATCAGAAGTGGCCTCCATATTATAGCTTTTTGTAGAAAAGCACACAAAAATAAAAACATAACCTTTTATTATCTTACAAGCCCTACCATTGAAACTTTTAATATCGAAGGGAGCTGCGAAATCAACACCAGTTGTAGAAAACGGTCTATCAAGTAGAGTCCCCTCAGGTGGTAGAGCGGCCATAATCTGACTACAAGAACGTTTTCTCTCAAGAATACAACGTTTGCAGCGACCGATGACTCCACGAATTTTAGATTTTAAGCGAGAGACCCAATATTAAATACGAAGTATTCGCAACATGAGCTGATTTCCACCGTGCATGGAAATCAAATGAACAAACTCCATTAAGAGTAGCGTAAATCTACTCGAATAAGGTAAAATAATTGGATGCTGTGCACTATAAGAAAGAGATGGGGATTTAACTAAACGACCATTTAGTCTCATCACACCATCTTTGTCCAGAAATGGATTCAAAGGAATCAAAAAAACTTTTCGAATTTAAAGATTTCCTCTCCAAAAGACATTTATATTCATCTGCAAAATGACACTTTTGAGAGATCATGGCTAAACGTAATTTAGTCCTTTTCATCTCGATACTAGAAAGAATAGTGTCTTCATACAAATTACGGTTTGATTTATGGGAAGGATGACAATTATAGAAAAATCGCAAAATATAAGAAATGACGCGAAGCGCTTTATCAAGATGCGAATAATTATCAAGAATTTCGATAAAACCGTCATCTCCTTGCGTGTTCGTAAAGAAAGAATCATGAGTTTTAACTTTATGGCACTCAATATCAGTGTCAAGACGAGAAATATCAGAGATATTCCATTGCGTTTTTTCGTGGCGTAGCCATTTTGGTCCATGCCACCATAGGTCATTATCTGCCAGCTCCGACGGAGAAATACCACGACTGCCCAAATCGGCAGGATTATCCTCAGATCTTACGTGATACCAATTATGCTGACCGACATTTTCCTGAATTCTGCACACCCTGTTTGCAACAAATGTGGTCCAAGAACAAGCATCCTTTTTTAACCAAGCAAGGACGATCGTAGAGTCAGTCCAACAATAAACTTGGTTAAGTCGTATATCGATTTCGCTCAGTTCAAGTCGCGGAATCGAAATTGATTTTATAGGTGCCACTTTAGCTTTGTAAGATAATAAGTGGGTATATATATCGCCTTTCGCCCGCGTATGTCTTTTTCGAGCCATCAGAAAAGACGTGAAGTTCGACGGACGAATCAGGGGTGTAATGAACGCAGCGTGGAATTCGTATATTGTTGACTTCATGATATGAAGCAACGAACTTTTGCCACTCTTTTTCCGTTGAAAGTGGTAGAGAATCATCCCAATTGATGTTATCTAGCCAGACTTTCTGCATTATCATTTTCGCAACTACAACAACTGGACCTAGCCAACCCACAGGGTCAAACAACTTTGCAATGGTAGATAAAACTTCTCTTTTAGTGTGACTCCATTTATGTGCAATAGGATTTACACCAAAGTAAAAAGAGTTCAGTTGAGCGTTCCATTGAATACCCAAAGTTTTAGAGCTACTTGATTCCACAAAGGTCAGAACCTTAGCATCAACTAAATGTTCAGAAGGAAATCTGTCCAAAATTGTTCGTTCGTTAGATGTCCATTTTCGTAGTTCAAATTTAGCAGAAGACAAAGCTGCAATAAGTTGATCACGAGCGATCAAAGCAGTTGAAATGTCGTGAGTCCCTGTGAAAACGTCGTCAACGTACATACACTTCCGTAAAATGTGTGATGCTAAAGGGTACTCAGCTTCAGAATCGTCTGCTAATTGTAACAATGTCCGAATGCCAAGATAAGGAGCGCAGTTAACGCCAAAAATCGCTGTGTGCAATTCATAGTCCTTAACGTCCTCTGTCGGAGAATCTCGAAATAAGATACGTTGTAATGGAGTATGAACTGCATCAACTCTAATTTGTCTGTACATTTGTGTAATGTCACAATTAAAAACAAATTTAAAGAGTCGCCATCTTAAAATTAAAAGGACTAAGTCAGACTGTAAAGTAGGTCCAACGTAAAGACAGTCGTTAAGACTATTCCCGTTCGAAGTTTTGTTAGAGGCATTGAAAACGACTCTTTGTTTAACGACTGGATGATGTGGCAAGTAACAAGCAAAAGTTGTTGCCGATGAAGGAGAAGAAACAAGTTTCATATGGCCCAAGTATTCATTAACGACGCTATCATTCAATTTCTTAATGTCAGGTTTTCGTAAAAGAGAGGATTCTGTGCGATGATATTGTTTGAGAACATTCGGTCGAGATAAACCTAGATTTAAGTGTTGAGGAAATTCAGGTTTGAAAGGAAGTGTCACAATGTATCGACCATCAACACCTCGACGTGTAGTCTTTCTATAATTCTCCTCACAAATTTTATCAAAAGTTGAAAAAATTTTCCTTTTCGGATTTTCCTCAAGTTCCCAAAATCTGAGAAGATTTCTATTCAGGCAATCCTCTTCAGAAAAATCAACCTTAGTCGAGTAGCCTTGAACTTGGGAATGACAAATTGGACCAGTAATAATCCAACCGAAAATAGTATTTTGAGCTAATAAGGAGCCCAAAATATCTCGACGAATTTCACCTAAAAGTATTTTAGGGTAAAGATCAGCGCCGAGCAAAAGATCGAGAGGTCTGCTATCGAAAAAGTTTTTATCTGCTAACCGAAGGTTGGGCAAATTGTTCCTAAGATGAGAGGGAAGTACAAATGAAGGTAAATTGCCCGATATTTTAGATAAAACAAGAGCATTAGTTTCCACTACAATGGACGAATCAATAAAAGAGCCAATTTGAAGAGAAAAAAGTTTTCTAGAGGTAGCAGAGACAGCTTGATTAACACCTGAAATTTCAAGCGATTTTGCAATCGTTCGCAAATGAACGAAGCTTCAGAAGCTGGGTCAATGAGAGGCCGACCTGGATACGTCGTACCCTGGTGAATAATATTCACCATTGCTGTCCCCAAAAGCACAGTCCTATCTTGTCAGGTATGAAATACCTGCCGATTTAAAGGAGCTGTGGCTTTGTTGCTATTTCACGAAGAGGGGAAAGAATTCATGGGTATGGAGTTGGTAAGTCGGGAGGCTATAACCGGACTTGCACCCGAATTAGAATTATTATTTTCCCTAACTGAACTATCAGATTTAGGCAACTCCCGATGCAGCATCGTATGATGACGCTTATTGCAGATGGAACAACTATAACTGCTATTACAATTTTTAGCTTCATGTGTCCTTGAAAGACAATTGACACAGCAATGAAATTTTTTAACGGTAGAATATCTGTCCGCAATCGATAAACTTTTAAAACGATGACAAGACCGTAAAAAGTGGACTTGATTTTTACATAAAATGCAAGAGACATTTGAAGAGGAAGCAGCATTAGAATGATGCGCTTTTATTTTATGTTCAGAAGCCTTTTTGGCAGGTTCTGAAGTTCTTAAATCACGAAGACAATCAAAAGTTTGGGCCCTTTTCGTCAGAAAGTGGTCCAAATCTTTCCAGAGAGACAAGGCCGATTTGTCTTTTACACTCTGTTCCCAAATATTAACAGTATTTACAGGTAACCGCTGAATGCACATAAAAACTAATATTGGATCCCAGCTTTGAGTAGAAATGTCATAAGTAGACATGGCTGTAAGGCAACCGTTTATACCGCGTTGTAAAGCTTTTAAATTCGCACTAGTCTCTTATCATAAAAAGGAAGACTGAAAAGCGTTTTGAGTTGGTTGTTAACCAACATACGAGGATTATCGTACGCTTCTCTCAAATTTCGCCAAGCTTTATCAAAACCCGCATTAGTAAGTGGACATTTTGAAACAACTTCACGTGCCTCACCACTCGTTTTTCGAACCAAATGGCACAAACGCTCAATATTGCTTAAGCGAGAATCATTTATGTATACCGCGGTAAAAGTGGGCCAAGAAAGATAGTCACCCTCGAAAACGTCTGTATCGCACGGCGGCAGAGTCAAATTATGGCAGAAGTTATCAGAAGAATTTAAGTCTACAGGCGAAGACTGATCCTTCGATTTTGCCTTGGTTTCGAAATTGTGCAATTTCTCGTTGATCATTGCAAACAATTAACGTACGCGTTAAATGTTGCCTCGTATTTTGACTCAGCAGCGTCAACATCTTCGGGTTCCGCGTCTTCAGAATTTTCGAGATAACTAAGACAAGTACGGTATGAAGATTCAGCTTGTTCCCATAACAAGTTAATTTCCTTACCGCGTATTTCTAAATTAAAACTCGAATGAAGTTCCTCACGAATGTCGTTAAATTTAGCTTCGTATTTTATAAAAGCATCAGAATCTCTAATAAAAACATCAAGGGCTGTTTCAGGCATTTTGTCAAAATTCTATTAAAAAAAAAATTAATAAAAACGAAAATTTCCGAAAAAAACACGATAAATGCACTAAAATTTTGAATTTATAAATTAATTTTATTAAAAAATGCCAATTGAGAATACAAAAAATTAATCTCAATAAAAAAACACATGCTAAATAAGTCGCGACTATACCGGACAGTAGGGTGACAATATGTTGTAAATGAAAAAAAAACAACAACAACACGGTACGTATGCAGGTCGATATGAAGCTAGTGTAAGTTGTAAACAAACACAGCTTCTAAAATATTCAAATATAAAAAAATCGTATACGCGAATAAAACACAAAAGAAAATAAAAACACTTCGATAATATATATGCACGTATGTATATATAGCTGTCAACAGTGTTAAGGGTTAGTTTTATAAAATAATAAATCAATATATGTATGTAAAAACACTAGATCACTAATCGCAAACCCGACGGCACTTCGCAAATAAATAAAGGAACCGATTTTAAAATTTATTATTAAAAAATAATTAAACACTTTTAATTCCGGATATTATTTATTAAACGAAAAAATTTTTTTAAAGAAATTTAACACGAAAAAAAATTTAATTTTTCCGTCCACGTAAACAAAACGCACTGTTGTAAAAAAAGAGTACCCAAAAGAAGTGTAATGACAAAGTGTCAAAACAAAGGTACTGTTAAAAAAAATACACAATAATATAAAAAAGTATTAAGGAACAAATACTTTTTTATTATAGGTAAAAATTAATCTTAATAAAAAAATGTATTTTCACTTTTTCTTTTAATTTTATAAACACGATTTATTTTCACACTTGCACTATTTAAAAAATAATGTACGCACCTTTTAAAATTGAAGATTTAAAAAAATTAAAGCTGAGGTTAGAGTGTGTTGTGATGCAGCAAGATGGCTGAATTTCTGCAAATTAAATTAAATATTAATTCCCAACTTTAAAGCTCGAAAAAAGATTCAGTTCGAAGGACCAAATGTTTGCCGAAAATGCGGGGAAATAAAAAGAAACAAGATTTTTATTGATTTATTAAAAATGAGAAAATTCTCAATATTTTATTTAAAAATAAATTACCTTTAAAATTAACAGGACTGTATGTGTATAGGTATCCGTAGGGACGATTTGTTCGTATTGGCACACAAATGAAGGTTAAAAAAAAAGTTACATCTAACTAAGATAGAAAGAGGCAACAAGCAATGTTTTTAGATACCGTTAACGGTTTACCCGCTAGAATCTATGTAAATACTGCTTACAAAGATGTTTACAAAAAGGAGTAAAACTTAGATTCTAACTAGTAATTAACCCTTAAAGAGGGTTAGGGTTTGCAAAAGGGCAAACTAAATTAATAAGCAAAATAAAAGAATTTGTGCTTAAACAACATGACTGTGGTTTTGAGGCACATTACCAAAATTTTTTCTGGTTTTAAAAACAAGAAAAATTAACAAATTCTCGTGATATTTAACTTAAAACTGTTATGAAGTAAAAACTGTTATACATCGATAAAACTGTGTGCAATTATTGAAGTATTGTGATTATTGTTATTGCTGTGGATACTACTACTATACCCGTAGTAGTTATAGTCATATGTTAGATTACTAAGAAGAAGAATAAAGAGAATACTTGATGACATATTCTTATGAGCATGTACCTCATAACAAAATTAACGCGAATGATAATGATACCAGTTTTGAAATCGATGAACCTGACGATGAAGAAGTTATTCAAGATAATAAAGATCATAATGCCTATACATCCATAAATGATGTATCAAAGTTTACCAATTTTAGATGTTACGGGTCGACTAGGAAAATAGAAAAGCAGCTGTATATAGATGAACAATCAATTGACGATAATGGTCATGTTGTGAATAGCACATCATCAAGTATAACTTTGCAAGATAGGAAACAGCGCGCTTGTGTTCATGATGAGCCTAATGGAGATTCAGATTGTTCAGATTGTTTTAATTTGGGACTTTTTGACAGCACTTGTACTGCTGGTACTACTACTGTTGTTGCTGCTGTTACTGCTGCTATTAACAGCACGATAGTATGAGAGAAATGCATCAAGAAAGAAGAGAGATGATAACAATTCACCTCTACCTACAACTCCCGTAACAGCTTCTGTGTGAATGGGATGAACTGCAAACAGAAATGTGCTGACAAATGAACATTTCTGTGCCAGCGATACGCGCTGAGTGCATTGTAGCACCAAGAGACGACTAACACGTTTCCAAAACAGACATACAGCAATATGTAACATTAACGGCATGATAACCGTACGGTAAAGGGGTAGGTTTACCACATCGGATAAAACACGTAATATGGGTTCTCTTAATCCAGAAGGGATCAATTGATTAGTATTAGTGCCTACCTCACCAGGCAATATCAGTTTACAGCCACTAGTCTGGCTAGTTATATTATATTTTATATTTTTCTTATTTTATAGAAAAAAAAAAAATTAAGGCTATACGTATAGGAACAAAAGTTCAGCAATGATATCATGTGGCGAAGAACAGTTCAATCTGTTTCATACCAACTCATATTATATGTACACAAATTATAAACAACAATTTTACGAAACAATTTCATTTTGTCAACCGTAAACTATAAATAAATTAATTTAAATTCAAAATATCTTTTTTTTTGCCAATTCAATTGATGTATTTATTACATATTATTTACATTATTTTAATAAAAGAACTAAATATAATTAAAAATATATCGCAATTTTTAAACTATATAAAAGAATCTTTTTAATAGTGAATTTAGTAAGAGTCGAATGTTTTGAATATCTAATGCAGTAGCACAAGATATCAGTATGTAAAAGTTTCAAGAAATTCTGCAAAAATATGAAATAATATATATCGATATATAGATATATGTTATGTTCTAAAGTGTGTATAACTTCATTTATACAGAGCAGACATAATATTTTTTAAGGCTTTTCTTTTGGTTTGTGGGGACATAGTGCGTAAAGTTGACGCAACATGTACCCCCGTTACGTCGTCATCGGCCATTGGCTCCCCATTCTCTTGTATTATGTTGTGCTACGTAAGATGGCGATGGAACGGTTAACACAGGAGCGATCGCTTTTTCAATAGAAAAAGTTTCCGATGTCTGCGTTTCTGGAAAAAATGTTTTTACAATTTACTCTAATCAAATAAGGTTCAATTTATTTACCTGCATTTTTTGTGGTTGCTGCTTGCTTTACAAAGTAATTGGTCGCTTTTTCAAATACACCATTTTCCGTTGTCTGAGTTTCTGGAAAAGTTTATAGTTTTTTTAATAAATGATTTTTGAGAAATGTTTTCAAAATTTACTTTAGTCAAATGAGGTTCAATTTATTTACCTGCATTTTTTTAGTTGGTGGTTGTGTTACGAAATAACTCGTCGCTGTTTGAGTAACTTCCACTTCTGAGCAATGAGGATCAGAAAAAGTTTTTTTTTAATAAATGATTTCTAAGTTTTTAAAATGTACTTTAATCAAATAACGTTCAATAAGTTAACCTGAATTTGTTGTAGTTGCTGGTTCTCTCAACTTAGCAGCTATTGCCTTCGGAGAAGTTCATACTTCCGTTATAAGTATTTTTGAATTTTTTCTTTGCAAAACAGATGTAATTCCGGGAATGTTATTTCATTATTACATTCTTCTGTAGCCACTTTAGAGAAATTTTGTTCCTTTTCCGTAAGCGACTTTTCCGAAATGCTTCCAAGTATTGAATTGAATGCTATTCTATGTTTTAAAAAGTATAAAACTATGTTACATGGCAGCAGACTTAACTACTGTTCGCCGCATACATAAATACCAGAACTGTTGTTCGCCGTAATTTTGATATTGTCAATTAATTTAATCCATAGTAATCCAAATCAAGACCATTATTATAAAGGTTGTATTAAGTCCATGTACATTTTGATAAGCATGACTTTCGAAAAATTTATGGATTAAGTTCATTTTGGGCATGAGAGAAGAGTATTGGTGGATTCGATATGTCAATTGGCTCAAGAACCAAGGTAAGCAATACCTAGGGGCAAATCGGCGCATTCGGTATCGAGTAAAATCAATCGCATCATCACTTATATCACTTGTTCCACATCGTTTCACTTTTAATTTTAACTAGGGGCCATATTTCGTTACCTGTGGCAGAGTAAAATTATTCTTAGTATTTTATTTTGGAAATAATAATATTTCAAAAATAACTTCGATCGAAAAATTGTCAATGCGACGATTAGTCCTCTGTAATTAGTAGTACAAAAATAATCCCTATAGGACTGTTCTTAGTCATAGGCCCCATATAGAGCCAGTTCCCGAACTTCACTTAAATCTGTCAAAAAACAAAAATATTGCACAGATATTTCTCAAATTTGGTTTATATGTATTTTTTCAAAATTGCATGATTCATGGGATTTACCTAATTGTAATTGTACGGATACAGTTGCCATACTGCGTATTTTGCGTTGAAAACAAAACAAGTAAGAGTGTTAAATCCGACTTAATGCACTATTTATAACAAATGTAAACAAAATATTTTAAAAAAGTAAACAATTTGGAAAACTTAACACTTAACACACTGAATTTTTAACATTTTTTTAGTGATATCTCCATATTTTAGGCCATATCTTGACACAGTGATGCCCGATTTACCCCATTTAAATACCAGCCTGCTCGAAATATTGACAAAAAATATTTAATCAGGCAGATAATTTATTTTGTGAATGAGCGTGATTTCAACAGACAGACAGAGAGAATGATAAAAATTGGAATGATAAAACGGAATGATAAAAATTGAAGTAGAAACGTTCCGTTAGTTTTTTGAAAAAGAAGTAAACTTCCCAACGTGTCAATGGTAAAAAGTTCGTAATTCAAAATATTTTATTGAAACTTTTATTAATACTTGCAGATTCCAGCCCTCGAAATTGGAGTGCAAATTCTAGGAAATTTTATTTTTTCATTAAATAAAGACCCTAAAGGTATGCTAATCAATTATAGCTACTAACACTAATTTTAAAGGTTTTTCCTCAACCTGTCGACGTGATAACCAGAACTTCAATCCTCCTAATTTTCAATTGCATCATTCTTTTAACGTTCAACCAGCCAATTTTCTGTTCCACAAAAACGAACTAACCAGTTTTGACAAAAAAATTCGCAACCAACTCATTTACTTATCTATCTGGATCATTATGAAACATCTCATTCATTCATTTCATTCTCTAGGTTTTAACATACGCCCACGCATATTACTAAGAGAGTACGTGAGTTTAACCAGACAATGAATTAGCAGCACGCTAACACAATAGCTGGATGGTAGAAAAAAATACAAAGTTGTTACAGTTAGGTTACAGCTAGCTACAAAATGTTAACTAGAAGTTAACATTTAGGAAGTTACTTTAAGTTAGTTGGAAAGTAATGCAGAGTCGAACAATTCACTGCCGCCTAGGACATCGCAATTTTAAAATAGTCAGTTGCTTCCATTTAAAAGTAATCCAAGTGTCAATCAGGACTAGTTGCGAAATAGTTAGCTTAAAGTTAATTTATAGTTAACTCAGCTTCCGACAGGATAGATATCACCGTATATGTAAACTGTGGTGGTAGACACAATCTAATCAGATTGTGGTGGTAGATACAGTCAGTCCCAAAAGTATTTTGCCCTTAAAGAATTTGATACTTTTTAAAAAAAAAGACCAGAATTAAACGGTTGTTTAACAAAAGATAACTCAAATTTTATTTGGAATGTGCTAATAGGAACTTAAACATTAATTTCATTAAAAAACAAATTAAAATACTTCGATAATATTAGAGATGTTTAAGTTTTTATAGGTCACATAAGTATTTTGCTTTTTAATTTTAGGTCACATAAGTATTTTGCTGTTTAATTTTAGTATAGAATTTTATTAATACAGCAAAGATATAATTAAATTAATATTTGGTAGGATATCCATTGTTAGCTAAAACAGCTTCTAACCGTCTTGGCATAGATTCCACTAGGTTTTTGCACTTTTCGATCGGTATTTTGTGCCATTCTTCTTGCAAAACTTGTTTTAGTGTGGCCTTCGAGGAAATATGGTGTTCCCTTATTTTTTCCTCCAGGTGAGCCCAAAGATTTTCTATCGGGTTCAAGTCCGGACTCTGGGGAGGTGTTGGTAAATGTTTGGTCTTGTATAAAATCCACAGTTTAACGTCCGCAGCAGCATGTTTTGGATCGTTATCCTGTTGGAAATAAAACCCATTTCTTGGAAGGCCCATTTTATCGGAACTAGCATGGAGGTTTTCTTTCAGGATGGACAAATAAACATGCCTGTCCATAATGCCATCGATAACTACGAGGTTGCCAACTCCTCGGGCGGACATACAGCCCCATACCATTACCGAACCTCCTCCATGTTTAACTGTTGGTTTCATATTTTTGATATTGAGGGCTTCATTTGGCTTACGCCACACCATGCGTCGTCCATCAGAACCGAGAATGTTGTATTTGCTTTCGTCGCTAAATATCACCGTTTGCCAAAACTCAAAACTTTTGGTTTTGTGCAGCTGAGCGAACGAAATCCTCTTTACACGATTTACTTCTGAAATTAGCGGTTTTTTTCTTGCCACGCGATCATTGATATTGTTGGTTCTGAGTACTCTACGGATCGTCTCGTTGCTTACACTTGTTCCTAGGGTACGTCTGAGACTGTCGTTGATTTTTGGTGCTGATAAATTTGGGTTATCATGGTTTTCTTTTAGTATTCTTCTTTCATTTCTCTCTGAAAGCAATTTCGGACGTCCACAACGGTCTTTATTTTCGATATTGGCACGTTCTTTTGCGCGCTTAATCACATTTTCTATTGTTTGATGGCAACGTTCAAACATTTCACCAATGTATATTATCGTTTTTCCCTGGTCAGAAAGGTGCAAAATGATTTTTCTTTGCGCAAAATTCAATTCTTTACCTTTCGGCATTTTAACAATAAAAAAAACTCAATCTGTGCACACTAAAAGACTTTTTATGACTAATTTCAATAGAAGTAATCATGACAAGTGTAACCCAATTAAAAAAGGATAGAAAACCAGAAGAAAGAACACGCAAATTGTAAAAATAACGGAATTAGAAAAAAAGCAAAATACTTTTGTGAGCATCGAAGTGTAGGGCAAAACAATTACAACGCAACAAAAACACAACGGAGTTGATGTTTTTTGTAATTTTTTTTTGTATTTGCATTTTGAACAATATATTTTAGGCAAAAGCAAAATATATGTATACATTAAATTTTCGGACAATTCAATGCATTTTAAAAGAAAAACTATGAAATTTATTGTAAAAACGTATAGGCAAAATACTTTTGAGACTCACTGTATCTTTTTTTGCATTATTTAATTACAAATCTTTTTTTTTCACATTCTAAATCACGGACAATACCTGGAGCTGGGTGGGACAAAATAAGTATCGTTCCAATTACAAAATTTCCTTGTTTCTCTTTCTTTTCAGAACACCAATAAACTGAGTCTGGGCGAACTGCGGTGTTGGAATCTGCCGTATAATGCAGGTTCGCACAACTAACAAAAGATGAACCAGGGACACGGGTAGGAGTTGGTTACTGCATTGGAAAACGTAAACCTCTCCCTTAATAAATCAAATAACTACAAAATGGCAGGGAATTGAGACCGGAGTCTTGCCCGCTCCCATAATGTTGTCTCCATCCCGAAAAATGAATTTATGTAATTTAAGTTAATTGTTACGTAATTTACCTTGAGTGTTATCAATGTAACTTATTAAATTTTGTTCATGTAGTTTTTATTTTGAGTCATTTGAAATCTTTTGTAACTGTCATTTTCGTTTATACTTATCTTTCACTTGCACATTATTGTTCTGTTAAGAATCAATGTCACCTTTTACAACATAATAATAGCAATAATCATAGGTACGTTAGGTTTTGATTATGAGTTTTATTTAAATGTATATTTATAAGTTTATTTTATTTTTAACATTTGTTCAGGAACTTATTTTAAACATTTTCACTATTGTATATCTAGGAGTTTATTTTAATATATGTTTAGTAACTTATTTTAAACATTTTCACTATTGTATATCTAGGAGTTTATTTTAATATTTGTTTAGTAACTTATTTTAAACATCTTTTTTTTTTGTATTATATTTTATGTTATCACTCGGTTCGGCTATTCAGCGGTCTTTCTACAACTTTCTTCTTGAACTCTTTTCTATCACTGCCTTAAAACTAACAATTCTACTCACTTAAATAATATTTTTATTTTGCCCTCAATGGCATATGTGTTGACCCATAGAAACTCATAATTGTCTTTCGATGTATTACACAGTAATTGTATACCTTCATGTGAGGTCTACTTGTGTGTTCTACAGCTGGAGTTCCACATATGTCCACAAGTGTAACTACACACTCTCGTGCTGTTCTCAAATGAACTGTAAGCGTACCGCCACTTGAATGCAACACGATATTGTTTCGTTAGTTGGGTCTTTCGTTATTTGTTGCACTTAGAATTATTTAATAAGTTACGAATAATAACCTTGGTTCTGTTATTTATGATATTTTAAAAATATTTAAATACTTAATTGCTATTTTGCTTGGGTGATGAGTAATTACCTTGAATTACTCATGGATATACTACACCCTCGCCCTTAAGAGAAATCGTAAAATTTTTATAAATATGGAAATTGTAGGATTGCTTATAATACATTATTGTTGTGTTTATTTTGTATTTCTTTTCCTTTTTATGTTATTTATATTTATAATAAAAAATATTTGTTTTACTCTTTTTTTTTTTTGTTTTACTTTACATATCTTTTTAGTAAGTTATTGTGAAATGACTTTACGTTATTTTTAATTTGAACTAATACATTAAGATGATCTATATCTAATATGGTACATGGACCATGATACGGTGATTCATTTTTTGTCCTATTGTTTGCTTTCACTAGTACTAAATCTCCTACCTTTAACTCTATGCTATTGCTATTTTTATGAGATTCTCTGCTTCTTTTCTCTTTTACCGTACTTAATAGTTTTCTTGCACTTTCCAATGAGTGTTTTAGCCTAATTTTTAATTCATTTGCATAATTATCAAAGTTGTAAACCTATTGATGATTCATGACTTCATCGCCTGGTAAACTTGGTAATTTTCCAAATATTAGCTCAAATGGTGAGTATTCTGTATTCACGTGAGGAGTGATGTTATAAGCAAAGGAATAATATGGTATCCATTCATCCCATTCATCATCTTCCACGAAAGACAAAAAAATACTCGTTGAGAACCCTGTGGTTCCTTTCGACTATACCTTACGTTTCATGATGGCAAGGTGTTGAAAATTTTTGTTCGATTTTTAACAATTTGCATATTTCCTTCATTAACTCGTTCATGAACTTAGTGCCTCTGTCTGATTTAAGTACGTTAAATTGGCCGTATTTCAATATTACTTATCTGTCAATGCCTTTGCTATTGACTTCGCGGACAGGCAATCACATATTTAGTTAATTCACATTGCATGGTTAGAATGTATCTATAGTTATTCGACGGACGTAAAGGTCCTACTGTGTCGATTGCGATAGTATGAAAGCTTTTACTAGGTGTATCAGTAACGCAAAGTGGTTCTTTGGTATGTCTTATCTGCTTATTCATCGGAAACAGATCACACCTTGAAACGTATCTTTTTACCATCTTTGTCATATCTTTCCAAACATATCTTTGTTTTAATTTTAGAAGAGTTTTTCTAACTCCAAAGTGACCTCCCTATGGGGTGTCGTGGAATAATTCTATCAATTCCATTTTTTTATTTTCATCAGTTACTTTTTGAGGTTTGTCATATAGCATTATTGTGACGTTTTCTTTATCAAATTTATTGAGCTCATTATACATATCTTTAAATTCATCTGCAGATATCTTATCAAATATTGCATCGTCCTTAGCGAGTGCAAATTTTCTGTATTTTGTATTTTTCAAATAAGATTGTAGTTTCTCCAGAAGTTTACCTAAGTAATTCGGATTATCACTACATCTAACACGTGTTTCATTCATTTTATCATCATTTTCTACTATGTAATATAAATTTTTATCTTTTCTGTTTATAGGCCTTTTTTCAAATATGAATTTTAATTTCCTTGCGCGCTTTACGTCGTTTATGGATGTACAATCCCATGCATGGAGTTGATCAGGCTCCCTATGCGATGTATCATCGTTTATTTTATTTGCTATTTCCGTAGTTTTTTCTTTTTTTTTTCATGCCTCTAGTTATTATTAATGCCTTTTTTGCGCTTTCGTCATTTTCCAGTTGTATCATTTGTTTTAATGTGTTCGAATCAATTTGTATTCTTGACAAAGCATCCACGTCGGTGTTATTAGTACCTTTCTTGTACACAATCTCGAAATCGTAATCCGAAAGTTCTAACCTTATCCTTGTCAACTTTGAACTCGGGTTCTTGTGTGAAAATAATGATAGCGGTCTGTGGTCAGTTACCACGGTGAATTTTCTCCCATACAAATATGGTCTAAAAAATTGAATTCCCCAATAGATTCCCAATAATTCTTTCTCTATGACCGGCTTATTTCTTTCGTATTTGTTCAGTGATCTACTAGCAAAAGATATTGGTAAATCTTCGCCAATTATTCCCTTTAAAGTACTGCACCAAGTGCAAAATCTGAAGCGTCCGTAGTTAATATGAATGTCCTGTCAAATTTTGGTACTTAAGTATAGGGGGTTTAATCAACTTCGTCTTCAAATTCTCGAATGCCGATTGGCATTGCTCTCACCAAACGAATTCCACTTTCTTTTTAAGCAATTCATTCAAACAGCTCGCTGTTTGTGCAAAATTTTGTATAAACCTTCTGTAATAATTACAAAAAGCTACAAACCTTCTGACATCGTCGGCATTTTTCGGTATCGGATACCTCGAAATTGCCTCGAATTTGCCTGGGTCGGGTTTAATGCCTTCTGCAGTAATCAGATGTCCTAAGTAAATCACTTCAGGTTTTAGGAAACAACATTTCGCAGCATTCAATTTCAGATTGTATCTCGACAATCGTTCGAATACTTTGAGTAAGTTGTCGTTATGATGTTTTAAACTACATCCGAAAACAATTATGTCGTCCACATACAAGAATGCTTCAGACTCTAGACCACAAAGTGCTATCGTCAACATACGTTGAAAACTATTCGAAGAAATCTTCAAGCCAAAAGGTAGCCTGGTATATTGATAATGATCATTCTGAGTCGAAAATGCTGTATACGGCCTTGAGTCATGGTCAAGTTCTATCTGATGAAAAGAACTTGTCATCTCTAATGTCGAAAAATACTTAGCTCTACCAAGTTTGTCAAAAATGTCGTTAAATATCGTTAACGGAAACTTGTCATTAACGACTTTATCATTCAGTTTCCTGAAATCAACGAGCAATCTCCATTTTTTTAGATCAGTCTGTCCCTTCTTTGGAACTAACAAAAGTGGAGCATTATAAGGACTTATAGATGGTTCGATTATCTTGGTCTTCAATAGATCTTGTACCTGATTATTAATTTCTTCCGTATGCGTCTGTGGTAGACGATAATTTTTAATATATACCGGACTCGTGTCCTGTAATTGAATCGTTTGATTGTAAAAAT
This sequence comes from Cordilura impudica, assembly GCA_963682025.1. Classification (NCBI taxonomy): domain Eukaryota; kingdom Metazoa; phylum Arthropoda; class Insecta; order Diptera; family Scathophagidae; genus Cordilura; species Cordilura impudica. The sequence goes on from OY821519.1 coordinate 157,813,555, forward strand.
TGTTGGTGGTTAAATTCTCACCATCTAAATGAAAAATTCATTGGTACTGTTATGGTCCTAAACATCTAATGTTTATAGTCCTAACAAGTCCTAATGTTTAGTCCTAACAAGTCCTAACATTTAGTCCTATCAAGTCCTAACCGCGGATTTGCCTATTATGTTTTAGCGCTGGCAAGCGCTGTCAGTCAACGCCCAAACGGCGTTAATGTTGCTGTAAAAGGAAAAAAAGGATAGGCAAAGCCAGACAAGTATGCTTTCTCACGGTTAAAGTCAGATCAGCGTACTTACTTGTCTTCATCTGCCACTGTTCTGACTTTTCCCTCTTTATTTATATTAAATCTTAAAACTAATTAAAGATAAAAATACGGAAATTGCATTACTAATGCAAGCAAAAAATTAATAATAATAAAAAAAAAAAAAACATTAACCATAACGCAATGCAGTTCATGGCCTACTTAAATGGTTAACTTAACCAATAACAAAAAAAAAAAAACAAATAATAAATAAAAATAACATAAACATACCAGCGGCTTTTCAAGGCCACTACCTATATTAAATCATTTCGTTTGCAAGTGCTTGACAACACACCCGGAACTTACTAAAAGAAAAAAGAAGTAATCAAAACTAAGTCAATGCATTGTAGTAACAACGACAATTAAAAAACAGAACGCTATAAACAAAAACACAATCGAGTTACTCTAATTACACAAGCGTTCATACAAGCAAAAAAAAAACTTAGCATATACAAATTAAATTAACAAAAAAACAAAACTAAAATCGTTACCCTCCACGACATTTAGTTAGGGCAAATATTACTTTATATGAAATCATGGTACATTGTCAAACACTTGAACATTATCTTAGATTGTATTATACTATACATATTATGAATATTATGCTATATTATATTATAATATTATTATTATTATTATTATTATTATTATTATTATTATTATTATTATTATTACAATTATTATTTTTATACACGTTGTTATATTGTATGTTATATTCGCTATATTAAATTTAAACTAATCTTATACTATTTTGTACTACATTCTATGCATGTGAAACTATGTTTCACAACATTCCTCCCCCTTTCCATGGAAACGATTCCCACATCGTTTATTACCAGTGATACTGAACTGGCACGTTGCTTCTGCTGTTGATGATGTCGATGCTGATGATGATATTGTTGCTGATGATGTCGATGCTGATGATGATGTTACTACTAATGTTGAAGATGTTGATTCCGATGATGATGTTGATGATAATGTTGCTGCTGATAATGTTGCTGGTGATAAGTATTATGAATCTCTATATCTTTTATTATTCCTATTATGAATCTCTATACGATGGCAGGATTGCCGTATTATGAATCAGTAAGGGTAAGGATTTTTCATAAAAGGAATTTTAATATTTTAATTTATAAGGAAATTTTATTTTCATTTGTCAATTAGATTTTTTAATTGACATTTATTTATTCAAAAAAAGGTTCCAATTTTTTATGAATGTTGCGTTAGGATTCGCAACAATTTTTAATTCTTCCTAGCACTGTTAAGTGCCTGGTTAGAATGAGAAACAAATATAACACAATTTGTTACTTCTAAATTGAATCTAGTTTGTATCTGATTTTATTTACAATTTTACACTTATATTTATACTAAATAATTGTTTACAAATTTGTGTTTGTGGTGACTAATAAAAAATTCTTTTTTTTTGTTTACATTATTCATTTACTATTATTTAATAGCATATTTGAAATTCTTTTAAAAGTGCATTGCACTTTTAATTACTTTAACAAGCGTATTTAACGTAAAGGTTTAGGGTTACGTTAAAGGAATGTTGTTTATGTTATATGATTACTCATAAGTGCATTGTACTTTTAAAGTGAAAGAATGTTTTGTATTAATTTAATTAGGTCAGTATGTTAAGAATTTAATTACGTCAAAATGTTATGGGGTGTTCCATTGGGATGGATACACTACACCATTGCCCTTAAGATTTAATTTACGTTTGAAAATAAGTAAATTGGATCTTATTATATATATAATGCTTAATGTTAGTTTAAATGGTTACTTTTATACAAGTTAAATTGATAAGTTTATTTATTTTAAATTAAAATTCACTTTTAGTTTTTATTCTGCTCGGCAGAGCTATTATCAACCGACTGACTTTATTATATTTTCTTTAAAAGTTATTGGCCTAACTTATCGTACGCGTACACATAATCATCGTGCACGCGTACACATACATATATAATTATTAATTCTAACTTACAACTATGTGTGAAAACATACACACGCAGTGGTTCTCACACAGGTAATTACTTATGAGTGTGAACTTGCATAGTCAGCAAGTTCACACGTATATATATAAAACTAAAGCAGTGAGAATACAAATTCCAACGCTTAAGTTTAGTGAGTGTGGATATTGTCATTCATTTATAAATAAGGTTTAAAGTAACCTTTGGTTACCGTACTGAAGGTATGGTAACAAAGACTTATCAAACACACTACACCTCCCTTTTTCAGAAAAAGAATGATCAATTATCGATTGACCATTCTTTAATATTATTGTGTTAATTAAAGTTATTATTCAAATTTATTGTTATATGAAAAAATTTTATCTATATATTTTTCTCCTTTTCTTTTCCTTATTTTAATTTATTGTAGGCTCTGCTCCACCTTTTTTAGAAAAATATATATATAGCGTTACAAATAACAATTTTAATTTTTTTTTTTTTTGATAATTGTAACAATTATTTTAGAATTTAATAAAATGATTATACTCTATGTGTTTTATTTTTAACTTTAAAGTAAAGCTTAATTTTAATTTTAATTTAAGTTTAGTTTTGAATATGTAATTTAATTTAATTTATTGTATGATTTGAAATTTATTGTATGTATTCTGAATTGAAATCTGAATTTTGTGTACATTAACAAATTCTAATTACAAATTTAATTTAATTTAATTTATTGTGTGATTTGATATTTATTGTATGTATTCTGAATTGAATTCTGAATTTTGTGTACATTAACTAATTCTAATTACAAATTTCTTTTGCAAACGATTGCTGGCCAGTCAATCGTCTGCAAAAAAATTTTGATTTTAAATTTTATCTCAAATTATTATTTAGTTTATACATTTTAAATTTTAAATTTATACTTTCTTAAATTTAGATTTTTGATTTAATTAATTATGATTTTAATTACAATTTAAAGAATTTTATTTATAATTTTACAAAATTAAATAAAAAATTGACATTATCAATATTAATGTATTTTTAATTAATTGTTTTTATTTAAATTTTAATTTTAATGTTAAAAAAAAAAAAAACTATATTATGTTATTTTAATTTTTTATTATTATTATTATTAAAAAAATTTCCGTAAACTAAATATTAATTTAAAATTTATAGTTATAAAATTTGTAATTAAGGAATGTTAAACTAAGGTGTTAGGTTCTATATATGGTTTTATTTAATTAATCTAATTGTTTAATTGTTTAATTAATTATATTTTATATTTTAGTTCAAATATTTATTTTTTTTTTTCAAAACTATATAAAAATGTTCATCTAGATTTTAGTTTAGTTTATATGTATATCATCATTTACATTACTTACAAAATTTTCTTAGTCTATTCCTATGTACCTTGACCGTTTTATTATCGCTTATGGATAATGTGCAATTGCCTAAGTTGTCAATTTCCTTAACTGAGTATGGGCCTTTAAATAAATTATCTAACTTTTGACCTGCACTGTTTTCCATCAGAACTAAATCTCCTATTCGAATATCAATTGGTCTTGTGACCCTGTCGTATTGTGACTTACTGTTAACTTTATTATCATTTATCAAACTTATGGCACGCTTTTGTGCCTGTTGAAGCCTATATTTTACTTCTTTTTCATAAGATTCTAAATTATACAGTGGGTCTACTACATTCGAATTGAGAAATTTTGTCCGGGATGCTCCTACCAAAGACGAGCTCATATGGACAATAGCCATGAACAGTGGATGGTGTCGTATTGAAGCAATACGTGAAGTATTTTAACCATTCGTCCCAATCTGTTCTGTGTAATGAAAGGTATGATCGAACATACTCATTGAATGTCCTGTGAAATCTTTCTATTGCACCCAACGTCCGATGATGGTAAGCTGTAGAAGTGACATATTCAATGTTTAACAGCTGACAAAGTTCTTGCAGGGTCTGATTTTTGTACTTAGTACCCATATCAGTTAGAATCTTACGCGTAGGACCATATATCAAAATAAAATTTTCAAAAATTGCTTTTGCCACGGTCTTGGCTTGCTTATCAGGAATAGGTATAGAGACTAAGTATTTAGTCAGGTCACATATAATGGTTACAGCGTACTCACTGCCATTATTTGACCTAATAAAAGGACCGATTGTATCAATAATGATGACGTCAAATGCCCGGGCAGACGTCTCTGTTATTATCATTGGTTCCTTTGTTTTCGGTTGGGATTTGTTGGTCTGGCATAGTTCACATTTCTTTACGTAATTTCGTATGTCCCTAGACATTCCGTTCCAAAAATATTTTTCACATAATTTTGCCGTCATCCTTGCTATCCCTGGATGACCGCCGTATAACGGATCGTTATGATATTTCTCCAAAATTTTATTTTTCTCTTCCTCGGCCTTTATTATTGTTCTTCTTGGCGTTAACGCTATTATTAAATTCTTCAATTGTTTGTTCGCTTTATTTTTAATTCATTAATTTGGATCCAATCAATTATATTATCATTTAAAGTAAGTTGCAACTTATCTATGCCCTTGTTGTCGGTTATACTTTCCAACCTAGAGAAGAATTGACCTAAATCAAGTTTCCCATTAACAATAAGGTCATCTATACTAATTTTCTCTAAAGTTATTTTCCCTTTTCTTAGGTTACACCTCAGTGTTCTACGTTTTAGGTCAAACTTTAGGCGAACAAATTTCTTGACCTCCTTTATGGTCAATGTTTCATATATTTTCGAATTTTCCGTTATACTGTCCTGCCTATTGTCTGATTTTGTTCCAAGCGCTGCTTTTTTCGATCTCGATCTTGTCGTTACCATATAGACATTTCTGATGTTCTTTATATCATCGAAGTCTATTCGAGATAAGGCGTCAGCAGCGTGGTTGTCTTTTCCCCTCAAGTACTCTACGGTAAAATCATACTCTTCTAGTTCTAACCTCATTCGCGTCAGTTTTGAAGATGGGTTCTTCATTGAAAATAGGTATGACAGTGGTCGATGATCGCTTCTTACCATGAATTTTGTGCCATAGATATATGGTCTGAAATAAGTAATTGCCCAGTGAATAGCCGCTAATTCCTGTTCTATAGTAGACTTATTTGATTCACCTTTAGTGAATGACCTTGAAGCGTATGCTATGGGGAGTTGTATCCCATCGTACTCTTGGCTTATTACGGCACCGCATGCATATTTGCTTGCATCGGTTGTAATACAAAATTTTTCATTAAAATCTGGATATTTCAGTATCATAGGACTCATTAATGATTTTTTCAAATATTCGAATGCCTTTTCACAGTCACTGCTCCATTCGAATTTCACATTTTTCTTGCATAGCCTCGTTAGAAGGCGAGCGTGTTCCGCAAAATTTGGAACAAAACGTCTATAATAATTGCAAAATGCAACAAATCGTTTAGTTTCATCGGCATTTTTGGGGGTTGGATAGTCTTGAATTATTTTGAATTTGCTATCATCAGGAAGAATGCCTTTATCTGTACATTTGTGCCCTAAATAAATCACCTTGTGACCAAAAAACGAACACTTTTCTGGATGTAACTTAAGGTTATATTTTCGGCATGTTTCAAAAACATCTGTTAAATTTTTTAACATATGCTTTTCGGAACGGCCTAGTACAACCAAATGATCCATATACAGAAAAGCTTGTGCTGGTGACAGTCCAGCAAATGCTATTGTTATCATTCTTTGAAATAAATTCGGGGCTATTTTGAGCCCATATGGTAAGCGTTTAAATCGAAATGAACCCTTATCCGTTGAGAATGATGTAATATCCCTTGATTTTTCATCTAATTCAATTTGATGAAATCCTGAAGTTAAATCAAGGCATGAAAAATATTTAGTTCTACCAAGTTGGTCAAGAATATCGTCTATTCTTGGTAATGGAAACTTATCTGCAATTAATTTCTTATTAACTCCTCTATAGTCTACTACTAATCGCCATCTTTTCCTATCACTTCCGGCTATTGCCTTTTTCGGCACTAACAAAATCGGGCTATTAAATTCTGAAGCTGATGGCTCTATTATGCCATCGTTCATCAACTTGTCTACCTGTTTCGTAATTTCCTCTTTATGCGTATGAGGTATTCTGTAATTTTTTATATAACTTGGATTGTTATCCTTTAACCTTAATCTTTGTCTATAGAAATTATTTACTGAAATTTTCTCAGTTTCAAGCGCAAAGACATCTATATATTTCTTACATAATTCCTTGAGTTCATTTTCCACGAACTTTGGGAAATTCTTCGATAATTTTTCAAATTTTTCATTGCTATTTTCGATTCCGGGCTGTTTCGTAAATTCGTAATCATCCAAATTTTCAGTCTGTACTTCAAAATTGGAGAGGATTACGCTTTTACTTGTTATGTTAATTATTCTAACTAACATTTCTTCGCAGTCCGAAATCGTATTAGCTATGAATATTCCCTTCTGCATGGTCTGGTTTGGGATTAGTACATCTCCCTTTGGACATTTTATATAAATTTTCCTAATTACCTCAGATCTTGCAGGTATTGAAATTATATTGATGTTTGGAGATTCATACATAGGTATACATATGCTGTCGAGAAAATTTTCTGGTCTCAGCGTCATCATGTTCTGATCCATTCCATACTCTAGTACAAAATTGTACTTTTTGATGAAATTAAGTCCCAGTATTCCATCAGATGGAATTGGGAAATCATCATTTACTACATGGAAGTCATGCTCTATCAATAAATTATTGAATATGAGATCAGTTTCAATTTTCCCTTTCGTGTGTATTATGCCACTTCCAATGCCGTGTAGGCTAGTGGTTTTATTTGTGTTTATTTTCCCTTTTTCTATTTGTCCAATTTAAATTATCAAAATGTCTGCACCTGTGTCAACTAAGTATGTAGAGGTATTATTTCTGAATGTTGATCCTAAAGATATATATGATGCTAAATTTAAATTTATGTTTAAGATTTTACCGTTTGTTATTTTTTCACTTATTGAGTACTTGGGGATTGCACGTTTTCCTCTTCTACGTGCATTGCCCTGACGTTATTATATCTGAAACGACTATTGTCGTTGTTGTAGTTTCTGTTGTTATTATTACTACGGCGCTCGTATCGTCCACCGTAATTACCGTTTCGGACATACTGATCCCTATTGTTGCCCTGATTATTGCGGCCACGGTAACCCGTGTCATTTCCGCGGCCCCGGAAATTTCCATTGGACCGACCACGTCCTTGGTACTGAGGGGCATTTCTACCCTTATTATAATACATCACAGTATTATTTTTGGCCGCATCTGTGGAGCTATTTATTAATTTGGCCACAGCATCATTAAGGGTGCTAAATTGGCCGGCTTCCATTACGAGGCTCACTCTTTCATTGGTGCAGCTCCTCGTCATTGCTTTAACGGCAATGTTGGTAGTGTATTTTTCTGCTACTGTTGTTGTCAAACCGTCCGCAATGTAGGCGCTTTGTAGTCTTTTCGCCAATTCCTCAATTTCCTTGGTATAATCATTTGGTGATTTACCACCCTGTTTGAGATTCAATAATCTCGCTGACAGGACTTCAACAGATTCGCCTTTGACTGCTGTCCTTAGACGTGCGATTATTGCTGCCAGATTGGCTTCGTTACCCTCTATCAGAGTACGTGCCGTTCCTTTCAATTTGGTTTTTACCAAATTGACTGCAACCGCATCTTGATTTTCTGCGATTGAATCGACAAGCGACAATGCATCCAAGAAACTTTGTAGGTTCTCTGCCCTACCATCAAAGTCAGGTATAATCCTGGATGCTGTCCTTAAAAATTCAGATGCTGACTGAGGCATATTTCTACCGTTTGAATTGTTAATTTTTGTTTTTCCTCAATAAATTCTACCCTCTCGTGTAGTGAGTGGGGCAATTTGACCTCAACGCCTTTACGTGATGCTACACTGATTAACCTATTTCTCAAGTCGATAAAAAACCCTCCGCTGCAACTTTGTGTGCGGATGTTAGTCTTTGGTAATTAACGTTTAGTAGTACCCTTATTTCCTCGAGGCGTAAATGTAGGTTTTTTATGTGTTTTTCTACTGTATCCTCTTTAGAAGGTCTGTCAGTATTGAGGCATTTATATGATTTATCAAATTCTTCCCTAATCAGTCTACACTGGCTCAATATCGTCTGCCAGTCCATGCAAAAATGTTCAACGTCCACTTTTGCATGTAATTGTTTCGGTATTTAATCCCGAGAGAGAATTATATTATGTCGTGTACAAAATATAAAATTCCATATATATGTTATATATGTTATTTCCCAATATTTCAGTGATTGAATTAAATAATAAAATTTTACTCAGCACATATTAAATTATAATTTCTGTCTTATTAATCAATGCCAAATTTAAAATAATTAAATTAATCTATCCTAACCGATGGGGCTGTCAATTGTCATTAATGCTTTATTTACAAAAATTTTAATGTTATTAATTTTTTCAAGTACTCATTTATGCTATTTTTAAACCTTATCAAGGTTGTCGCCTCTACTCATATATCTCTTCCGAAGAGATCTTTGTGCAACAGGTAAAATTTGAGAAGCAAATTAATTACGCCTATTGCAACTAGACAAAAGGTGAGGTACCATAAGGAATCTATTTGACCCATGTGGTCGACAACCTCAATGTTGGTTATAACATTGGCGTTCGGTTTTTTATACCCTCCACTCCAGTGTGCAGATGGTATATATAAGTTTGTCATTCCGTATGTAATAATTAGAAGAAAAAAAATTGGACCCCATAAAATATATATATTTGTGATCCTTATAACAACCGGAGTTGATATAGCGATGTCCGTCTGTCCGTCTGTGGAAATCACGATGACGGCATCAATCGGGCAGCTAGGGTGCTCGTTGGCATAAAAAATGATTCACTAACATCCTGAAAAGTTTGCTGTTTAAAATCGTCCAAATCGGTCGATTAGGGCCCGAGATTTGAATGAAGAACTAAAAAAAGTCTTGAAAAAATATAACTTTCTATGTTGTTCTTGTCACGATCACGCCCTCAATAGGACAGCTAGGGTGATAATTTTTAGTGAGAATGATTCACCAAATTCATGGGAAGATCTCTACTTCAAAAATCATTAAAATCGGTGGAACAGGTCCAGTGAAATCTCTGAAAAATTAAAAAAAAAATGAAAAACATGATGTTTCCATATTGTTCTTGTTGTTATTCTAAATGTTGCATTGTTGTCATAGCTGGACTTGTTGTTTTTGTGGTCGTTGTGGTAATAATATAATAAAAACAAACCCTTTGTACATTTTTTTTGTCAACTCTGGTAGAAAAATTTAAAAGTTTCCATTGTTTTGGCATCACTAAAAAAATTTGTTAGATCATTTCTGTCATTGCCACGAGCATGTCTGCAAAATTTCAGATCGATTGGGTCACGGGAAAGTTGTTAAAATCGATCGGGCAGCTAGGGTGCTCGTTTGCATAAAAAATTATTCATTAACATCCTGAGAAGTTTGCTATTTAAAATCGTCCAAATCGGTTTATTAGGTCCCGAGAATTGGGTGAAGAAGTAAAAAAAAGTCTTTAAAATATATTATTTGTGTATGTTGTTCTTGTCACGATCGCGCCCTCAGTGGGATAGCTAGGGTACTTGTTATGATTTACTAACGTCATGAGAAGGTTTCTGTTTGAAAAATCATGAAAATCGGTTTAACAGGTCCCGAGAAATTACTGAAAAGGTAGAAAAAATTTAAAAATATATGTTTCTCTATTGTTCTTGTTGTTTTCTAAATGTTGTATTTTTCTCATAGTTGAACTTGTTGTTTTTGCGGTCGCTGTTGTAATAATATAATAAAAAAAATATCCCACAAAAAACTCTGGTAGGAAAATTTAAAAGTTTCCATTGTTTTGTCATCATTTAATTTCTGCCGTCGCCACGAGCCTGCCTATAAAGTTTCAGATCGATTGGCTCACGGGAAAGGGGCTATAAATCGATCCAAAATTTTGTCGACAAGCAGACACTACCAGTTAATATAAAGGCAGTAAAAAAACAAATTTTAATGTATTAATTTTTTTAAAGAAAAAAATAATTAAATGAAATAGTAATAATAATAAAAAAAATAATATACAATACAAAAAAAAAAGAATATGTAAATAAAATAAAATAAAGATAAATGCATTCATAGCATTATAATATACATATATAAAAGGTCAATGTTTTCTAACCGTAACCGTAACGAGTCAGTTGCTTTTTTTTACATGAAAATCATTTAGAACAGTTACCGAACGTAACCGGAACGTCCCAATACTTTTCATGTGAAAAAAAGGCTGACACGTTACGTAACAGTTACGTGTCGCTTACTTGTTCTTTACACAGGCTACTGCTTTTGCAGCCAACTTCAGGTCTTTTTTTATAGTTTCGTAAACATAACTGATAAAATTGTTTCTATTATTTTTTGCTGTAAGTAATAATTTATAAATATACTGAATTGCAAACTAAAATGGATACATATATTGGAGGTGCTTTAATATAAAAGAGTTAACGAAAAAAAAATAAAAAAAAAAAAAACAACTCTACTACATCAACAATGACAGTCATATGTTCTTCAAATAGAAAAAAACTGCAAGTGTGTTTTGTTGACTACAAAACAAAAATAGCGTTGACAATATAACAAAATATGTAAAAGAAATTAATGCTATGAAATATTTTATTTTGTTAAAAAAAAAAATCGCAAAATGAAAGGCTATAATTCCATTAATAATCAAAAGGGGTTAAATTAATTTATTTATTTATTTTTACGTTATACTAATGCATTTTAAATAAGTAAAAGTAATTGTATATTTAAATAAAAATGCATTTGTATTATATGCTGCTGTCGTATTCAGAAAAATCAAGTAGCTGACTATACGACTACAAATGCTGCTGGCAGCAGTCGTCTACGTGTTCCATTCATGATGTTGCATTTTTTTGCAAGCAATACTTACATATATTCTAAATAAAGAAATAATATTCTTTTCATACTGCGAAATCTATACAAATATATGTACAAATACTATATGTCAAATTTCAAATTTGCAATAATTGATACATTTTTGAAAGAAAATTGTATAATATGAAATGTCTTAGAATAAAATTTTTTGAGGTGCATAGAATAAAATTTTTTGAGGTGCGTGGATTTTCCATATTTACGGTTTTAATATTTTCGTAATGTGGTTAAATGAGTTAAAAAGAATTTAAAATTTTTGAAAATATTAGGTGAGGATCCTCAAGATGTAATATACGATCGGTCTAAAACTTTTCACTTAGAGCCACAGTTAAATTCGAAACAACAAAAACCCATATATTTTGTGCGTAAAGTTTAACATTAAATGTGCTTTTCTTTAATGTCTATATATTTTTTCTCATTCATTTCTGACCATCTTCAATGTAAATTTACCAAAGTTTTTTTTATTGCAATATGTATATAAAACTTAAAAATTTAATATTTTTTATTGTGTATTAACTTAATATTCTGCGATTTTCATTACATCACAAAATGTTACAAATTGTCACTACTGTTTCAAGAACAGAAAACTTCTAAATCAGTTTGAAATTGTGTCAAAAAAAAATTACAAATATTAATAAATATAATAATACATATACCTATATTATTCAACTTATAAGTAAATAGGTAAGTTATTTTATTAATTTTGTTAAGAATTAGCACAAAATTGATTTTCCATTTTGCATTTCATTTATAAAGAATTCTGCCATATTTTGTTAAAGGGAAAATCCATTTTTGTCATATTAAAAAAAACAGAGTTGCATTTAATTTTTCCGTGACTGCCTCAATAATTGCGTAGATGCCACCGCAATATTTTTTCTAATTAAATATTAACCAATATCTAACTAGAATTAAATATTTATTCTGACTAAAAAGTTCCAATTAAAAGTTATTCAGCCCAATTATGAATATTCTAAAGGAATTTCTTTCTCACGGAAAATACATTTCTCGAGAAAAAAAATTCCTCCAATTATAAATTCCGCGTGAACAAAAAAAGATTAACTGGCATCATCGAATTTCGAAGCCAGTTGCTTTGCTTAAGGTGCTATTACACGATGTGTTTTTTACATATGTACTGTCACTTTTTTTATCCATATGAAATTCCGCATGTCTGTCAAAATTGTCATTAACATACGATTCATAATTTTTGCTATCACACGTGCATATGTATATCCGTATGACATAACCTCTAAATGTAAACAACAACTGATTTAATTTGTGAATTTACATAAATTTATTGTTAAAAAAAAAAGTTATATATTTTTTAATTGTTAATTAATATTAAACAATTTATTTTTCTTTCAATATTAATCTTTATAATTTACTTTGTTTTTCTTTCGCCACAAGCAGTGTTGTATTTTCATATGTTTGTCATGCTAAAATAGAACCTGTTCTAATTGAAAAATGTACATGTGACTTTCCTCATGTATTGTACATAAACAATGTTTCATATGTATCACACGATGTGTACAACTTTTGTTATGGGAAAATTTGACAGTACATATGTAAAAAACACATCGTGTAATAGTACCTTTATTGACAATTAATTTTCTATTTTTTGTGTATGTGCAAACGACCCTACAATAAATGACCCAATAAACATTTTTGTTTGCTATCAACTTGAGGTGCATTTGAGATCAAATACATTTCTCAAATCTCCAACGTTAATTCTCAAATGCACCTCAATAGTCCGATTATAGTCTTCTCAACTTAAAAGGCACATTTTTTGTATGGCGATTTTCATAGTTATCAAATTGAGAAATTTGTGATTCTCAACTTGATAGCAAAGAAATATCTCCAATCGGTATCAAATGGAAGGTACGGAATTGCCATATTAAAAAAAATTATACTAATTTTAGAAATGAAAACAATGAACTTTTTTTAATGTTTCAATTTAATTTCATTATATATTTAACATTATTATGTACATATTTAACATTAAATGTACATATTATGTACATTTTTTAAAATCTAGAATTATAAATAAATGAATTAATTATTTGTACATTTTTTGAATATTTATATTAAATATGTCATAAATAAGAATTTAAATTGAAAAATTCGACAAAAAGCAGAAATAATTAAAAATATATCAATTAATTATTTGTACTTTTTTGGCATTTTTTAATTTAATTTATTATTTATGACATATTTAAATAATATCTCAAACTTAACACATATCGTATTCAAGTTGAAAAAATGTTTGGTCTCAAGTGGAGAAAAGTGTTGAATATCCAAATATCCAATTGAGATTAAAAATGTTTCTCAAAGATTGGAAAAAATTTTAAGTCTCAACTTGATGTCAAGTTGAAAGCAAACAAGGAGAAAAATTGTTCAACCCAAGTTGAGAATTACATTTGACATCAATTTGAGAACTTAACTTTTCTCCAACATTGGAGAAATAATATTTCAATGCATACTGGGGAATGACCGAAACTAACACATAAACAGTTTTTTTCTACTTGAAAAACATACCAACCCAATAAACATTTTTGTTTGCTATCAACTTGAGGTGCATTTGAGATCAAATACATTTCTCAAATCTCCAACGTTAATTCTCAAATGCACCTCAATAGTCGGATTATAGTCTTCTCAACTTAAAAGGCACATTTTTTATATGGTGATTAGTTATCAAATTGAGAAATTTGTGATTCTCAACTTGATAGCAAAGAAATATCTCCAATCGGTATCAAATGGAAGGTACGGAATTGCCATATTAAAAAAAATTATACTAATTTTAGAAATGAAAACAATGAACTTTTTTTAATGTTTCAATTTAATTTCATTATATATTTAACATTATTATGTACATATTTAACATTAAATGTACATATTATGTACATTTTTTAAAATCTAGAATTATAAATAAATGAATTAATTATTTGTACATTTTTTGAATATTTATATTAAATATGTCATAAATAAGAATTTAAATTGAAAAATTCGACAAAAAGCAGAAATAATTAAAAATATATCAATTAATTATTTGTACTTTTTTGGCATTTTTTAATTTAATTTATTATTTATGACATATTTAAATAATATCTCAAACTTAACACAAATCGTATTCAAGTTGAAAAAATGTTTGGTCTCAAGTGGAGAAAAGTGTTGAATATCCAAATATCCAATTGAGATTAAAAATGTTTCTCAAAGATTGGAAAAAATTTTAAGTCTCAACTTGATGTCAAGTTGAAAGCAAACAAGGAGAAAAATTGTTCAACCCAAGTTGAGAATTACATTTGACATCAATTTGAGAACTTAACTTTTCTCCAACATTGGAGAAATAATATTTCAATGCATACTGGGGAATGACCGAAACTAACACATAAACAGTTTTTTTCTACTTGAAAAACATACCAACCCAATAAACATTTTTGTTTGCTATCAACTTGAGGTGCATTTGAGATCAAATACATTTCTCAAATCTCCAACGTTAATTCTCAAATGCACCTCAATAGTCGGATTATAGTCTTCTCAACTTAAAAGGCACATTTTTTATATGGTGATTTTCTTAGTTATCAAATTGAGAAATTTGTGATTCTCAACTTGATAGCAAAGAAATTTCTCCAATTGGTATCAACGGTACGGAATTGCCATATTAAAAAAAATCATATTAATTTTAGAAATGGAAACATACTTTTTTCTGAATGTTTCAATTTAATTTTATTACATATTTAATATTTATTATCATGTACATGTTTTTTTTAATTTAGAATTAAAAATAAATTAAATAATTATTTGTACTTTTTTGAATATTAATATTATAAAGGATATAAGTAAGAATTTAAATTAAAAAATGCAAAAAAATAGAATTAAAAATATATCAATTAATTATTTGTATTTTTTCGGCAATTTTTAATTTAATTTATTATTTATGACATACTTAATAGTATAACATGTTAAAAATTGTTTAAATATAGAATTAAAAGTAAATGAATTTATTATATGTACTTTTTTTGAATACTAATATATAGGACATAAATAAAAAAGGAAAAAAATAGAAATAATTAAAAATATATCAATTATTTCCACTTTTTTCGTCAATTTTTTATTTAATTTATTATTTATGACATATTAAATAGTATAACATGTTAAAATTTGTTTGAATATAGAACTAAAAGTAAATGAATTATTTGTACTTTCTTTGACTATTAATATTATATAGGACATAAATAAGAATTTAAATTGAAAAAGGAAAAAAATAGAAATAATTAAAAATATATCAATTATTTCCACTTTTTTCGGCAATTTTTAATTTAATTTATTATTTATGACACATTTAATATTATAACATGTTATAATTTTTTTAACTATAGAATTAAAAATAAATTAAGTAATTATTTGTACTTTTTTTGAAAGTTGCTGGAAAAGAGTATTGCAAGAGGTAAAATTTGGGGAAGGTACGGCAACCTTAAAATGTAAGCCAATATTGGCAAAAGCACTTTTTAAGCAGGTAAGTTTGACAAAAATATAAGCAATATTCAAGGCTAATTACTCAACTTGTTATTAGGTTGCCGAACTTATGGCCTTAATTTGTGGCTATTAAACAAAATATTTAAATTAATATTAAATTAAATTAATATTAAAAAATTCAAAAAAAGTAGAAATAGTTAAAAATATATCAATTAATTTTGTTTCCGTCCTTTTCATTTAAATATTTCACTTTTTTTTGTAGGCGGTTGTTGGCATGCTGGAAAAATGAAATTATCGTTCTTTCGAACTCGCTGTCCGAAGAAGCAGCAGAAAATTTTTGATTGTAGGCTTCTGGAAAGATTAATTAGATTTAATTAATATCAATTGGAATCAAAACATAAAAATATAATCACGTTTTAATGCCGCCGTTACGCTGAGAGCTCGTACAGGTTCTTTGGAATTTGTTCCTTGCCAGCAGTATTTGTTGGCTACTTCATCAGTGACCAATTTCCGCCATGCAATTTTTAGAAATTTTGTAGAATTGCCACAAATTATGGCCATAAGTTCGGCAACCTAATAAAAAATTATGTAATTAGCCTTGAATATTGCTCATATTTTTGTGAAACTTACCAGGTCGCTAAACTTGTTTTCCGATGATTGTACTTTGGACTCGAATTCTTTAAATTCAGAGGCCTGCTTAAATGGTGCTTTTGGCAAGATTGGCTTACGTCTTATGGCCGTCGTACTTCCACCAGATTTTACCACTTCTAACACTCTTTTTAGCAACTTTTGCGTGATTTCATGTTCTAAAAATATTAAAAATTTTTATTGTGTTTTTCTTTTTAAATATGTACTAAATGGATTATACCTTTGAGTACATTTTTTTGAAATAGGTCAATTTTTTTATTTAACTCATCCCAATCTAATAAAATAAAAATAAATCAAAATTATAATTGACATTAAATATTATTATACTTATAAAAAAGTCAAATTAGTTATGCTTATCTTTTTTGGTTATACATTCTTCGGTTATTGATACAAATGTACTGTTAAGATCCATCTATGTGTGAATGAAAGGTATGAATAAAAATTGGTTGGATTCGAAATTATTTAACATAATTATTTTTTGTGATATTAGTTCCACTGAATGCTGAAATTGTGAATTCGAAAATTCTAAAGTAGAGCAATATTTAATATTAACATGGGATGATTTTATTGGTATATTGAAAACGTCCTTCAATGGCTTACTTTGGCCACAATAAGCGCCTACAACCATAACGTCTGGCGTCCCATTGACATTGATTAAAATGGGCCAAGTTTGCAAATTTGAACTTTTTGCTAGAGGAAGGCCATCGATATTTATGTTCAGGCTTAGTTCGCCAGAATATGAAGAATTTTTTATCAAAAAATCGGTCAATGTATCTTTAAGGCCATAGTGTACATATTCACCTGTCCCCATTTTTTCCACTGGCGCACTTTTGGGAGTAGACTTTAAGGTCCTTACATCTTTTGGAAGTCCATAAATATGTGAACTCAAAATTTGTAGAAGATTATTAGCAGCTGCATTTGAAATATTGAACTGCACCGCCCATGACGCAAGCTCTTCCCTTAAATTACCTGAATCTCCTAGAATTTCCTCTGTATCACTTCCGCTTTCGGACTCAGATGAAATTCCCTCACTTAAAATGTCCTCAAACATAACGCTTTGGCCAGTAGTTGATGTCGAAGGTCCCATTGCCAATGTTTCATCGGTAATTGAGCGCTCCGACAGCAAAGCTACCACCTGCCTAACCTCACTTTTCACTTTTTTACTTCTACGCATATTTCAGATATTTATTTATATGTAATAATAATTTTATAAAACTTATTACTATACGTTTACCTCCCTTTTATTTATTAATTTATTTTTTTTTCTCCAACAATTCTTTTTTAACACAAGATTACAATTAGAGAAAACAACCAAAGCTGACAACACACTTTTCACTTTTTTTGTTCTAAAACGTATATCACAAATTTAATTATATATATATATATCATTAATTATATAAAACTTATTATACTTTTACCTCCCTTTTATTTATTTAATTTTTCTTTTCTGCAACAATTCCTTTTTAAATCAAGATAATTAAAATTTACCACAAAGCTGAAAACTTTCACAATTATTATTATTTCTAGATATTAGAACATATGATTCGCAACGTTAAGGCCGAGTTAGCCACACATTTTTAAAATGTAACCGTACCGTAAATGTAACGTTGGCATTTAGTGCAATTATAGAACGTAAAATTAACCAAACTTTGTAAGCTGTTCACAAATGTCACGTACAAAAGTAGCGAAAATCAAATTCAGCAGGTTGGGACGTTCCAGTTACGTTACAGTTCAGTTCGGTAACTGTTTTTCATGTAAAAAAAAAAACGGCTGAAACGTTAGGTTACGGTTTCGTGGGGCTAACTCGGCCTTTACTGTGAGAAATGAACAGCGCTGTCATACGAGAATACAAAAGTTGTAAATAATATCTCAAACTCAACACAAATCGTACTCAAGTTGAGAAAAAGTTTGATATCAAGTGGAGAAAAGTGTTGGTTATCCAATTGATGTTAAAATATTTCTCAAAGATTGGAAAAAATTTTAAGTCTCAACTTGATATCAAGTTGAAAGCAAACAATGAGAAAAATTGTTCAACTCAAGTTGAGAATTATATTAGATATCAATTTGAGAACTTAACTTTTCTCCAACATTGGAGAAATAATTTTTCAATGCATACTGGGATATGACTGTCATTGTTGCTGTTGTAGAGTTGTTTTTTTTTTTAAATTTTTTTTCGTTAAACAGCAATATTTGTGAATTACCGGGTATTATTTATTATTGGTTGTCGGAAAGTGAAGTTAATTCTAAAGTGTTAACTTAAATTGTTAAAATAAACAGAAATATAGACATAAATAAAGTTAATACTTTCTATATATATATTAAAAAAAAGCTGATTATTTAAATGATTCAAGTGATATCGCACACAGAATGTTTAGAGTTTAATATGAAAAATAACTGCGCAAACGTGTTGTCCAATGACTTTGCCTCCTCTCGGGATTCTAATAAAAGAAAGGGAGGTTCAATTGGTTTGGCGGCTACAAGTTTAGGTTTTGGAAAGGTAAGTAATTAACTAATTAAAACTTCAAGTTAATTTTTGTTGTTTCTTTAAGACTCTTCAAAATATGTCAGTGAATTCGTTAGTCCCATTCTCAATTGTTTAAACGATCAATATTTACGTGTCCGGTATTTTGCGTGTGATCCTTGTACAACTTGGTGGCATGTTCCTCCATTACACCCTTCTCCGATTTATTTCCTGCTGGCGTCTTGCGACCTATTCCTGTTGGATTGTTTACTTAAAAATATTGTTATAGAATCTTCACAAACTTTCAATCTAGAAGCTTTTATACCTCTTCTTAAGGAACGCATTTATGTAAAGAATTATATTGTGCGACAATATGTTATATCCTGGATTGCGATTGTGAATGCTGTACCTGAAAATAATATGGTTATCTATTTGATATTATTTATGGACTTTTTATGATGGAAGATAATACACAAGAAATACAAATGTGTGAAACTACGCTGACAGTTTCTTAAATCGATTCGTAATGATTCCAGTTCAATGCGCATGGAAGACACTATAAATATATTGGTAATACATGCGCAATCACCAAACTTATTAAGGTAATGCACTGAAATTTTATTAAAAATTCTAGCTAAAAACAAAGAAAATCTTCATTGCAGAATTTTACATTAATCCTTGTATCTATCTTTCAGTCTATTGCCATAACATGGATACGGGAGTTTGTTTTATTATTTGGTTCGAATGTTTTAGTTTATGCCATTCTACCATGTCTGGAATATAATGTTGATAATATGAATAATAATAAGGAATGTGCAGTATCCGTAAATACATCAATAATGAAATTAGTTTCTTCAAAAGAACAAAGATCTCAGAATATTCAACAAATTGTTTTATGGAGGTATTATAACAATATCTCACACACGGTTCTGTACAAGCAAAGGTAGCAGTATTTCAATTTTCGAAATGATGTGTATCAGTTTTGGCCGAAATTCTTATTTCACAACACTCAAAAGGTAAGCTGTATTATAAATTTTTTATATATAATTAAGTGTTATAATAAATTGTTTTCTTTAAGAAACTACTGATTTCAATAAGGCCCATTACCGGAAATTTCTATTGAGTTTAGTCAATTTATTTAGTGCTAAGTTGCGTACCACTTTGAGGGATGTTTCGAGTGAAGAGTCAGCAGAGTTATTTAAATGTCTGTATAAATTTAAGCCCATTGTCCTGTTTGCTTTGTCTTTATTTCAATATTTAATGTTTGTTTATATTTTATTTTTAATTGCTTGATTTTTAATACAATAAATAAATAAATAATAAATCGTGTTTCATTATAATCAAGCGTGAAATTTCGAAATTAAATTTATTTTAAAGAAAAATTAAATAAAAAAAATTAATAGCATAGCTATGATGCGAGCACTTGTGGAGGAAATTGGGAATAGCCAAAGGGGTGGTAGAAGTCAATTGCGGGCTGAATTTATGGAAAACGCAATCAATGCCTGAATTGGCTTTCATTAAAGTTACAACCGTTTTATCCCGATTTTGACCAAACGTATATTATTTGAAAGGTATTTCTTTTTGGCCGATTTGCAGATTTTAAAATTTTTTCCCTTATTTTGAGTAAATTTCATTTAAAGTTGCTACTAACACATACATAAAATTATACAATACTATGGGTGTGTTTATTAAATTTGTTAATGTGTTTGTAATAAAAAGGAGTTTGTTTTTTATACCCTATATCACTATGTTGTTTGGGTATAATGACTTTGTGCTGCTGTTTGTAACTTCCAAAAATATTTGACCTAGACCCATCTTTTATTATACCGATCGAATTAGAATCACTATCTGATTCGATTTAACGATGTCCGTCCGTCCGTCTGTGTGTCCATGTAAACCTTGTAATCAAACTGCAGGTCGCAAATATGAATATATTTCGATGAAATTTGGTATATAAGCTTCTATCGGCCATAGGATGAACACTATTGAAATTGGTGGGAATCGGTCCTTGTTAAGACCTAGCCCACCATACAAATGACCCCTATGAAATCGACATAAATTGCCATAAGATCCAAACTGTCATATAGATCTTACTCAAATTGGGTTTGTATGCGTTTATTAGATCCATTAATGAGTAGTCCAAAAATGATCCCTATGGGACAACTCTTAGTCACAGGCCCCATATAGAGCTGCTTCCCGATCTTCACTTAAATCTATCAGAAACAAAAATATTGCACTGATTCTTCTCAAATTTTGTTTGTATATATTTTTGCAAAATACAAGAGACTTTACCAAACATGGTCAGGATCGGTCCATTTTTGGGCCTAGTCCCCATATATATATAGCATCTGATATGAACTTTTTCATATCTGCAGCCAAAAAAATTAATAAAAATCCCACTCAAATTTGGTTTATGCTTATTTTTTATATCCAGTTAGTTTTGTCTAAGAGATGGGGTCTCTAAACGCATGGTATAGGGTATCGTATAGTCGGTCTATACCGACTATAATTTTCTTATTTGTTTTTGTGTTGATTTATGAATTGGCAATAATTGATTAGCATACCTTTAGGTCTTTATTTAATGAAAAAATAAAATTTCCTAGAATTTGCACTCGAATTACGAGGGCTGTAATCTGCTAGTATATATAAATAAAGTACTGATTTTTGTTTATACATACTTCATATGAATTTCAAATAAATCAAAGAAATCATTGCATTCACAATGGCTTCACTGATAAGCAAATTTTCATACATATATGTATTACGAATGATTTCTTTGCAGGTTTCTAACTATTTATCATGAAATACAATTGATAATTTTTAAAAATATTCAATAATTTGTGATGCAATTTATAGTACACAAGTATCTGTAGGAAAAATTAAAGAATATTCTATGGGATAAAAACAAATTTTAATTTGTTATATCGAGTTCATAAACCATTACATTGTAGTGAGTCAGCGACCATTACATTGATACTGATAATTCTGAAATAAAATTATAGTTCTGAAATTAAATCAATAATTTGTCGACACTTTCTGAAATACAATGGAAATGTTATAAAAAAGTTGTTAATTCCAAGACATCTTCCTTTATCGATATATTTTTATTATACCCTCCACTCCAGTGTGCAGAGGGTATATATAAGTTTGTCATTCCGTTCGTAATAATTTGAAAAAAAATTTTGGACCCCATAAAATATATATATTTGTGATCCTTATAACAACCGGAGTTCATATAGCGATGTCCGTCTGTCCGTCTGTGGAAATCATGATCACGGCATCAATCGGGCAGCTAGGGTGCTCGTTGATATAAAAAATGATTCACTAACATCCTGAGAAGTTTGCTCTTTTAAATCGTCCAAATAGGTCGATTAGGGCCCGAGATTTGAATGAAGAACTAAAAAAAGTCTTGAAAAAATATAATTTTCTATGTTGTTCTTGTCACAATCACACCCTCAATAGTGCAACTACAGTGATCGTTTTTATTGAGAATGATTCACTTAATTCATGGGAAGATTTCTGTTTCAAAAATCATTAAAATCGGTGGAACAGGTCCAGGGAAATCTCTGAAAAAGTAAAAAAAAAAATTAAAAATATGATGTTTCTATATTGTTCTTGTTGTTATTCTAAACGTTGTGTTGTTGTCATAGCTAAACTTGTTGTTTTGTGATCGTTGTGGTAATAATATAATAAAAACTAACCCTTTGTACATTTTTTTTTTTTATTAAAT
This sequence comes from Cordilura impudica, assembly GCA_963682025.1. Classification (NCBI taxonomy): domain Eukaryota; kingdom Metazoa; phylum Arthropoda; class Insecta; order Diptera; family Scathophagidae; genus Cordilura; species Cordilura impudica. The sequence goes on from OY821519.1 coordinate 157,836,079, forward strand.
CTGGTAGAAAAATTTTAAAGTTTCCATTGTTTTGGCATCACTAAAAAATTTGTTAGATCATTTCTGTCATTACCACAAGGCTGCCTGCAAAATTTCAGATCGAATGGGTCACGGGAAAGGGGTTAAGATCGATCCAAAATTTTTTCGACAAGCAGACACTACGAGTTAATATAAAGGGAGTAAAAATTCACCAACATCTAAAGCAAATGATGCTAAAATACCTAGTTGTTAATAAAAAAAAAACAATGTAAATTTAGCAAAAAAAAATTTATGTATAAATTTATTTAAAGAGAAAAAATACAAAAATAATGTTTGATGTTGTATTTTTGTGTGTAATATTTACACATATATACATAAACATATTAAATAATACAAATAATATACATATATTCTATATCCATAACAACTGCATGTTATTTTATTTACATAATTTTCTGCAATATTTTGTGTGGGGAAAATACATTTCTTTTGCATTAACAGAGTGTCACTTCATTTTGCTCAGCGTGACTATGTCACAGTAGATGGCGCCACAATTTTTGCAATAGTTATTTCTATTTTAACATGAATGTCAATATTTTCAACTAGATATCATACAGAACAATGTTAAGAGTATACACGGGCTGGTTTTTTATTTCATACGTTTTTTCATTATTCTTTTACAAATATGAACATAAGTTTGGCATGTTAACTTTTTGTTGTCTTTATAAAATAGAGTTACCGAGTTCATCAATGAGTTTTTTTTTCTTTAAAACAGTTCTACATAGTTATATAGAACTATTATTCTGCCTTACCTACAAAATATCTGATTGCGATTACATCTAATTTTTAAAAATGGTTTATAATTACTAAAGCATTATTATTCACATAAATACAAAATTTTACTTTTTAAATTTTCCATTTAAATTTAAGAAAATATCAATTCTAAAAACTGGAATTAAAATTTCCAATTATAAATTAGAAAATATTAATTAAATTTCAGAAAATCATATCAAAACGTCGGAAATAATAATTTTAAATTTAGAAGACTTCAATTGCATCTTTAATATATAAATTTTATTCGTTAAACACAAATAGAAATTCAAAAATAAAAAAAAACACCAAATATGTTTACATTTAAAAAATGTTTACATTTAAAAAAAATATTGCCATTCAGGAGAAATTAATAACTTTTCAGTACAGCGATTAAGTAACTTATTTTAACGATAGTCGAATCGTTAAAAAAAAAGATTACAAAATTATTAGTAAAAATTTTAAACGACATTCGCTATTGTTAAAGTCAGCTGTTGTTGTTATCTAAACGACAACCATTTTTGTGTTGTTTATTCAATCGATAAAAACTTAAATTTTTAGGTTGAAATGTCGTCATACATAAATAAAAATCATAAAATAGTGAAAATATTTAGCTTTTATTAAAAAACTTTTTTACATAAATAAAAAAATTAAATAGCATATTCAATTCATTATTTCATTTCCAAATAAATACACAGAAATATTAGTAAAAAAAAATGAAGATATTAAACATAATCATAAAATCATCCTGTCAAACACGAAGTAATTTGTTTTTTTCTATTCTTCTTTGTGTTTTTCGCTTATTTTGACGGAGATGCTACTCGTTTACAATTTAAATAAATAGAAAAATAGATTTGTCGACTGTCGTTAAGATGTATGTACTTAGTGAATTACTTAATCCTCAGTGCAAACAACAATAGCTGTCGATATATTTTGCGATTGTCGGATCGTTGAAATTTACAGAATCGCATACAGAAAACGTTAATTTAAATTCAATGAATTTTAGAAAACCTCAAATGATATTTAAGAATTGCGAACATAAAAATTGTTACATAAATAAACGCAATTTGATGAGAATGTTATTTATATACATATAAATTTTCACAATTTTGTTTGGATGAAAATTTGAAGTTTTTCAGAAAATAAAGATAACAAATTATTTTATTTAAAATGTTTGGGACATTTGGTTTTTTGCGTTTGGCATCCCTAATTTGATTACTTATTATTATAAATTTATTCTCTATGTTTTCCAAATATGGCAATGTTTTAATAAAAAAGTTGAGAGAGCTTTTTTTTTGGTTATTATTTTGTTACTCCATCCGACCTATATGGCCGCAATGAAGAAATATTTGGCCAGTTAAAAGAAACTATACAGCCATCTCCAATTAGAACGATTTAATGTATGTATATAGCCACCCTACACAACCATTACCTTTGCAATGGAGGTTAGGGCGAGCTATTTAATTAGCAAAAACTAAATTAAACGAGAAGTTATGTCATATAACCGAAAACCCATGCATATAGGTATATAACCTAAATGCATGCCGATCAGCAACCACGATGACCAAAAAGCAAACACCGAAATAAATCCGAAATAATAGAAAAGACGAAAACCAACCCAAAGAATTGTCTGAAATAATTTGGTATTAAGTTTAACAAATTGTTTACTTTTTCCAATATTTTGTTTACATTTATTATCAATACTCAAATCGATGTGGAGGGTATCAAAGATTCGGCAAGCCGAATATAACACTCTTACTTGTTCTAGTTTCGATTCTGTTTACCCCATGTCAATCTGTTCTATACTAATAAAAATTATTTTAGTTATAACTATACTAATAAATGATGTGGCTAGTTATATTCATTAAGATAAAGTAAACCCTCTTTTTTTTTTGTGTTTTTTTTTATATCCTCATTCTATGGTCAAGGTACTAGTCTAAATTTTCTATTATATATCCAAACATATACTTCTTTTCAGTCGGATTCTAATTGTCCAATATTCCAACATTTAAATATTTTGATTTATATAAAAATTCATTATTATAAAAATTCATCCTTTTTTTTAAATTATGTTTCTATTTTCTCTTCACTATTCAGAATTGTTCTTAAATTTTAGTTGATTGTTTATTTTCTTTTCATAATATAATAGAAATATATTTTTAGAATTTTAAAATTTTTAAATTTTTAAATTTTTTTTTTTATTATATAAGTTTTCTTTTGTTTTTCTTTAAAATATGCTAAGTTTATTTTTATATTATTTAGATTATAATATTGAATTTTTTTTTTTAATTTAAAAATTTATTTCTTAACAATACATTACTTAACTTTCATTTCTGCTGCTATGGCTGCTGTTAGTGTCTTCCTTTTCTCTGCTCTAGGTTGTTGTTGGTTATGTGGCTGCTGCTGTTATCATGTTAAAGATTTGCTTGCTTGTTGAAAGGTGTCTTCTTCTGCGGAAATTTTGTTGATTGTATTATTTAGGTTAATTGTATGGTGTCCATCTTATATCATTTATTTTAATGCGTTTTAATTATTTGATTTTGTTTCGGGAAAAAAAATTTTTGTTTTGACATAAATAACGAAATTATGTTTTGATGCAACGGATGTTGAATATTGTTTTTAATATTTTTATTGTCGCCTTTGGTTGTTGATGTTGCATTGAAAGTTTTGACATTGATTATTATTTTTTTTTTTTTGTTCTTTAGTATTTGATTTGTAAAAAACAAGGTAAATATCTCATTATATCCATGAAATTAGCACTATTTTTGGTAGATGGTAGTAATAAATCCATATTATTTTTTTTATAAAAGATAAAAATTTTTTTTAAACTGGCAGGATCGCCATGATAAGTTTATTTATTTTAAATTAAAATTCACTTTTAGTTTTTATTCTGCTCGGCAGAGCTATTATCAACCGACTGACTTTATTATATTTTCTTTAAAACTTATTGGCCTAACTTATCGTACGCGTACATATATAATTATTAATTCTAACTTACAACTATGTGTGAAAACATACACACGCAGTGCTTCTCACACAGGTAATTACTTATGAGTGTGAACTTGCATAGTCAGCAAGTTCACACGTAAATATATAAAACTAAAGCAGTGAGAATACAAATTCCCACGCTTAAGTTTAGTGAGTGTAGATATTGTCATTCATTTATAAATAAGGTTTAAAGTTACCTTTGGTTACCGTACTGAAGGTATGGTAACAATGACTTATCAAACACACTACAAAATATATGTTGTTATGATATATTTTGAATCTTTTTATATAATGCTAAATATTAATTTATATGTTTACTTTTATACAATTTAAGTATATTGTTATGATATATTTTCTCTTTTTTTATCTACTTTAAGTAAAGAATTTTCTCCAAATTTTTTTTATTATTTTATATGGTCCCTTATATGGGCTCTGATTTTTTTTTCTAGATTCTAATTTTATTAATACTAGATCTCCAATTTTAAAATCACTACTATTTATGTTCTTATCATATGTTAACTTTGATTTTCTTTTAGCAATATTTATCAATTCTTTGGCGTTTTCCAACGATTTCCTTAATCTTAATTTCACTTCATTTGCATAGCGTGCTTGTGAGTTTTGTATTTTATCTGTTGGCAATGTTGCTAATTTACCATAGATTAATTCATAAGGTGAATAATTACTGTTTACATGCGATGTTGTATTATATGCAAAAGTATAGTATGGAATAAATTTGTCCCATTCATAATCATCTACACAATTCAGTAAATACTCGTTTAATACTCTGTGGTTGCGTTCGAGTGTACCTATAGATTGATGTTTGACTTATGTTTAGTAAATTACAAACTTCTTTGAGTAGTTCATTCATAAATTCTGTTCCCCTATCGGACTTTAAAATCTTAAAACATCCATACTTTAAAATAAATTGTTCAACTAAAGTCTTGACAATTGTTTTAGCGTCTTTTGTCTCAATTGGGTGTGCTACTATATATTTTGTCAATTCGCACTGCATCGTTAAGATATATCTGTAATTATTTGTCATTCTTAACGGTCCAACTGTATCTATTTCTATTATTTCAAAACTTGTATTTGGGTTGTCAGTAATTATCATTTTCTCTTTAATGTTCTTGGTTTGTTTATTTCTTAGGCATTTATCGCATTTGTTTATATAATCTTTTACCAATTTCCTCATATTTTTCCATACATAACGTTGTTTTAATTTTAATACTGTTTTTCTAATACCGAAATGTCCTGATATTGGTGAATCATGAAATTCTTTAATAATATTCATTTGAGATTTTTTATCCTTAATGTGTTGCAGCGGTTTATATAATATGATGTTCAATTCTAGATTTCTGTACTTATTTGACTTCTTCATTCTTTGGTATACCTCATTATAAATTTTCTTTAAATATTCAATTGCTATGAGCTCAAAAATTTTATCTTCGCATGATAAAGCGAGATTTTTAATATTTTGCTTATGCATATGAATTATTAATTTCTCTAGGGTCAAAACGTATTTTGCTAGATCTTCATCAATATTCATTACAAAAGTATTATCAATGGACTCTAAAGTGCCATTTTTATTTTTCTTATTTCCTTTACCCCGTATATCTTGTATATGGTTTCTATTAATATTATATTTTAATTCGCGAATATTCTTTATATCTTGTAAGGACGTACATTCCCATATATGATCTTCATGGTGCGCTTGGGATGTGTTACCTACGTTATTTGCTTGTACATTTTCTGAAATCTTTTGTGCTTGCATTCCACGTGTTGTTACTAAAACTCTTGTTGGTTTGTTAGTGTCGTCTTCTATCGGTATCATTTTCTTCAACATTTCTGAATTTAGTCTTATTCTAGACAAAGCGTCTGCGTTGGTATTGATTTTACCTTTCTTGTATATAACTTCGAAATCATAGTCTGACAAATCTATAGTATACGTGTCAGTTTTGATGAGGGGTTTTTATGAGTAAAAAGTGATACTAGTGGTCTGTGATCTGTTACCACAATAAATTTTTTGCCAAAAAGGTAGGGTCTAAAGAATTCTATTCCCCAATGTATTGTAAGAAGCTCTTTTTCAATTACAGGCTTATTTAAATCATGTTTTCCTAATGTCTTGCTTGCGTATGAAATTGGCAAATCTTCTCCTATCTTTCCTTGCGATAATACAGCTCCTAATGCGTAATTGGATGCGTCAGTGGTTAATATAAAAGGTTGTTCAAAATCTGGGTATTTTAGAATTGGGGGGCTTATTAATTTTTCCTTCAATAACTCGAAAGCTTGTTGACATTCTTCCGTCCATTCAAATGTTTTCCCTTTTTTAGTTTGATCGTTAAGACATTTTGTAATTTCCGCAAAATTTTTTATGAAACGTCTATAATAGTTACAAAATGCGACGAATTTTTTAACTTCATCTTTATCACTTGGGACTGGATATTGTTCTATAGCTTTGTGTTTGGAAGGGTCTGTTCGTATACCGTCTTTTGTTATTTGATGCCCTAAATAGATTACTTCTGATTTCAAGAACACACGTTTAGATGCGTTTAGTTTTAAATTATACTTCGACAAATGCTCAAATGTACTTCTAAGGTTATCATTATGGTGTTTTAGACTACAACCATATACAATTATGTCATCGACGTATAAAAATGCTTTTGAATCTAAACCACTAAGTGCTATTGTTAACATCCTTTGAAAGCTATTTGACGATATCTTTAAACCAAATGGTAATCGTTTAAATTGATAGTGACCATTGCTAGTTGAGAACGCGGTCAAGTGTCTTGAATCTTCATCTAAATCTATTTGGTGGAAACAACTAGTCATGTCTAAAGTAGAAAAATATTTGGCTCTACCAAGACGATCTAATACATCTTCCAATCTTGTTAATGGAAACTTATCATTAACTATCTTTTTGTTCAATTGTCTAAAATATACTACTAGTCTCTATTTCTTCTTTCCATTCTCATTCCTTTTCGGTACAACTAACAAGGGTGAGTTGTATGGACTATTTGAATGTTCGATAATATCATCTTCCAGTAATTGTTGTACTTGACTATTTATTTCTTCAGTATGGGTGTGGGGTAATCTGTAGTTTTTGATGAATACCGGTGTTGTGCCAGTGACGTTCAAATTTTGTGTATAAAAGTTATTTGATGATAATGTATCTCCTTCTAAGTAAAAAATATTATGATAATCTTTAAAAATGTTTAGTAATTCTGTTCTAGCTTTATAATCATTAATGTCAATTTTCAAAGTATCTAGTAATTTCCGAAATCTTTCATCATCAATATGTTTTTCTTTTTTTATATTTGAATGTGTTATAAAGGTGTAATCTCTTAAAGGTTCAATATCTAATTTTATATTGTTCAGAGTGACATCATTATCTGTTGTGTTCAATATCTTTATATTACATATACCGTTTCCTGGTACTATGGTGTTACCAACATATATACCGGTTCATTTTCCTTGTTTAGAATGATACTATCTTCATTTATATTTATCTTTATAGGGTGGATTATTTCTGATCTTTTTTCTATTCTTATGCTATTGTCTCTATTAATCCATGATCTCATAGGTATTGTAATTTCTCTGTCTCTTAAGGTGAGTGATATGGTGAATGTTTCATAATCAATTTTGCATAAAAATCTTGTAAAGAAATCTCTTCCTAAAATGCCGTCTGTTGGTATTGGAAATTTCTTGTCAACGATGTGGAATTTATGTTCTACAACTTCTTTATCTATACTAATTTTCAATTCTGATGTTCCTATGGATTTAATTTTCTCTTGAGTAATCCCTGAAAAACTTATTGATTGCTCTGTATCAATATTCAATAAATGTTCATTCAAATTATCTAATTTACATAAAGAAATGTCTGCGCCTGTGTCTATTAGAAATGTCATATTCAAATGTTTAAATAAAGATATATTTATATAGTTAGTACTGTTGTTTGAGATCTGAAAAACATTATTAAGTCTTATTTCTTGTTGACCGGATAGTAAACTTATACATTTTCCTGAATTACTTCCGGATCCTCGGAGTTTTCCTGTACATAGTGTACATTTCTATTTTGATTATTATTTCTAGCATTGTTATTATTATTGTCATAACGGTTGTTGTTATTATTATGACAGTTGTTATTATTATAACGATTGTTATTACTATTATAACGATTGTTGCGGTTGTTGCCATTATAACGATTTGTATTCTCATTATAATTATTGGCGAAATTTTTTTTATTGTAATTATTATTATTTTGATAATTTCTATTTTGGTAACTATTTCTATTGGTATTCTGGTTATTGTTTCTATTCAAATTATTCTTATTCTGTGTATTCCTATTGTTTGAAAAGTATAAAATTTGGTTAGTATTATTTGAAAAGTCTTTTTCCAATTCTAGAACTAATTTCACAGCGTCATTTAAGTCTTTTGGCCTAGATGCAAAAATAGTTGGTTTCAAGTCTTCATTTAAGCCGTTTTTAAAAACATTCAGTGCATATTTTTCATTCATTAGTTTAATCGTATCTGCTTGAATTGCGTTGCAATTGGGTATTTCTCCTATATGCAATTCGTTCAATTGTGCTATCAGATTTAATAGTTTGTCATGGTAATTGTTTACTCTCATGTTTTTCTGACAAAAATTGCTAAGTGAAGCTTGTGTTTGTGCAACAGTTTTTGTTGTCTTGTATCTATTATTAAGTAACTGTTTCAAATTTTCAAATGTTGTTGGTGTAGAAATTCCTAGTGCAGTTCTTACGGTGTCGTTCAATTTAACATTGAATATAAAGTTCAAAAGTAATGTTTCTTGTTCTGGTGTCAATCCATTTTTAAGCAATTCTACTACAGTGAGAAAAGATCTAAGTTCTCGATAGTTCCCTGTAAATTTTGGAATTGTTTTTAAGGCTAATTCTAAGTTAAAATTTTGAGTCGCCATATTTACTGAATTTTGTATTTGATCGTTATTATTTTGATTGGGCTTATTTTCCATTTCCCTTGGGGTTTCTTGTAAATATTGTTTAATTTTTGTATATATATTATTAAATTCTTTTTTAGTGCATATAGTTTTTCTTTATCTTCTTCTTGGAGTTCTTTTGATCTGAAGTCTTCTCTTATTCTATCTATAATTTCTAATTTATTTTGGATCGTTTTCCCTGTATATGTCCTTCCTGGACTTTTCTTAAAATTTTTTAGTAAATCTTTTAAATTTTTAATATCTTCCTCCATTAAATATTTTCATTTTGATTTTATTAGTATAATATATTATTTTTATTTTTTTTTACTTGTTCTACATTTTCAAACTTGTTCTATATGATTATTGTATTTAAGTGTATAATTCTTATAGTATTTATAAATTTTACATGCTATATATATTATAATTCCTACTATAATTAATGTTACTACAAAATCTGGTACAATGTGCTTAGTTACTTTTTCTTTTGAACTATGATTAGCTAATTTTTCCTCAATTTTCTTGATTGGATTTCCCCAAATAGGACCTACCATTGTATTAACTTTAAAATTTTTCCATTTCTGTTCTTTATTTAAATTTATTACCTTATTTTTAAACATTGGTGATAGCTGGTCTATTTTCACGTTTTATTACATACATAGCTTTTAAAATACTTGTTGACCTTGTGAGCAATGTATAGTACTATTATAACGACTATTACCGTAATCGCGTATTCTGGTACCGTTTGGCTTGAATTCTTTAAGTCTCTGTTATTTATTATATTTTCTTGTATTTCCACTTTGCTCTGTGGTTTAACCATGTTAAAAATTTTGTTCAATTATTATGTTCTATTTTTATTAAAAAAAAAATATTTTTTTTTTTGCAGTAAAAACATTCGGAATTTTCCCTTTTTTTTTGCGGGATTCTTTGAAGTATTAGCAGGCTATTAATTGCAGTCAGTATTAAAAGAATCTGTCGTATTATTATTCGCTGGATCGGTTTCAGGATCTAATTTTCATTTATTTTTACCAATAAAGGATCTTTTTGAAGTTTCAGGGTCTTATAGATCATTTACAGAAACAGGATCTGTTGCAGAAGCAGGGTCGGTTGCAGGATCGGTTGCAGGATCGGTTGTAGGATCGCCATATTATGAATCTCTATATCTTTTATTATTCCTATTATGAATCTCTATACGATGGCAGGATTGCCGTATTATGAATCAGTAAGGGTAAGGATTTTTCATAAAAGGAATTTTAATATTTTAATTTATAAGGAAATTTTATTTTCATTTGTCAATTAGATTTTTTAATTGACATTTATTTATTCAAAAAAAGGTTCCAATTTTTTATGAATGTTGCGTTAGGATTCGCAACAATTTTTAATTCTTCCTAGCACTGTTAAGTGCCTGGTTAGAATGAGAAACAAATATAACACAATTTGTTACTTCTAAATTGAATCTAGTTTGTATCTGATTTTATTTACAATTTTACACTTATATTTATACTAAATAATTGTTTACAAATTTGTGTTTGTGGTGACTAATAAAAAATTCTTTTTTTTTGTTTACATTATTCATTTACTATTATTTAATAGCATATTTGAAATTCTTTTAAAAGTGCATTGCACTTTTAATTACTTTAACAAGCGTATTTAACGTAAAGGTTTAGGGTTACGTTAAAGGAATGTGTTTATGTTATATGATTACTCATAAGTGCATTGTAAAGTGAAAGAATGTTGTTTATTAATTTAATTAGGTCAGTATGTTAAGAATTTAATTATGTCAAAATGTTATGGGGTGTTCCATTGGGATGGATACACTACATAAGGCTGGTGTTGAGGCTGCTGATAATGACAAAACTGATAAGGACGAATCCGGAACCAATGCTGTTGATGAAGATACTACTAATGACGATAATTTCGACAGTCGCTGTCTGGTTTACTGTTCGGGCACCACAATGCGTCTTTTTACTCTAGCATGTGCATGACCGTTGACTTTCACCTCGTCGCATATAACCATTCCTGTGATTCGATTCCAATACTACACCATGACAACCGTTGGCTTGTTGTTTCATAAAACGGATTCTTAGCCACCTTCTTTGTAAAAACTGACTTTGGCTGGCCGCTTCGTAAAACAAATTTTGGCCTGTCGCTTGGATGAAAAAAGACGATCCGATGACATTGATGATTGAGTTCCAATACAGAATCATAACAAACAAAATGAGGTTTGGCCTGCTGCAAACTCATGACAATACTTCCGGCGGAATGCATAATCTCCCACGAGACCACAGGCGTTGGTGTATCGAACCCATAATTCGTTGGCGCTTACCGTAATATTCAATATAAGCCCTGGCCATTCTCCGATGACCTTCAATAATGCGAAGGGATGCGAATGGTTAATTCATCGCCACAGGAATCAGCTTACTGCCTGGCCAAACCAACGTAGCTCATTTTGGCCATTTCCTCTTTGCAGCGCCCCTCACAAAGTAAACAGGAGTTTTGTTTTGCCGAACTTTGTCATCGTTGGCCCGAGGCAGGTGATATGATTTATGAAACAGCTTGACCCCTTGCTCCACTGGCCATCTCGTCAGCTAACCCGGAACAACCATATCTTGTCACAATGGCCTTTTCAATTTGTGCGGACATAAGCCAATAAATAGTCAATCGCATACCAAATTCTCGATGGACCCATTCGCACTTCACTCTTACAGTTGATCTTTAATCAGTAGCTCTTTACTCTAGACGTTGAATTCTTATCTCTTTCTTGTGCCCAGCTTTCTGTCCTGTCAGCCTACTGCTTCTAGCTGCTTTCTTGATGATTGTTGAATTTTACCGCTTTCTAGATGAATGTTGATCAGCCTCGCTCCCAGTGGACTTGGGTTGGAATTCTCTAACTTTACTAATATAACTAGCTATAAAACATTAAAAAAGAAAATTTTACAAATCGTTACAAAGAACGAAAAACCCCAACTCGCTATACATATATTTTCTTATATTCTAATAACAGTAAAAAAAATTTTTTTTTAAATATATTTTTTAACAATATAAATTAAATTTTAAATTGGGGCCACTCCCCGTCCTTTCATCTATCTAATTTCATTAATTTTTTGTCCTTTAAACAAAATTGGGAATAATTCCCGTCCTCTCACCTAACTTAAATATTTTATTTATATATATAATAACGTATAGTTTTTTTTTCTTTCTCTTTTCTTACATATTAATTTTTCCTTTCCTTTTTTTTTCATGTTAGTATCTATATTTTTTTCTATATTTATATATATATATATATTTTTTTTTTTTAAATATATAATTATAATTATTTATACATGGGAAGAACTCCCATCTTTTCCTTCTTATTTATATACATATATTTTTTTTACAAGGGGAGACCTCCCATCTTTCCTTATCCTTATTACTCTTTTCTTTTTTACGGAGGGGGCCTCCCAACTTTTCTTATTGTTTTTTTTTTATACTTATATATATGTATTTTTTTTTCAACCATTTTTCCTTTCTTTTTTTTACATATGTGGGGAGTCTTCTCTTTTAATTTTTTTTTAGGTGAGGAGAACTCCCATCTTTTCTCATTATTATTGTATACTTTTTTTTTCTTTTTTTTTCAATCATTTTTAGTTTTAAAACGTGAGGAGAACTCCCATCCTTTCTCATTATTATTATATTTTATTTTTTTTTTGCATGGGGAGATCTCCCATCTTTTCTTATTATTATTTCTTTTTTCTTTTCTTTTTAATATCTTTTCTTATATATATATATTTTTTTAAAATATATTTTCTCCTCCATTAGTGTGTCCACTGCATCTGGAAAGTACCCCCACCGGCCTCGTCGGCCTAACCGCAGGAGTGCGGCGACCATCCAGACGACTCCAAATTCCGGTTATCTCCAACCTATGCTATGAAAAATGTCATAGGGGAAAAAAACCAATACTCAGCTAATACTATACCAATACGCATTTACACCTTTGACAGAAAAACAACTCAAATCACTGTGTTTTAATGAATGGTTACTTTTGCTCTAATAAATAAAAACTACAGCCACATTCAATAAACTAACTATCAACTATTACCTTCACTAAATTGCTACTTGCTTCGGATACAGATCTGCACGAAAAAGCACTTTTGCCCAACAGCAGAGCTATTCCTATTTCTACAGCAATAAGACACCAGCAAGCCGATCCATCGGTGGTCCGACCGAAACCATATCTAAACTTCCTTATATACACATGTCCAACCTAAAATTTGCAAAACACTTCAAAATAAATAACAACAAATTAAGGCGCGTGTCCTTCCTAGACACTGCCACCCATATAAGGCATGACCGCACACAACGCGTCATCCTTCTCCGGAGCAGAACGGTTTTCTGCTGCATTCCGCAAACCGGAAACGGGCCATTGTGAGGCTATTCTCGGCAAAAACCCTCCCAACAGTGTATGCCGTGAATTTTGCGAGACTCGCTTCTGACTCCCCATTCCAGATTCAATCCGTTGAACCATTCTCAACCACTGAGATGTGCCCGCTACACATGGCGTCACCCTCCATATAAAAAAAACTGAGGCTTCCTAGTGGGAGCCACTTGTCGGCGGGTTACGCGTAACCCCCAACCTTCCCCTCACCACCTCAAATACACAATTACTAAAACAAACAACAAAACAAAACCTTCATCATGGACATGTGTATTAAATGGAATGACTTCAGACCGAATAATGCGATCACTGGTGGAACGCCCGTAAATGGTTATTATGCTACTTACGATTCTTCCCCTTTATGCGCACCGTGGACGTTACCTGACTGTTTACCCCAACTACCTCATAAAGTCCAGTCCAAATGGGTGAAAACTTATTTTTCCTGGTGTTGTTCCTAACAAGCACCCTATCACCTACTGCAAAGGACACAGCATTTACCTTCCTGTCATAAGCCTTTTTCGACAACAACTTAGCCCTCGTCTGATTCTTTCGCACTAGTTCATGCGAGCGCTGTATCTGATATTTAAGGACCTTGTTTGGGTCATCCGTATTGTAAAGTGGTGTACATTTTCTACTTCGGTTGGTCGGTAAGTCGATGTCAAAACCGTATAATGTATTAAATGGGGTCTGCCCCGTAGATGAATGTACAGTGTTGTTGTGCACATGTATAGCCGGTGCCAACCATTGGTCCCAATTGATACCATCCTCATTGACGAAGCTCCTCAGGTACTCCGCCAAAGGACGGTGACTCCTGTCCAATGAACCGTTTGTCTGCGGGTGGTATGGAGTGGTGTTCAATTTCTTGACCCCTAACATCCTACAGGTATCCGAAAACACCTTTGACATGAAATTTGTCCCGTTGTCCGTGACCAGCATGCTTGGAACCCCATACTTGGCTATAATTTCGTTAAAGATAATTTTCGCCACAGTACTAGCCTTCCCATCCGGCATTGCTGCGCACAACATAAATTTCGAAAAATCATCTTGAAAAGTCAATATCAATTTGTTACCCGTAGTGCTTTCAGGGAGAGGTCCCACCATATCCATATATACCTTCTGAAAAGGTCGACTAGGAGTATCCGTGAGGACCATCGGCATAAACGTTTTCTTGGCACTCTTATTTTGCTGACATTTAACGCACTTCTTCACATATTGTTTAATATCCGTGTGCATGCCGACCCAGCGAAATTGCCTCTTTATCCTTTTAACGGTCGCCTGCACACCCACGTGAACGCCCAAAGGACTATCGTGAAAATCCTTTAACACTGTCACGATCTCTTTAGGATCCTTCAACACCACATACCTTGGTTCCCCATCGACCACCACCTCGACCGGTGGGTCATTAACATCGCTGTCATCCCCATTCTCTTTATTCCCGTTTTTCATTTCTTTGTCCTTTCCGTGACCCTTGTTTGCCGGCTGATGTCCTCCTTCGCCCTTTGACATGGCCCTAGTTTGAACCATCAGAATTTCCTCCGCCGAATATGGTATCCTGCTCAGCGCATCCGCATTCTGATTCTTCTTGCCCGGCTTGTACCAAATTTCAAAATCATATTCTGACAGCTTATGTCTAAAGCGCGCCAACCTTGAAGTTTGATCCTTCAAGTTCGCAATGCCTTTCAGCGGTTGATGATCGGTAAAAATCTTAAAGTGCCGACCCAACAAGTATGGCCGGAAATTTTTCACCGCTCATACGATTGCCAGAAACTCCTTCTCTATCGTGGAGTATCGAGTTTCCGCCCCATTCAACGCACGGCTTGCAAACGCAATGGGACGATCACCTCCTCCACTATCCTGGGAAAGAACTGCTCCTATCGCTCCACCGCTAGCATCCGTGATCAATACGAAAGGTTTTGAAAAATCAGGGTATGCCAACACTGGAGGTGACATTATCGCCTTTTTAAGCTCCTCGAAGGCACGCTGGTAGCCTGGTGTCCAATTGAACGCATGATCCTTGCGAAGCAATTTATTTATTGGCAAGGCAATGTTGGCCGTCCCGGGAATGAACTTACGATAATAATTTACCAGTCCTAAAAACGATTGCACTTCCTTTTTGTTCCTTGGTGGCAGAAAATCCTTAACGCATTTCACCTTTTCTGGGTCGGGAAGCGCTCCATTCTCCGAACACTTATGGCCCAAATACACTATTTCCCGCCTTAGGAAGTTACATTTCTCCGTTTTTGCCTTCAAATTATTTTCCTTCAACAGCTGAAACAGTTTACATTGCCTTGAGTCGTGTTCGGCCAGACTCCCTCCATATATGACAATATCGTCCAAATATACAAAACATTCGATGCCCTGAAGACCTGTTAGCACATGATTCATTAATCTTTGGAAGGTTGCCGGTGCGCCGGTTAATCCAAATGGCATCCTATTGAATTCAAAGTGACCCAACGCCGTACTGAATGCTGTTTTTTCCTTGTCCTGTTTATTCATTTCCACCTGATGATAACCACTGGCCAAATCCAACGTGGAAAAATACCTGCTGCTGCCCAGCTGGTCCAAAATTTCATCCATCCTTGGAATGGGGAATACCTGCTTCAGCGTTGCCTCATTCAGTTTACGAAAGTCTACCACCAGTCGCCAGATCTTGGTCCCTGCCTTAGACGACTTCTTTGGAACCAATAGTAATGGCGAATTCCATGGTGACACGCTATGTGAAATTATGCCATCGTCCTGGAGCTTCTGGACCTGCCGATTAATTTCCTCGCGATGAATCTGAGGTAATCTGTACTGCTTCTGATTAATCGGCAACTGTCCAGGCTGCACGGGAATTTTATGCTTTACCATATTCGTGCAAGATAGCTTATCCCCCTCTAACCAAAAGATATCATGGTACGTTGCGCATATCGCCTGAATGGACGACATTTCCTCACTATTCAAGTCGGCATCGGTCTTTATTGTGGACATTATCCTACTGACCCTCTCCTTGACATCCACCTCCTGCACGTGCGTCACCAAATCCGCAGCTGGATTTTTTAAATTCACTAACCCACTGAATTTTGGCGTAAACCCATCCCTCAGGTAGTAGTCAACCTCAGTAAAATTCAGAATTGGCGCTTTCACCACCCCATCCTTTACGTTGGTTAGCGCTGCCCCTAGATATACTCCTGGCGACAATTCTTGCTTCTCCACGACTACTGTAGTATGTTTGGTATTGATCCCCATGGTTGCAATAGACACTGTCCTCGCCTTCGCCACTATGGCTTTCTCCACGATATTTACTGCCCCCGAACCCGTGGCCTCCCTCAAAGAAACCAGAGGTAAGTTCCACTCACCTCCATTCGAGTACAGTTTCAGAGAAAGATTAATCGTATCGGTGACGGAGCGTCCCCATAGATTATCGCGACCTAAAATACCATCTCCCGGCAAATTATCATGCTTATCCACGCAATGCATATCGAACCCCAATTCGGCGATGTCCGAATGCTTAATCCTGACTAACCCTATAGTCCTGGAGAATCCTCCGAATGCTCCTCGCAGGTCCTTCACCACCGTCCCGTCCACACTAATATCCCCCATAAGACTGCTGTCCTTTACCAGGCTGGTGTCCGCCCCTGTATCCACTAATAAATTCAGACACCCCGTCTTTGCCCAAACACATGGCAATCTTACAAACACCGAATCTGCGTAACTACACCTAGCTGAAATCCCCCCTATATTCATATCCGACCCCGCAATGGTCCTACCTCAGCCGCCTCCGCAGATTCCGATGTTACCAACGGTATAAGACTTTCGTGTGGTCGAGTCGGTGGCCCTGTCCGTTTCCCGACACATTTCTCCCCTATGTACATTGCCTACTAAAATGTCCCTCCTTGCCGCAATTATAGCATTTCCCTTGTGGTCTCGAACCTCCAGGTTGCCCTCTCTCCATCGTCGAGGGTCCCTTACCACAGCTCCTACCTGGCTCATGGCCGTATATTCTACATTCAATACAATATGGGGTATTTTTCCTCGTCCAGCATACATCACGAGTGTGTCCCGCCCGTTGACAGAAACGAACAGGGCGGTGCTTTGTATGCATTGCCACTTGACCCAGTATTATTGTATGCATTGCCACTTGACCCAGCATTATTGTATGCCGTACCACTTGACTCAGCATTATTGTATGCCGTACCACTTGACCCAGCATTATTGTATGCCGTACCACTTGACCCAGCATTGTTGAGCGGAGTTGCCTTATCTGCCTCCGTGCTGCGCAACAACTGTTCCACGGCTGCCACGAGACCCGAGACTGGATCCCCGCGGGTGTACTCATTAAAGTTTACACCCCTTAACGGAGGATCATCCCCCCGCCAAAGAGTTGCTTGAGCCGCCAGTGCTTCAATCAAGAGATCGTCCAACCTACATGAGCTGTTTGCCAACATCCTACCACGCAGCATTGGAACCCTCAGGCCAGATTTGAACGCTGATTTTTCTATCTCAATAGTCATTATCTCGTCCTTTCTCCCTTTATAGTTTTCATCTAGTATGGCATGAGCTGTTGCTGCTAATGTCTGAAGACGCCTAGCAAACTGTCTCACATCCTCATCCCTCCTTTGGCAGGCTTCATATAGCTCCCTTAGCACCGAGTCAAGCGACCTACTCTTTAAATATGTTGACTTTATAATTGCCAACAACTCATCCACTTACGTAAAAGTACGTAACCTCATCAACTGGTACGCATCCCCGTAAAGCCTCTGTTTCACAATTTCCAAATATTCCTCCACCTTTTCCGGCGGTACCCCTTTCGCTGCCAACCTGCATCCATCTATGAATTTATACACTTCTTTTTGCAGGCTTGGCGATGGCTCGCCGCCGAACGTAGGCACTAACACCTTGACCGTTTTCAGAATATCCAGATCCCCCGTCTGTATACTGCGCTCTCGTTGTGCTAAACATAGCTGACCCTGCAACTCGGAAATTCTCCTATTGGCTTCCTCGAGGTCCTCGAACTCTAACCTTCTGACCGAGGACGCGCCTGCACCCGATATTGTCCTCCGTAGGGCCTCGTTCTCCTCTTCCAATCTAGTGATTTTCCAGGTATCGTCAACTTTAGCCTTTATGAGATGAAAATTCTCCTGGGTCTGGCACCGATGCCTGACCTCACCCCAAAGCCTTTCGAGGAAATAATCCGTCTTCGCCCTGAAGTCCGCTAGCAGCTGTTTCGCTTGTTCTAATTCGACCAGTGTTGCCTCCATACGAATTTACCAACCCAGTCCCTAACCCGTAAAAAAACGATCTTTATAGTTCTAACTAAAAACAAACACAGCAAAATTATACCGCTTTGATTGCTCCAACTATGTGCTGAAATTATAAAAATCCCTCCCTATATAAAAACAATAAAATCTGAGAGTAACAAACCAAACTATAATTTAACATTCATCTGTCATTTAAAATTCCTGGAAATTCAACAATAACCTAATTTACACAAACAATTTAAAAAAAAAACAATCGAACCACTTATATGGATATGATGCGCCTTCGAACAAACATATCCATAAATAAAATTAAAATCCCAATAAAATTAAAATCCACCAAAATATATTACGCAAAAAAAACAATTAACCATCAAACTCATAAACTCACAACTTATATTTAATATATGTGATGAAAATCTATAAAATACGCAATAAATAAACTTTAAGGCCATTCCCTGAAAACCAAACATAAAAAAATTAACAAAATTCAAACTTAGGACGATTCCAAATTTGTAACAGAAACAACAAAAATATATTTAATACTTTACAATATTTCACACTGCAAACTAACTATCTGATAAATTAAAAACTAAATTAAAATACACGCAAAAATTAAAACGCATGCAATATCCTATAAAACAATCCAAAAGACTAACTATACCCCCGGTAACTAGTCATATCTCAAACAAAATAACACAAAATAACAAAATAATTCGCTAACTCTACGCACATACCCAAAAATTCAACAAAATTCAACAAAATTCGGCCTAATGCCGGAACGATTAGTGGTCCGAAGACCGGCTGCGCCATTAATGTTATGGTCCTAAGCACCTAATGTTTATAGTCCTAACAAGTCCTAATGTTTAGTCCTAACAAGTCCTAACGTTTAGTCCTATCAAGTCCTAACCGCGGATTTGCCTATTATGTTTTAGCGCTGGCAAGCGCTGTCAGTCAACGCCCAAACGGCGTTAATGTTGCTGTAAAAGGAAAAAAGGATAGGCAAAGCCTGACAAGTATGCTCTCTCACGGTTAAAGTCAGATCAGCGTACTTACTTGTCTTCATCTGCCACTGTTCTGACTTTTCCCTCTTTATTTATATTAAATCTTAAAACTAATTAAAGATAAAAATACGGAAATTTCATTACTAATGCAAGCAAAAAATTAATAATAATAAAAAAAAACAAACATTAACCATAACGCAATGCAGTTCATGGCCTACTTAAATGGTTAACTTAACCAATAACAAAAAAAAAAAACAAATAATAAATAAAAATAACATAATCATACCAGCGGCTTTTCAAGGCCACTACCTATATTAAATCATTTCGTTTGCAAGTGCTTGACAACACACCCGGAACTTACTAAAAGAAAAAAGAAGTACTCAAAACTAAGTCAATGCATTGTAGTAACAACGACAATTAAAAAACAGAACGCTATAAACAAAAACACAATCGAGTTACTCTAATTACACAAGCGTTCATACAAGCCAAAAAAAAACTTAGCATATACAAATTAAATTAACAAAAAAACAAAACTAAAATCGTTACCCTGCACGACATTTAGTTAGGGCAAATATTACTTTATATGAAATCATGGTACATTGTCAAACACTTGAACATTATCTTAGATTGTATTATACTATACATATTATGAATATTATTTTATATTATATTATAATATTATTATTATTATTATTATTATTATTATTATTATTATTATTATTATTATTATTATTATTATTATTATTATTATTATTATTATTATATTATATTATTATTATAATTATAATTATTATTTTTATACACGTTGTTATATTGTATGTTATATTCGCTATATTAAATTTAAACTAATCTTATACTATTTTGTACTACATTTTATGCATGTGAAACTATGTTTCACAACAGTACCTTTCCAATATCGTTATAAGTTCATCCCTAGCTTTGACATCCGTGTTATCCAGATTAAGTTCATCTAACAATTTTCTAAATCTCTCCTTTGTATATTTTGTACTACTGTTACGCATTCTATAGACGCTGTAATTATTTAAAGGGATAGTCTCTATTTTTAAACTTCTTATTATCGTTGTTTTATCAAGAACATTTAATAATCTTGCATTTTGATTCCCATCTTTTGGAAAAATCGCGTTTGCTAAAAACACACCCTTTGCAATTTCTCTGTTGCAAATTACGCCATCTTTTTCTAGCTTCAATTTAAAAGGTATAATGATTTCAGACCTTGGAGGGATTCTGACAGCATTTACCATATATGTGTCACTGTGTACGGGGGTCGTTATCAGCTCACCCATAACTTTTACCGTTAGTATATATCTTTCGTAGTCAATATTGCAATTGTATTTGCAAAGGAAATCTCTTCCAATTATTCCATCCGTATAAATCGAAAAGATCTTATTTTCTCTTTTGAGATTCCTGTTAAGCAGCAGTAATCGTCCGGATCTTTTTCATAACTCTGTAAAAGATCTTCTTTGCACAAAGAAACGTCGGCTCCTGTGTCGTTTAGAAATGTCAACACATTGCTTGATCCTTGTACACACAACTTGGTGTAATTTTTTAAGTCGGATGAAATGCTATATATTTTATCAACGTTTAATTGCTTTGATCCGGAGATACCGCTTATGTCACAGTCTCCGGATGCTGGGAGTTTCCCTGTTCTCGAACATGGTTTATGTTTCGACCTCTGTTTGTGCCGTTATAATTGTTACCATTGTTACTTTGATTACTATTATTGTAATTGTTACTACCTCTGTAGTTATTACCACGGTAGCTGTTTCCACCTCTGTTGTTGTTATAACCGCCTTGAGCGTTATTATTTATATTATTGTTGCATCTTTTTTGATTGTTGTGGTTATATCCACCATTGTAGCTGTTACCGTTGTTACCATAATTTCTGTGGTTATAATTGTTGGTACCATTGTTATTGTAGTTAATATAATTGTTTCTCCCGTTGTTATAACGGTTGTTGTTGTTTCTTTTGCCATTATTAAGTCCTCTAGAGTTGTTACTATAATGTACATTTTGATACATTACCTGTTTCTGAGTCATGTCTGAGGCTGTTTCCTCCGCTATTGCCACTGCTTCTGCGAAAGTTTTCACACGACTTGCTTCGATAGTTATTATAACCTCTTGGTTTTTTAATCCATTCTTGAAGGAATTAAATGCTATGAAGTTATTATTTCGTGATACGATATCCCTGCTTTCTTCACCTAAATTCGTAATCTGTACCTCATTGAGTTCATGTATCAGGTTTTCTATTCTGCTGGAAAATTTCCTAACCGACTCATTTATTTGTACCATCCGGGTTAGCTCATTCAACAACACGTTTGTGTTGTTTTTTGGTTTATAAGTTCTTTTCAGTGTGCTTATCAATTCCTGTATATTATTTGGTGCTTCTACTTGCCTTACTCTATTTTGCACTTTGTTATCTAACTTTGTTCTAAATATAAAATCAAACAGTGATTTCTGCTTTTGAGCAGCTATTCCGGCACTTACTATCTCTAGGCTTACTAAAAATTCATTAACTTCCTCTTTATTGCCATTGACTTCGAAACCGAGGATAATTCGTACATGTCCAGTGGAACCTCCATTGCTACAATATTTCTCGCTTCTGGTTGTAAATTTTGATTTTGGATTTCCATTTCCCTATTTCTACCTTCCTCGTGTAGCTTTAGTGCTTTTATGTATTCTCTCTGCAATTTGTTAAATCGTTCCAAACAGACCTCGCTTTCAGACCTAGTGATACCCTTATTACTTAATATTTTTTCTACCTCTAATTTAATATCGTTAAGACCTTGTTTTTTCGACGCTATAGTCTCTGTAGTGTACGGATTGTTTAATGATTTTCTCGCGTTTGAAATTAGTCTATTTAAATCCGAATATATCCTTTCCATTAGCACAAAAAAAATTTTACGATTTCATTTCACATTACATTTATTCGCTTAATACAAAAAATTTTCTTTTTTTTTCTATATATAAGTTAACGTGATCAGTGAATACACTAAATATATTGCACCCAATAAGTGCAATTGGAAAGTGCAAAAGAAAGCTTCAACCCCGGTAAATCACTTTCAAGTAGATTTAAAAAAGTGATAACAATAATTTCAAGTGGATAAATCGAGTGACTTTGAAACTAAGTGAATTTCATAAATAAAAAAACTTTTGTGAACAATTAATTAACCCGTTTAAAACTAAGTACCGGTTCCACACAAACCCTTAAAAAAGGAAGAAAAAAACTTCAACGGTTTGAAAATTGAATTCAAATAGTGACGAAAATCCGTGCCCAAGTAGATTAATCAAACAGGAATCAACGGACCGTCCATCTTTAAAAAATATACCACATAGTGACGAAAATCCGTGCCCAAGTAGAACAATCAAAAAGGAATCATCATTAAAATACACCATATAGTGACGATACCCGTGCCCAAAAAGTAAACAACGGACCGTCCAGCAATAAAAGGATATCACATAGTCTGCAGATGCTGAATCAAATCAACGGACCATCCAGCATGCTGATCCTCATATCATTTATGTAAGCAACATTTTTTTTACAAATTACGAAAACTTAGAAAAATTTTATGCTATTTATTGAAAAGAAAAATTAGAAATTCTTTTTTACTATTTGCTAGAAAAGAAAAATTTATGTTTTTAAATCATAAAGTAAAATTACAGTAGAAAATTTTTTACTGACAGAAACGATCAAAATCATAAACAGTGAAATTATAAATTGCTAATACTGTAAAAATAAAAGGTAAAAACCTTTATTGAAAAATTTTACAAAAAAGAAAAATTGCTGTCATAAATTAACAATTAAAAATCACAGTTAATTTCTAACTCTAATTAAAAATTTTTTTTTTACAAATAATATACTTATTCAAACAAAAATTATAAAGATAAATTTACTCAACACATATAAAACACTACACGATCACACTAATTAGACAAATACACACTTAAAACCGGGGAGGTCATAATTCGACAAATTTTATTTTACTACACCGCGAGATTGACATAAAATTCTATTAAAATAATGGAGCGGATTCAAGAAGCAGTTACTCAATTAACTGGAGCCCTCAATGCTCAAATAGAACAGATTAAAATCCTCAATAATAGAATAACTAATTTAGAGAGAAATCCCACTCCTACTGCCCCTAGAGACGCAGCACTTCCCGCTTCTAGGACAGAAGCGGATCTTGTTGCAATTAGTAAACTACCGGACTGTGTTAGGGATCTCCAAGTATTTGACGGTAACCCCGTCCAGTATATTTCCTGGATTCATAGTGTAGAATCTATATTGCGAGATTATGCGATAGTTAGAGATAAACCAATTTATAGGGCTATCTTACAACACGTAAGACAAAAGGTAAGAGGACCTGCCGATACAGCCTTGATATCCTATAATATCTTCGACGAAAGCTGGGATAAAATTAAAAATTGTCTATCTTTACACTACGCAGACAAACGAGATATTCGAACATTAGAATACGAGCTTAGTGCTATGTCACAACGCAACAATACAATAGATGAATTTTACGCAAAAATTAATCACCAACTATCATTGATAATAAACAAGGTCAAAACAGACAACTATTCGACAGAGACAGTAGAAGCTTTGATATCAAGCTATAGGAATAGGGCATTAGATGTGTTTATCCGTGGAATTCACGGCGACGTATCAAAAATGTTGGCAATTCAGAAGCCTGGAACACTTCCCGAGGCCTACACTTCTTGCCTCGAATTTCAGAACCTGAACTTCCGAAATAATTCTATTCACCCACGCTATAATAAGAATAATACTATCACCACACCGAACAATCAGATGCACAGCTTAGGAAACCATGGCAAACCTAATGTGCCATACAGGAACTTAAACACTGGGGAACAAATTCGTATTTATAATGCAACGACCCCGTATAATAAACAGAACCGTCAATATACACAAAACGCTCCACCACCTAGGCCTATTCAACCAAAACCACCTGTTCCAATGGAAGTAGACCCCTCAATGAAATCACATCGTATTAATTACATGAACAGGCCACAAAAATCCCCTTTACCAAATTTCGGTAATAGTTCCTCTAATATCCCTAGGAAACAACAGCGCATTTTTAATACTGAGACTGTTGAAACTCATGAACAGGATCCAGCCCAAGATGATGATACCCAATATGAAGATTATCAGGAGATTGATGAAAATGAGTCGGACCTAGACTACGAACAGGACGAACTAAATTTTATGAGGGAAGCCTCTCTAGCGTACCATACTTAGAATTACGCCTAAGAGATGGAAAAATCCAAAAGTTTTTAGTAGACACGGGTGCAAATAAAAATTTTATTCTGAAATGTCATTTAATTCCAAACCCGTCAACTCGTATTTCAAAATTCGATCAGCCGCTGGCGAAATTCTCATTACACGTAAGGTTCGGGGAAAATTCTTTAAAAGTTTAAATATAGAAAACTACTTTGATTTCTTTGTCCTCCCTGGACTTCGCTCATTTGATGGTATTATAGGCGACGACACTCTTAGAGAACTTGAGGCTATAATCGATCGGAAAAATAATACATTACAGTTGAAAAACGGCACTAAAATTGATCTAAAGGCTAAAATATCCAAACAGGTAAATAATATTCAAGCGACTCAAAATTTTGGGAAAGATATCCAAAGTCTAGTAGACGAATACAGCACACTATTCGGTCAAGTCTCCGATAGTGGTCTCATTGGAACGTCGGTCCGCGCAGAAATAAGAACCTCGACAAACGAGCCTATTTATTCCAAACAATACCCTTACCCAAGTCACCTTAAAGCCGAAATAGAAAAACAAATGCACCAAATGCTCGAAGACGGTATAATAAGACCATCAAAAGGCCCATACAATTCACCCCTGTGGATAGTTGAGAAAAAACCCAAACCAAACGGTGAAAGACAATACAGGGTGGTTGTGGACTTCAAACGATTAAATGCGGTCACCGTTTCAGATGCGTACCCAATTCC
This sequence comes from Cordilura impudica, assembly GCA_963682025.1. Taxonomy (NCBI): domain Eukaryota; kingdom Metazoa; phylum Arthropoda; class Insecta; order Diptera; family Scathophagidae; genus Cordilura; species Cordilura impudica. The sequence goes on from OY821519.1 coordinate 157,861,463, forward strand.
TGACATTAATAGTACACTCTCTAACCTAGGGGAATGTAAGTACTTTACTACCCTTGATTTGACTTCTGGATTCCATCAGATCAGAATGAGGGATAGGGATATAGAAAAAACAGCCTTCTCGACGAATAACGGAAAGTATGAATTTTTAAGGCTGCCCTTCGGTCTTAAAAACGCACCGGCAATATTTCAACGAATGATGAACGATGTTTTGCACCCATAGGTAAAGCTTGCTATGTGTACATAGACGACATTATAGTGTTCAGTAAGGATGAAAAAGAACATGTCAAAAATTTAAAAAAGGTATTTTCTTTATTAAGTGAAGCTAATCTGAAAGTAAATTTAGAAAAATCAAAATTTATGAGGACAAGTGTAGAATTTTTGGGACACGTTGTGTCGAAAGGTGGTATACAGCCTGACCCAGCTAAGATTGCTGCGATTCAACATATCCAACCACCAAAAAATTTAAAAGACCTAAAAAGTTTTCTTGGCTTAGCATCTTACTACAGAAGATTCATAAGAAATTTCGCTGCAGTAGCTAAACCTTTGACAAACTTAACCAGAGGAGTAAATGCACAAATTAAAGCAAATCAATCAAAATGGATTGCCATAACATTTGACAAAGAAGCTTTAAAATCATTCAATAATCTAAAAGAACTTCTTGTATCATCAGAAATACTAAACTTCCCAAATTTCGAAAAACCATTTATCCTTACAACAGATGCCTCTAATTATGCAATAGGAGCCGTCCTATCTCAGGGCGCACTTGGTAAAGACCGACCAATTACTTACCTTTCGAGATCACTTAATAAAACAGAAGAAAACTATTCCACCATTGAGAAGGAAATGTTGGCTATAATATGGTCCCTCGACAAGCTTCGCTCTTACCTCTACGGAGCTAAGGAACTTAAAATAGTAACTGATCACCAGCCACGAACGTTTGCATTAAGTAACGCTAATAATAATGCAAAACTAAAACGCTGGAAGGCTAGGATAGAAGAATACAATTATAAACTGATTTATAAACCTGGGAAAACAAATGTGGTCGCCGATGCACTTTCTAGGCTACCACCTGAACTCAATGAATTATTATCATCCGATGATAACTCTCAACATAGCGCAGAGGAAGATAATAGTCAACTCATAACACATTGTGAAGCCCCAATAAACGTGTTTAGAATCCAAATAATACTTTCTGAAAAAATAGATGCTAACCATTATGAAAATCCTCATGAGAACTTCCAAAGACATTATGTAAAAATTAATAATCTCGACAAAAAGAATTTGACCAGAATATTAAACGAAAAATTAAACCCCGCTGTGCTGAATGGAATAAAAATTCCCGAAAAGTACCTCGTTTTGTTACAAGAAGTATTTAAGGATACAAGTTAACGAACAACGGTTTTGAGGTGAAAATATGAACTGAACTTTTTAATAAATTCTTCTTTCTTTAATACAAATATTTTACTTACGTTTTAAAATTACAATTTGTTTATTTCTTAATTCTAGCTTATTCATATTTTGCTTATTTGCTAAATGTTCTGTTGTGTCTGTTGTTGTGTTGTGTTGTTGTTATGTTGTGTTGTTGTTTATGTTGGTGTCAATAAGTTTTGCTTATTTGCTAAATATTATGTTGTGTTGTTATTGTGTGATTGTGTCAGCAATGAATTTTAATGGTGTCGGTGAATGAACTCTTATGTTTGTTACCAATTGCACTTAGTAGGTGCAATATATTTAGTGTATTCACTGATCACGTTAACTCCCCCCTTTTCGAGTATCAGCGTCTCGCTGATCGAGTAAAAAAAAAATAAATAAAATTTCTATGGGTAATTTAACTTGATTTCGGGAAAGTTTCTTGTATGTGAGAATTGTAGTGTTCCCTGACGATTCTTGTATTTGGGATATAGTTGAATAAATAATATTATTATGAATCCGAAAAAAAGTATTATAAAATTGGAACCTATTGAGACTAAGCCTTTATACGAAAGATTATCTAAATGTTTAATGTTCTCCAAATGGAGGTGATGAAGATACTGTAGGTCCAATTTGATTTCTTCTTCTGTTAAGTTACTCTGCAATATTGGCGGAAGAATTTGATAGGTTGTTGTCTGCCAATTCGAATATTGGGTATTGTTAAGAAAAATTGTCTCGTTAAAGAAATTAATAATAAAAGTACCGTTTAGGATTTGTGAGACGTTGCCGTATGTCAGGTTCCCAATATAATTTGTCAAGAAAATGGTGCCTTCTGATATAAATTCAACTATTGGCTGTTTTACCATTTGGTATTCGCATGTTGCTTTTTCTCCATTGAGTATGTTTACAATACAATGTGTTGACCCTAAGGTGTCTATTTGGTCCGTCTTACATACAGTTACGTCCTCGGTTAATGCACAGTTACCTTTAATACCATATTTTTCTGTCTGAGATATGAGCAAATTGGTGAAGCTTAAGTATATTCTTTTGTTGTCCTTGACCGTTGAGCGTAGAAGAATATTATTGAAGAGAGTATCTGTTGTTTGTGGTAGGGAGATAATATACAGGAGAAGAGTGTCTTTTATAACCATCGAAGGTTCCGCATATTGAAGAGCCTGTAGTTCGTTCTTATATGGGAGAGTCTCAGTTTGCGATAGTATTCCTGCGATATCCCCCTTATTTAGTAATTGGGAATGTATTATTCCCTTTTTCGCGAGCTGACATGTCATTACGATCTGAGCGAGCTCGTCCTTTATCAAACTTAGCTTATTAAAAAGTGTTTGTGCCCGTCTGACCGTGTCATTTGCGTTTTGCTCAGAGACTATTCTGTTAAAGTCGTTCAACAGATTATTAGTGGTCTTTATTATGTATTTGTTGATAGTATATTGCTTGTTATTATTATTTATTATGTCGTTTGTTTGACTGAGAATGCTGTCCCAATCTGTGGCGTCAGGGTTACCTGCTATCCACTTCCAGGCTGATCCAATCCAATTTATTGATCTTTTGGTCTTTGTTGAGTTTCTTATGTGAAGTTGGTCTAATAAGTTTTCTATTTTCATCAGCTGGTGTTCTATTTGTAAGCCCAGTGTTCTTGTGTTTCTTATCTCGTAATGAATTGTTGATTTAATGCTTATAACAGCTTCCTCATATTCTTTTAGATTTATTGTATGTATAATTTTGTAATTTCCATTACTGATCTTGCCAAGGCCTTGTTTTATTGTAACTAGTGGGTTGTTGTATTCGTAGACATCCACCGTTGCAGTTGTCCAATGTACCATGATTCTGAAATTGGATATTAATTTTTTAGGTGGGACTTGTGAATTCTATAAATAAAGGTTTGTCTTTTCCTTTAATTTGCTTGTTCCTTTTGAAAACTATGTCCCCAGAATTGTATTTCTTTGGTTTTTGTTTTTTACTGTTCTGTCTGTAAAGCTGTATCTTCTGATTTCTGGTTATCTCATTTTTCAAATTTTCATTAACTATCTTCTTAAAATCTGTTAAATTTTGATAATTTATTCGTCCCGTCCGACCGAAAAAAATGTCAGCTGGTTTCTTTTTTGTGACAGAGTGTATTGTATTATTATATCTGTCAACTGTTATATTGATCAGTTCCTTAATAGAGTAATCCGGATATTCTTCGTGGATACATCTCAGCATTTCAATAATTGTGGGTTCTCTGAGGGTTCATTACCCTTTCAATGGTGCCATTAACCTCGCTTTTCTGTGGTGGTGCGAAATATGTTTCAATCCCTAGCCCTTCGATATAATTCAAAACTATTGGACTAATAAAACTACCTTCATTATCCATTACAAGCATTTTGGGCGCGGAAAAGAAATGAAGTAATTTTATCATCTTATCCTGAATGTGAAAGACAGATTTATTTTTTATGTGGAAAAATTTCGCGTATTTTGAGAATTTATCGACACATGTAATAAATTTTTCCTTTCGAATTTCCATTATGTCAATATGTAGAATTTCTGTAGGATATGATGGAATTGGAGTTGGTTGTAATTCGGGGTTAGGAGGATGTCTGTCATACTTATTTTTGTTGCATATTTCACAGGTTTTTGTAAAATCTTTGATCATTTTCGGCATTTTCGGAAAATAGTATTTTTCTAGAATTTGGCTTTTGTTTTCATCAGAATTCCTATGAGCTCGTTTGTGTTCCTGTTTAATAATAATAAATTGTTGTTCGCCATTTGAAATGTCTTCCACTAGCCTCTGTGTGATTCTTATCCGGAATTTAGAAAATGTATCCTTAAATACTTCTTGTAACAAAACGAGGTACTTTTCGGGAATTTTTATTCCATTCAGCACAGCGGGGTTTAATTTTTCGTTTAATATTCTGGTCAAATTCTTTTTGTCGAGATTATTAATTTTTACATAATGTCTTTGGAAGTTCTCATGAGGATTTTCATAATGGTTAGCATCTATTTTTTCAGAAAGTATTATTTGGATTCTAAACACGTTTATTGGGGCTTCACAATGTGTTATGAGTTGACTATTATCTTCCTCTGCGCTATGTTGAGAGTTATCATCGGATGATAATAATTCATTGAGTTCAGGTGGTAGCCTAGAAAGTGCATCGGCGACCACATTTGTTTTCCCAGGTTTATAAATCAGTTTATAATTGTATTCTTCTATCCTAGCCTTCCAGCGTTTTAGTTTTGCATTATTATTAGCGTTACTTAATGCAAACGTTCGTGGCTGGTGATCAGTTACTATTTTAAGTTCCTTAGCTCCGTAGAGGTAAGAGCGAAGCTTGTCGAGGGACCATATTATAGCCAACATTTCCTTCTCAATGGTGGAATAGTTTTCTTCTGTTTTATTAAGTGATCTCGAAAGGTAAGTAATTGGTCGGTCTTTACCAAGTTCGCCCTGAGATAGGACGGCTCCTATTGCATAATTAGAGGCATCTGTTGTGAGGATAAATGGTTTTTCGAAATTTGGGAAGTTTAGTATTTCTGATGATACAAGAAGTTCTTTTAGATTATTGAATGATTTTAAAGCTTCTTTGTCAAATGTTATGGCAATCCGTTTTGATTTATTTGCTTTAATTTGTGCATTTACCCCTCTGGTTAAGTTTGTCAAAGGTTTAGCTACTGCAGCGAAATCTCTTATGAATCTTCTGTAGTAAGATGCTAAGCCAAGAAAACTTTTTAGGTCTTTTAAATTTTTTGGTGGTTGGATATGTTGAATCGCAGCAATCTTAGCTGGGTCAGGCTGTATACCACCTTTCGACACAACGTGTCCCAAAAATTCTACACTTGTCCTCATAAATTTTGATTTTTCTAAATTCACTTTCAGATTAGATTCACTTAATAAAGAAAATACCTTTTTTAAATTTTTGACATGTTCTTTTTCATCCTTACTGAACACTATAATGTCGTCTATGTACACATAGCAAGCTTTACCTATTAGTGGGTGCAAAACATCGTTCATCATTCGTTGAAATATTGCCGGTGCGTTTTTAAGACCGAAGGGCAGCCTTAAAAATTCATACTTTCCGTTATTCGTCGAGAAGGCTGTTTTTTCTATATCCCTATCCCTCATTCTGATCTGATGGAATCCAGAAGTCAAATCAAGGGTAGTAAAGTACTTACATTCCCCTAGGTTAGAGAGTGTACTATTAATGTCAGGAATTGGGTACGCATCTGAAATGGTGACCGCATTTAATCGTTTGAAGTCCACAACCACCCTGTATTGTCTTTCACCGTTTGGTTTGGGTTTTTTCTCAACTATCCACAGGGGTGAATTGTATGGGTTTTTTGATGGTCTTATTATACCGTCTTCGAGGACAAAGAAATCAAAGTAGTTTTCTATATTTAAACTTTTAAAGAATTTTCCCCGAACCTTACGTGTAATGAGAATTTCGCCAGCGGCTGATCGAATTTTGAAATACGAGTTGACGGGTTTGGAATTAAATGACATTTCAGAATAAAAGTTTTATTTGCACCCGTGTCTACTAAAAACTTTTGGATTTTTCCATCTCTTAGGCGTAATTCTAAGTATGGTACGCTAGAGAGGCTTCCCTCATAAAATTTAGTTCGTCCTGTTCGTAGTCTAGGTCCGACTCATTTTCATCAATCTCCTGATAATCTTCATATTGGGTATCATCATCTTGGGCTGGATCCTGTTCATGAGTTTCAACAGTCTCAGTATTAAAAATGCGCTGTTGTTTCCTAGGGATATTAGAGGAACTATTACCGAAATTTGGTAAAGGGGATTTTTGTGGCCTGTTCATGTAATTAATACGATGTGATTTCATTGAGGGGTCTACTTCCATTGGAACAGGTGGTTTTGGTTGAATAGGCCTAGGTGGTGGAGCGTTTTGTGTATATTGACGGTTCTGTTTATTATACGGGGTCGTTGCATTATAAATACGAATTTGTTCCCCAGTGTTTAAGTTCCTGTATGGCACATTAGGTTTGCCATGGTTTCCTAAGCTGTGCATCTGATTGTTCGGTGTGGTGATAGTATTATTCTTATTATAGCGTGGGTGAATAGAATTATTTCGGAAGTTCAGGTTCTGAAATTCGAGGCAAGAAGTGTAGGCCTCGGGAAGTGTTCCAGGCTTCTGAATTGCCAACATTTTTGATACGTCGCCGTGAATTCCACGGATAAACACATCTAATGCCCTATTCCTATAGCTTGATATCAAAGCTTCTACTGTCTCTGTCGAATAGTTGTCTGTTTTGACCTTGTTTATTATCAATGATAGTTGGTGATTAATTTTTGCGTAAAATTCATCTATTGTATTGTTGCGTTGTGACATAGCACTAAGCTCGTATTCTAATGTTCGAATATCTCGTTTGTCTGCGTAGTGTAAAGATAGACAATTTTTAATTTTATCCCAGCTTTCGTCGAAGATATTATAGGATATCAAGGCTGTATCGGCAGGTCCTCTTACCTTTTGTCTTACGTGTTGTAAGATAGCCCTATAAATTGGTTTATCTCTAACTATCGCATAATCTCGCAATATAGATTCTACACTATGAATCCAGGAAATATACTTTGACGGTAACCCCTCAAATACTTGGAGATCCCTAACACAGTCCGGTAGTTTACTAATTGCAACAAGATCCGCTTCTGTCCTAGGAGCGGGAAGTGCTGCGTCTCTAGGGGCAGTAGGAGTGTGATTTCTCTCTAAATTAGTTATTCTATTATTGAGGATTTTAATCTGTTCTATTTGAGCATTGAGGGCTCCAGTTAATTGAGTAACTGCTTCTTGAATCCGCTCCATTATTTTAATAGAATTTTATGTCAATCTCGCGGTGTAGTAAAATAAAATTTGTCGAATTATGACCTCCCCGGTTTTAAGTGTGTATTTGTCTAATTAGTGTGATCGTGTAGTGTTTTATATGTGTTGAGTAAATTTATCTTTATAATTTTTGTTTGAATAAGTATATTATTTGTAAAAAAAAAATTTTTAATTAGAGTTAGAAATTAACTGTGATTTTTAATTGTTAATTTATGACAGCAATTTTTCTTTTTTGTAAAATTTTTCAATAAAGGTTTTTACCTTTTAGTTTTACAATATTAGCAATTTATAATTTCACTGTTTATGATTTTGATCGTTTCTGTCAGTAAAAAATTTTCTACTGTAATTTTACTTTATGATTTAAAAACATAAATTTTTCTTTTCTAGCAAATAGTAAAAAAAAATTTCTAATTTTTCTTTTCAATAAATAGCATAAAATTTTTCTAAGTTTTCGTAATTTGTAAAAAAAATGTTGCTTACATAAATGATATGAGGATCAGCATGCTGGATGGTCCTTTGATTTGATTCAGCATCTGCAGACTATGTGATATCCTTTTATTGCTGGACGGTCCGTTGTTTACTTTTTGGGCACGGGTATCGTCACTATATGGTGTATTTTAATGATGGACGGTCCGTTGATTCCTTTTTGATTGTTCTACTTGGGCACGGATTTTCGTCACTATGTGGTATATTTTTTAAAGATGGACGGTCCGTTGATTCCTGTTTGATTAATCTACTTGGGCACGGATTTTCGTCACTATTTGAATTCAATTTTCAAACCGTTGAAGTTTTTTTCTTCCTTTTTTAAGGGTCTGTGTGGAACCGGTACTTAGTTTTAAACGGGTTAATTAATTGTTCACAAAAGTTTTTTTATTTATGAAATTCACTTAGTTTCAAAGTCACTCGATTTATCCACTTGAAATTATTGTTATCACTTTTTTAAATTTACTTGAAAGTGATTTACCGGGGTTGAAGCTTTCTCGGGCGCCAGTTAACGAACAACGGTTTTGAGGTGAAAATATGAACTGAACTTTTTATTAAATTCTTCTTTCTTTAATACAAATATTTTACTTACGTTTTAAAATTACAATTTGTTTATTTCTTAATTCTAGCTTATTCATATTTTGCTTATTTGCTGAATGTTCTGTTGTGTCTGTTGTTGTGTTGTGTTGTTGTTGTGTCGTGTTGTTGTTTATGTTGGTGTCAATAAGTTTTGCTTATTTGCTAAATATTATGTTGTGTTGTTATTGTGTGATTGTGTCAGCAATGAATTTTAATGATGTCGGTGAATGAACTCTTATGTTTGTTACCAATTGCACTTATTAGGTGCAATATATTTAGTGTATTCACTGATCACGTTAACTTATATAGACTAGCAGATTCCAGCCCTCGAGATTCGAGCGCAAATTCTAGGAAATTTTATTTTTTTCATTAAATATAGACCCTAAAAGTATGCTAATCAATTATAGGCAATTCACAAATCAACACAAGAAACAAACTCATATTTATTACAAACACATTAACAAATTTAATAAACACACACATAGCATTGTATAATTTTATGTATGTGTTAGTAGCAACTTTAAATGCAATTTACTCAAAATAAAGGTAAAAATTTGTAAATCTGCAAATCAGCTAAAAAGAAATACCTTGGTAAATTAAAATGCTCACACAACCGGCGAAATGGATCATTATTAGTATAGTTAAATCGAAAATAATTAATATTTAAAGTTCTTTGTAGGTCTCGATGGAATATTAATTTGAATTCTACTTAATAAATAATTGCAGTCAATGTCACCATGAAATAAACTGAGCAGAAAGGAAATGCTACAACGACTTTTCAGTGTCGGTAACTTAATTGGAAGAAGTCTGGATTTATAAGAGGATTTATAAGTCGGTGTAAATTCCATCGGTTTGCATACGATCTCTAACTCCATCATTTGTAATTGTAGTAAGTTCCAGAACGTTGGTGATTGTAGAACGAGATTTACGAAAGCGGTGTTGATATGGAGAAGGTAAGGATGACTCTTGATGAGATAACGAGTCTGTTATAATTTTTTTTTTAAGTTTGGGGATTGCACTCAATTTTGCGATGCCTCTGTAGTTAGACACATTGATCTTATTGCCTGATTTATATAAAGGGATGATATAAGATTCCTTCCAAAGAGATGGTAAATATCCTTTATGCAAAGACTGTTTAAAAAGTATTGTTAGTGGATACGACAGTGGGTCAGTACAGAATTTTTTTCATGTTACTCAAAACAGTGATTTATTAAGGGAATTTACATTTATTATCGAAGAAGCTTTGGAAATATTAAAACTGATATTGTACTGATTGATCAAAATTTTGTATGGAATATGTTTTGGAAAAAAAAATCAACAAAAATATTACTGATTGATAAATCATCATCGGGGGAAATTGATCCAAATTTGAAAGAATTAGGATATTATGCTGATCAACGTTTGGAATTAAAAAATTGTAAAATGATTTTGGATTCCGCTTTAAATTATGTGTCATACGAGTTAAGTAGTTATTGTAAGCCTTTTTATTTACAATATTTTGTTCTGGTCTTGTAATTAAATACTTGCTAAAATCAATGGGGAACCAGACTTTTTGTATTTTTTATACATTTTATACTTTCTATTTCTGAATTTGGCCAACTTATTATTATTCCATGGTGGACCAATCTTTTTACGGGCCGTTACAGATATACATGCGTTCAATGTGTTATAAAAGCTTGTGATCATCTCATCAAAATCAATAGGTGAAAGGATATCATTCCAGTCAATAACGGATAGTAGAGCATTCAATTTTGGATAATCAGTTTTTGAAATACAATAAAAATGTTTCTTCTGATTATGTTCTGGGGTATTATTTGGCAGATTGAATTGAAACAAAATAAGTAAATTTACTGTAGGATGATATCGGTCTTTAGGAGAAGTAATTGGATTAGATGGATGCAACGATAATGTTACGCGCGGTTTAATTCGACAAAATTATTTATTATTTAACAAAATCATTTGAAAAATACAGGGAAGTGAAAGGCACAAAAAAGATGTAGTGGCTAGCACTGCCATATTGGGCTTGGTTCTTGACCCTATTTCGTCGTCGCGTAAGCATAAAAACAATTTGCCTTTCAGGTATAAAAGCCGAAAAAAATTGTATGAAAAATAGTTTGCTGAATTTTCTTAAGTGAGATGATGAATCAACCTGCTAGTTCACACATAGTAGGGTGCCCTGCTAAAATACTCTCATTTCCCATACCTACTCATCCGCCAGCCTTCTTCTCAAAACAAAAAAAAAAATTAGATTTTCATTATATTAATTCATATAAAAATTTTTTTTGTTTTTATTTAAACCAATAAATATGTGGTCGCTTAGTAATTTATTATATAGGTATATAAAGTGTAATATATCTAGGTAAATACAATAAGGTAAGTTTTTTCGTTTAAGTATAATGGTAAGTATATATAAAGGTAAAGTATTCATAAAAATGAAAAGGTAAGTTTTGTCTTTTTGTTTTGTTTTGGGTTTTAAGTATTAAGGTTAAAATTATATAAAGGTAAGTATATTTGTATTTTAAAATTCAGGTGATTATGTAAGGTAAGTTAATTCTTTAAGTTCGAAAGTTACTTATTTAACAATCTTTATTAGGTATAAAAGTTTGCTCAATGAAAATTTTGCTTAAAACCAATAATACTTAGCTACTGTTGCTGCCGCTGCTTGCTGATGATGACTGAATGATACCCCAAACGGATCCGTCAGGGAAAGCTGATGGTTTTTATGCTGTTGGTAAAGTTGTGTTGCTGCTCACTGGTTAGGTGTTAGGTGAGGAAGCGTTTTCAGCTGCTTTACTGCTTCGTATTTGAAATTTGATGAGTAGCATGAGGTGTAGATGTCACTGCAAAATTTAAAAGTGCAAAATTTGATTGGTTTTCTTTAAACAAAACTATTCAGAATTTTCAGCCTTTTTTCTGTGTTTTCTCTTTTAGGTTTTTACTGCAAAAATTTACTACACAATTTACTGTTTTTGATTACCAGTACAGTCTTAGGATATAAAATTTTACACAATTATAGTGTTTCTCACTTTTAGTTCAACTTCTGAGTAAATTATTTTTTTTAAGTCAAATTTCTGTTTGTTTTATTAGCTTTTCTTTGTTTTTTATTCACATTTTAGTTCAAAGTAATTTCAATAGTTTTTAAACTTCTTATTCTTTTCCGATTTAACTTTCCTTGTTAACTACTACCCGCCAACTGCCAACTGAACTACTCGCGTCGCCTTTTTGTCACTACCCTTCTTTTCTTTCTTCCTTTTTCTTCTTTTAAGCGTTGTTACTCTATGATTGATAGATTACTTTAACGGTACTGACTCGATGGATAATATTAAAAGCAAGAGGACAAAGACATGGTTGCGTCTTTTTGGTAACCGATTTCTCTATTCAGGGTTGTGTTATACACTGAGAAAACCAATTCCGCAACAATACTTTAGTTGGTGCATTAATAAAAATTAAATCTAAAATTTTTCCAAGTGCGTTGAGAATATGATTTACTTGGAAGAGATCATAATCAAATAACGATTCGATGAATTCATTTACACAGCCATTCATAACAATAGGAACCAAATAATTGGTATTAAAAGAATTTGTCTTCGAAATCGATGGTAAGTTGAAATCGCCAAAAAAAAAAAAAGGTTACTAAATCAGATGTTTTAGAATTCAAAAATTGTTTTTTTCATAGCCGATATATGTTTGATGTAAATATCATCTCTGGAACCAGGTGGAACATACGAACATGAAATGAATGATTTGTTTCTTAATTTGATTTTTATTGCAACAAATTCGATATCAGTTGTGGAAGATTCTATAATTTGTTCAGAAGGAAATTTTGCTGAGACTAATTAGTGCTCCACCTCCAGTTTTTTTTTTTAGTTATATTAACACGAACACATCAGTATATATGGTACTTATATTGTTGCGGTGGTTCCGGGTAGTTGTTGTGCCTGGCACGGTTTCTTTGAATGAAATTGGAACAGATCCTCATCGTTACTTTCGTCTAATTGAAGACTTAAACCTTTATTAAGGTGACGGTCGGAGATCCGCTTGATTCTTGTCTTTTTTTTTAGAGTCTCTGTATTTAGGTTTGGTGGCTCGCAATATGGTCGAAGAAAAAAATTTTTTTATACTTCTAAATGCCTTTTTTTGTTTCGGATATTTCCAAAGCCAAGGTAGAGATCAGTGAGCAAGAGTATTCTTACTCTCATTTTTATATTTTTATTGCATTCCATTTAACCAATTTCCCCAATTTGTAGTGATTATTTTTTTTGGTCAGGCAATGCGCTGTAATGATGTTGTGTATGCACAATATAGAGTACCAAAATTTACAAACATTTAAAATGATATTTGAGCATACACAATGTCATTCATGTATTGCAGCGTGTGAGGGCACAACAAAGTAAATTAAAACAACACAAAATTTAGCAATAAAATATATTGATCCAAGTGTGTCACTGGTGTAGAAATAAATGTAAAGGCTTTATGTTACATTTATGAAATTGATTTTTGTTTATGCCAATGAACCACCAGTGATTTGGGGCACTGGGATTATGATGACGAATTGAACTACGGACTGACAAATGACCGCTCACACATACAAGCAAACATGAGAGAATAGTTTGTAAGCTAGTTATCAAGACAAATTCTGTTAAGAGTAGGAAATAGAAATTAAGAGAATTAGAATATGTAAAATTAATATATAAGAACTTCAAAAAATAAACATACATTCTAATAATTGGAGTCAATCGAACAACAAAATTTGTTTTTTTCTAAAAGGCGAGCTAGAATAATATTTCTGAGTTAACTAATATATTTTATGTTAACATTATATGGCGATCCTGCCTGTTAACATTATAGCGCGCAATACTTTTATAGACAGAGACCATTGCTGTCGAATAGCTTTTATAGGCATTTCAGCTTGTTGCGTGTTCACTTTCCAGAAGATGTGTCCATACATTTTGGGAAACGACCAAAATGTGTCAAAACATTTGTTGGAAAAACAGTTTTGTTGTAACCCATTGTAGAGTATTTATTTAATTATTTTTTTTTTATAAATAAATGAACATGGATGGTTAGAATATATTAATAAATATATTACTAGAGTTGTGTCGTTCATGAACGAACTAGTTCTTTTGAACGATTCCTTTTAATGAACGATGCGAACTAGTTCGTACTCTTTCGCTCTTTTTGCTCTTTCGTTCTTTTTGCTCTTTCGGTCTTTGAGTTGATTGTGTCATTTCATTCTATTTTATTGTTTACCTTTTGCAACTGTTTTGAATGCCATACTTATATATTTTACGCTATAATGTTATATGTATGCTGCCAGACTGGTAATATTTTCTCCCATATTTTTGCAAACATGTATCACACACTATTTTATCTTCTATTAATATTTTGTCATCTTTTTCTTAGATTTTATTACTCGTACCCGTACTGAGAAAAAAAAGAGCGCTCAATTAAGTAAACTAGAAAATACAAATCTAGATTCATTGTTTTATTTTCAATTATATTTTTTATGAACTTCCATTTCGTTCTTTTTTTCTCACCACTGCAGCTGTTTTTTTTTTTAATTTTTGTTGCCAGACTGATTTTTCTTTTGTCGTTAACTTTAAACAGAAATGTAATTTCCTTTTCTATTCTATTTCTTCAATTCATTCAAGTTTTGTCAAATATTCAGTGGTTTTTCTTTATTAATTTTTTTATATTTAATTATAAAATGTCTTCAAAAAGAAAATATAGTGAAGTGTGGATGCATTTTACTGAAGATGGACCCCAACGAGCTAAATGCAAATACTGCAAATCATCGTTGAGTATGGCTGGAGGTTCCGACGGAAATTTAAGTCGCCACTTAAAAGTGAAGCATCCGTTAACGCCAATGGTGTTAGAAAGGCAAACAACAACACCAACACCAACGGCTATGCTTTTAGGAAGGCAAGATATAACAACGGAAACAATATCCCTAAATTTTGAGACGGAGCTGCCTTCTACCAGCACTCATGTTCGGACACAACAGCAAAGCATTTCTCAATTTATTCGTAGACCTCCTCCTGTTCGAAAAGTTGAACAAATTGACAGACAGGTTCTTAAAATGGTAGCAAAAGGACATCATGCTTTGCGAATTGTCGAAGAGCCAGAGTTTAAAAAACTCATACAAGATGTGTCGCAATGTCCAGGGTATACATTACCTTCCAGGAAAACGTTGTCCAAAAACTTACTGCCGAGCATACACATGGATATTTTAGAAAAAATTAAATCTAAAATTCAATTAGCTTCGGCTGTTTGTCTCACAACAGATGGGTGGACATCTAGAACAAATGCCAGTTATATAGCTGTTACTGCGCATTATATAGATGAAGATACACAGCTTCAATCACATTTGATAGCATGTGATGAGTATGACGAGAGACATACAGCAGACAATTTATTAAGTTTTTTAAAAAAGGTAATGAATAGATTAGAATGAATTTATTATGAAAAGATATACTAATAAATACAACAAACTGCTTCATTTTCCCTTAAGGTAATGTGTGAATTTGAAATTCAAAATAAAATAACTGCTATTGTAGCTGATAATGCTCCAAACATTCAGTCTGCAATCCGCAAAGGAAATTGGCGAGGAGTTGGATGTTTCGCTCACTCTTTAAACCTTATAGCACAAACTGCTATAATTAAAATTAGCGATACAGTGTCTAAGGTGAAAAGAATTGTGGAATATTTTCATAAAAGCTCCCAAGGATTAAGAAAATTGCAGGAAACACAAAAGCAAATGGAGCTTCCTGAACTAAAATTAAAACAGGATGTGATCACAAGGTGGAATTCGACTTCTGAAATGCTTCAGAGGATAGCTGCAGTAAAACATGCTGTTATATACACACTCTCAAAGGTGACAGTTTTATGTAACCTGTTGGTGTGCTTCATTGCAAAATCCTCTTCCGTAAATAGCGAAGTATCGTCAATGATAACAGGTATAAAAAATGAGATGAACACGCACTTTGGGGAATATGAAAGCAATATTTTATATGCCGAAAGTACAATTCTGGACCCTCGCTTTAAGAGAAACGGTTTTAAGAATGATTCTTCATACGAAAATGCTGTTAAAATACTCAGAAGCAAAATATGTACCATGAGACTGCCAAATACCACTGATAGCAATGACGAAGTTCTACCTACATTGACTTCATCCACAACGGAGACTAGCATTTGGAATGAGTATGACAAAAATTTAATAAAAACTGTAAGGCCCGACAACAATTCTGCTGCTGCTATACGAGAGTTCTATAAGTACTTAAATGAAGAGTACTTAGATCGTAAAAAGGACCCACTCATATGGTGGAGAGGAAGAAAACATATATATCCTCGAATTTACGCATATGCCTTAAAAAGACTCTGCATAGTAGCCACATCAGTGCCGTGTGAGCGAATTTTTTCCGCAACCGGGCAAATAATAAATGAAAGACGCACTCTCTTAAAGGCGGAAAGGGTATCAAGCCTAGTGTTTTTTCATAATAATATGTAATGTCTTTTTACCTTATTATAAAACATTATTTTTAAAAACTAAATTATTTCTGCGTACAAGTTCCTTTTTCTCATAAATTTTCTATATTGTATTGAATTTTATATACATATATATGTTTTCTTATCTACATATTATTTATTATGTGTTATTTTTATTCTACACAAAAGTTTTTAGAAATAACTTTATTGAATTATGTATTTTTTTATTAGTTTTTTATTTTTTTATATTTGCTTTTAATTTAGTTTTAATGATTACTTTTATTTAATAAGACTGAATTCCATTCTTATGTTGTTTTTGTAAACTTAATTTTTTATGTTTACTTTTAATTTAGTTTTAATGAGTGCTTTTATTTAATAAGACTGAATTTCCTTTTAATGTTGTTTTTGTAAACTTTTTTATTTATTTTATTTTTTATTTCCTTTTTAATTTTTATTACTATGAAAAATATAACGTATTTTTGAAAATGTGTCTATGTATGCACATATACATAAATTATTTTTTTATAAATCGAGGAAGTTCAGGAATTGTGGAATATTTGGGTAATAATGATCACCATTAGTTGTCAGTTGCTTGGGAAGCAATTTTGGGTGTTTTAAAATGTTATAAACTATACCACTCTGCGTTTAGTGTATGAGTTTATGCTGACTTTCGTTTTGTAACTACCGAAAATTCTTAACTAGTCCCACCTTTTATTATACCGATCTACTGAGAATCATTTTCTGAATCGATTTAGTGATATCCGTCCGTCTGGCTGCCTGTCATAGTCTCCATAATAGGCTGCTTGTCGATCTTCACTTAAATCTATAAAAAAAACAATAAAAATTTATAATTTCCTTGCTAAATTTGGTTGAATATAGTTTTTGCGTAAAATAAATGATTTTACCATATATGGTCATGATCCGTCCATTTTTTTATTCCAATACGAGCATATCGGCAGGCAAAAAGTTTATAACAATGCCAAAAGTGCATACACATTTAATTTAATGTGTGAAACATTTTTTTGCAATCAAGGGTTTTCAATTAAATAAGTATTATAATTTTTGTAGAACTGCTATAATAAAAAAAATTCGTAATTTCTTCATTGATTAGGTTATATATTTTTTAGTATACGTTTCTTTAAAAAAATATATATTGCGCACACTCATCGTGACTTAAATGCTGTAGTTCATACAATTTTTATTGAATTTGTTCGTGGAACCTAGTTCAAAAAAAGAGCGATTGAACTATAAGAACGAACTAGTTCTTTTAAAATAATTGAACTAGAAAGAGCGCTCACTAAAAAGAACTAGAATGCCCAACTCTATTGTCGTCGTTTTGATATGTTGTTTGTTACTATATCTGTCACCGTCCAACCAGTCCAGACACACACTAGCGATATCTACATTTTTCTTTGTGAATTACAGAAATTTTCATAATATTTTTACAACCACTTTCAGAAGAAACAACTATATTAATATAACATGCTGTCACCCTTATACACGTTGTATATTTTTTTTATTATTTATTTCTGCTTATTCATTGTCACAAATTGAAATTTCTGTGGGCAAATTAACGCGTTCTTATTGCAGTTAATTGTATTATAAATTGAAATAAGTGTGTTAAATAAGATTTACATTATAACTGATATTTGCTGACAAAATAATAATGTAATTAAAGTGAGTGTGTTTAACATAACACATTACAGTAAATAAATTTATAGAAAAAATATAGTATTCCAGGTAATTTCATTAAAACTCGAAATATAAATAAAATATATTGGAAATAAATAAAACTAATTTTTATTTCTCGTTTAGATAAATCTGTTGCCGATTGCGTTGAAACCTTATTTGGAGTATAGCATATGATGCTAAAGAAGCTAGTGAACCTAGTAGTACTTTTCCTGACTGTTGTTACTGTTTATGGCTCTTAGACTTCGTCCAAATCTCCACTGCTACACTACACCCAATGGTGAAGAAGCGCCGGGTTATACGAAATTTGAACAAGCTTTGAAATATAAATTCCGCGGCAGATCGTACTTGTTGCAAGCCATTATTTATGTCTCATACTCCCAATAGATTGTGTTTAGAATTTTGCGTGATGCTATATTGGATTATTTGATAAGGCTTTTGTATGAAGACCCTAGGCAACATTCACCTGGAGCCTTAACCGATTTGAGATCTGCTTTAGTTAACAATACCGCAAGGCATGAAAACCGCAAATATTTTAGACACATGTCTCAGGTCGTAACGAAGCTATTGATCGTTTTGTGCGTATTCATACGAAAAATGGTTATAGTATAAACGAAGAGGTTAATATTATGAAGACGTTAAAATACCAAAGGCATTAATTAGGTGATGTTTTCGAGTCTGTTGCAGGTGCGATATTTTTAGACTCGAATATGTCTAGATGCTGTGTAGTTGGTTTACAATAATATGATGCGTCCTGAAATTGAACAATTTAGCAATTCGGTGCCAAAATTACAAATAAGGGAACTACTTGGATAAGAACCTGAAACTGCCAAATTTATGTTATTTTTTATGCTTTAACATTTAAATTGTACATGGGATCAAATTTTTAATTTTCAGCAAACCCGAAAAATTAACTGATGGCCGACGTGTTCGTGTTACCGTACAAGTTTTTCGGTAAAAAATATCGGATTACCAAATGTACTGCTGATAAATGTGCTTTACGTCAGTTAAAGAATTTTTTTTTATATTTTAATCTATGTTGTGTAGTTAGATCGAAAAATTCAAAAAAATATATACATTTCATTATGTTAAAAGTATCAAAAAAGTTTTTCAAATAATAAACCATTCTTTTGTTTTAGTTTTGAAATAAATGCCCGTAGTTTCGTTTTATTTTTGCATAGATGCAGAGATAATTAAAAATTTACATTAAATTCTAGTTTTAAATTAAAGCAATCAAAAGGAACTAATGTAGTTAGAGGTTTAACTTTAGCCATTTGTAGTTTTGGCTTTACTTTCGACTTTTTTTTAAGCGATCTATATATTACTTTTCATAAATTTTGTCATCATTTTGGGGACATCATGTTTAAAAACGGTGGAAATCTATAAATACATTTTTTATTTCATCCTCTTATATATTAAAATTTGTTTAAGGATTGATGGGCTTTTGCTTTCGAGCTGTTGAAAATATAATTCACATATTTTATTAAATTAACAACATAATTCCACTCTGACCATACCGCCAATTGCACCAACTTACATTTTTTCTATTCGTATTGATTTTGTTATAGTTTACTTTTATCAAAATTAAATCCTCCATTAACTTCATTCCAAGGTGTACAAGTCCGTCTACTTACAGGAATAAAAAAGTAGAAAATTAATGCTTTATGTATGAAGCTAACGGTATAGTACCCAATGTGATGGGAATATTACCAGACAAATTACGATGAGAAGCATTACACGAACTCTACATGCAAGTCACAATCAAAAACAATAATACAATACCACAATTCAACTTGCGAAAAGTTTCGTCACCAGCAACTGCACCAATGGTTAGCTTAGCTATAGTAATTTGTGACTACTTCCTTTCGGCCCTGGGTTGAGTAGTATTGTATGCAATTGTCTTTAAACAAATTTTTACAAGCATCAGCAAAACCCTCCAAAATGTCACTCAAAACCTTAGAATTGGCTTTTGTCTCATCCAGCTCCTATTTTTACTCAGCCAACTTTTTATGTTGTTTGCGTTCCTTTTTCGATAAACTCAACAAACGTTGACGATGAGCCTCCAACTTCTTTTGTTTCAATTCATTTTCTTTCTCTGCATCTACATAAACATTTTTTATCTTCAAAGCCCACAAACAAGTTATACATTCCAAGTTGAAATTGTTGTTTTTGGCGTTGATTAAATGATTTACGCGACGTACATATTGTGAAAAGAGTCATGTGAAGCTTTTTATCATTGGCAAACACAAAACGGAAACAATTCTTAATATCATGTTTACTTTCATCATCACCAGCAGCATGTTTACTTTTCGTTGTTTTTGCCTCTTTTCGATTGCAAAAATTTCGAATCTTCACCATCCAGCATGTCGGCTACATTATCCAGCATCTTCATATTGTTCATCATCGTTGTTTTGCTTCTTCCTTCTTGGCCGCCTTTTTTTGTGCCAGCAATAGAAATTTTTGCTTTCTTCCTTCGGCCCTGGCTTGAGTAGTCTTGAATGTAATTGTCTTACGTAAAACAAATCACAAGCTATGTGTTTTAATATACACCTTTTATACATATTTTTATATCAAAACAGATAATACGATATTATTAGTTTTTTAAATGTTTATCAATAGCAAATACTCACTATTTTTTCCATTATTATTGTTTTTATGCTTGTTACAAACATGTGTAGCTGTTCACTTGCACACATTATATTTTGTATATTTTATTTTTTAATCTCTTTCTCAAATTTGTAAGAGCAATTCTAAGAAAAAAAAGGAAAACAAAGCCATACGGTTCGTGTTTACTTTTTTGACAGCTGTCAAGTTGTCACGACTGTGTTAGGCTGTGATATCTGTCAAAGCTGGTGGTAGTATCGTACGTAGCGTTGCCAGACGATGCGTGCAATACACTGATAGAAACGTAGATAAAGCGAATTCATGAATGAAAATTATGATTTGTTTTGGGTTTAGTTTTCTACTATAGTTGAGGTAGATAAGCTGGTTGGGGTCTGGGATCGGAAGGGGAAAGAAAGGATAATCACAGAACCATCTACAAGTATTCGAAAAAAAAAGGATAACTATAGATAATAAACAGAGTGAAACAAAGTTGACAAACAAGTATAGAGAAAATGATGGAAAGAAACCAATTTAGGGTATAAGTTAGTCTGCCGGCTTTTCGGACATCAGTGCTTGTTAGAGCCGCGATCAGAATAGTCGATAAAACGCTGGACAGAATCGAAGTGAGCGAAAGTTTGTGCGTGAAAAAAATAAGTAAAGGAAATATTCAAAGTTTTTTGTGCTGTGAAAAGAAAACCACAAGTGTGGAGTTAAAATACAAGGCAGTCGAGCCGAACTTTTTTCTAAGGCTTAAGGTTAGCCGTATGTTCTTAATTGTGACCTGCAAAAGATAAAGAAGAATTGTCAAAATTGTTGAATTTTGCCCGAATGAGAAGATAATTAGCAGGAGAAAAGATAATTGGACCATTAAGTTTATTACAGAAAAATTTAAGCAAAAGGCGTTAAAAATTAAATAATATAAAATAGAGATATGGGTTTTTGCGGCGAAGTAAACATAAAGAAAAAATATATATTAAATTCTACCCAGAAAAAAATATAGAAATATTAAAATCGTAACCAGAAAAGGTCAAATAGCGATATTAAATTTTAACAGTATATAAAAAAAAGCCTTATCAACAAGAAAAAATATATGTAAATAGTTTAATTTCTATTCTAATATTTTTTTTTTTTAGTATAGAGATATTTTTTTTGTCTAGTTTCGTATATATTCATTGCGTATTATTAAGTGTTAAGTAAATTAATTTAATGGTAAGGTAAAAATTGTGAGTGCCAGGAAAAAACGGAAGAAAATATACTTAAGAAATTGTGTTGACCATATCCGCCCAAGCTTTGAGCCGGAAGTAGTGTAGAAAGAGAAAAATTATATCACAATAGCCACCTCTTGTATGTCAGTTAATAGGGTATTTGCCCGTGTTAAGTCTTAGGGAGCTCCTTCAGGCCTAGAGAAAGATAACAAGGAAAGAAAATTTCATGATATTTTGCTCTTAGTTATAGTATTAGGAAAAGTTATATAATAAATAATGTTATGAGTAAGTGAAAATGAAAATTAATATGTGGTAATTTAATTTAGATGGGGTGGTGAAAGAAGGTAAGTGGTGGTGAAGGACCGGGTTTTTGGCGTCACGAAATTGATATTTCGGATGAAATGTGACCATTGTTGGGCAGGGTGACTGGACACCAACATCTTCCTCCCACTCGAGATGTGTGTTAAGAGTGTTAGTGTTTTTTTTTTTTTTGGTTATTTCTTCGTAAATTTTATTGGTGCGAACCTAGGGCTAGGGTTGAGGGATGGATGCACACCCAGATAAAACCTTAGAGCTGGTGGGTCCAATCACCCCAGTGCCAAACAGGTCACGTAACAATATAGTACTTCAGAGTAATGAATATTATTATTAAGCCAGGTTTCAGTAAAAACAAGATGATAATTAAAGTCAAAACTTTCAACAAACAGTATAGATAATTTAATTTGTAAGCCTCTGACATTCTGATACATGTAGCATATAACGAAGGAATTTTTGCGGTTTATTGGCTGAGGTTACATTGAATACTTAAGCAAGGCGATTGCATGTACTTGGTCCAGCTCTGTGCTCGTCGGAGGGGAGGTTCGGTGCCTGCTGCATTATTGCCAACATTGCTACACTACAAATTTTAAAATCATGCATGCTGAAGAATGAGATGAAATAGAATAACAGAAAGGAAAAATATTGAACCTAGAAAAAGTAAACTGCGAAGCTATTGTTCGTATATCCGGGTTGTTGTGGATATATAATGCCCTCCCTACCATGATCTCTAAGTAATTAAAAGCCAAAAAAAGAAAAAAAATATAAATTAGATTTGGAGATCCCATATCTCTCACAGCAAGCGTGTAACCAAAAGTTTAAATCAAACAGAAAATTTTCAATTCAAGGACAAATCATGCTGATTTATTCAAAATAAAATTCATTTAAAATCAAACATTAAATTTATGTTTTCGAAATATTTTTGAAATTTCATATATGTTCAATGGAAAAAAAAAATAATGTAAAAAAATTAAAATAATAACAATAATAATTACTTACCAATAGTAATAATAAGTGTAAATTAATCTATATAGTAAACACAAGTAATATAGGATATGAAAATTTTTTTTTTGTTTTGAATTTGAATTATAGTATAATTATCAAACGGTTAAAACTTAATTCATTTGAAAAATAAAATTAAAATTTAAATCAAATTGTACAACTAATTAGATTTAACTGAAATTAATTTAAAAAAAAAATTTTGAAGGAAAAAAAATATGAGAGGATAAAAACAAAATTCATGACCGATCCATGGTTTATTTTTGAGTCATAGGTCAATGACCTCTAAAGAAAGAGATTTAAGAATAGGATATTACAAAAAAAAAACCGATCGGCATAAAATTTAATAAAAATCGATTCAATACGAATTATGCTAAATGCTTTTCTCGATGTTAGCCGTTGGCTTCAAAAAAAAAACTTCATTTAGTTCAATATAAATTTAAATTATTGAAATTTTCGTAATTAAATTTTTAGCTGGTCATTCTATCACTTTTGTATATTTGCATATATAAAAAAAATTGTTTGCAAGCTATGCTCTCAACTTGAATTTTTAAAATAAAATTGAAAATAAACACAAAAGGAGACTTACATTAATTGTGTTATTGTTCCCACGACGAAAGATTTTTCGATGAGTACAGCATGCACATTGTTGTCGTTGTATTTCAATTCAATTATTATGTGGCTATCTAGACATAAAGAGAATAACTCGTAGCAACATTGTGTTTTTTTTTTTTAGAGTACTCTTTATGTATGCACCATTAGATAAGCTAAGCTTAGCAACATTTGGTTTATTAAGAGAGCAATTAGGATTAAGTTATAAACCATGAAATACTTATAACCAACAGCAAAGTTCATATCGGATGCTATATCTATATGGGCACTAGGCCTAAAATTGGACCGAACCTGATCGTGTTTGGTAAAGTCTCTTGTATTTTGCAAAAATATATACAAACAAAATTTGAAAAGAATCAGTGCAATATTTTTGTTTTTTTGATAGATTTAAGTGCAGATCGGGAAGCAGCTCTACATGGGGCCTATGAGTAAGGATTGTCCCATAGGGATAATTTTTGGACTACTCATTAATGGATGTAATAAACGCATACAAACCCAATTTGAGTAAGATCTATATGATAATTTGGATCTTATGGCAATTTATGTCGATTTCATAGTGGTCATTTGTATGGGGGCTAGGTCTGAACATGGATCGATTTTCACCAATTTCAATAGCGTTCATCCTATGGCCGACAAAAGCTTATATACCAAATTTCATCAAAAGAGACTCATATTTGCGACCTGCAGTTTGATTACAAGGTTTACATGGACACACAGACGGACGGACGGACATCATTAAATCGAATCATATAGTGATTCTGATTCGATCGGTATAATAAAAGATGGGTCTAGGTCAAATTTTTTTGGTAGTTACAAACAGCAGCACACATAGTGGTATAGGGTATAAATATTCTTGCTTGTCTGTATGTAGTTAATATGTGAAAACGTACAAATTTGTATTTGTTTCTACATTGTATGTATGCACTGACGTTACATTATATGGCAATTTGTTTTTCGACACATTTATGACAAATATATTTTCCTTTTACACTATCAAGCAACAATTATTTTAAATCTTGAAAACTTCATTGTTTGCGGTTAATTTAATTTAAAAATTTTTATTTTAATAACTGACCGAATTTAGGAACTAATAATCACATTTTCTTAACAGTTTTTTTTTCTTTCTCTGTCGAACTTAACTTTTTTTCCAACAATTTAGTTATTATTAAATTTTATTTTCTTTGTCTTTTTTGTTTTTCAATTATCGTTTGGCTATTTTAGATTTCAATTAATATCTCTCACTTTTTTATATTTTTTTATTTTCTTAATTAGTTCTAAGGCTATCAAATTTGATATTTTTCTGCTTTAATTAGCTTAACTTTCAAACCGGACAACAAATTACACCACCGCACTGACTAACACACGCACTTTACTGAAGATGTCGATCTGATTTTTTTTTTTTTTGTGATAAGAGCAAAAAAACTTGTTTCAGCTAAGCCAAAACAACATGCTGATCACTTTCGGAGAATTTTTGTTGGTGTAATTAAAAGACAATTAGGTGCCAAACCTGCATTGGAATTAAAAATTCATGTAAATTTTTACAGATTGGCACCTTAAGTAAGCGAACAAAGGAAAGAAATATTGTACCCTTCTCAACAGCAAACTATCCAATTTTTGCAAAAACAAACTCTCTAAATTAGAGGTAAAAGAAAATAAGAGATTTATTTCGGTAAAAATGTATTTAATAAAGTTTACCTTATCGACATAAATTTCTTTTTTTTTCTTCAGAAATAATTCCTGTGCCAATCTCTGCCTCCCAATTATATGGTATACCCAAATTAAATTAAAGTTTTAATAAATGATGCTAGTGGCTAAAAATAATTAAGATACAAAATCAAAGAACATTTTGATTAGAAAGGAAATTGAATAAATTAAGTATTACCAAGAATTAATTTGAATTTTCGCTAAGAATTAATTCGAAGCAGTAATTGATACAATTATATGTATATATATTTTTTTTTGAATGTTGAATTTAACACTATTTAGGAAAATTATAGTTTCCTTGTGGTTTTTTTCCTTCCTTTTAAATTCATCGGTTAAAAGAAAAATCGACTATATTAAATGGCAGTTTGAGATAGAAATGGCAGGTTGTATAGCCTCGAACCTTTACGAAAGCTTCGCTTTGAAACATGATTCGACAAAATTGATAAACTAACACAATTTTTTCCAAATTATGCGTAAGCAAGTGTGCGTATAAACGTCAATCAGGTGATAAGAATCAAGTGTTGTGGTGAGATAAAGTCAAAAATAGATGGCGTTGGTGTACATATAGAAAATGTTATATTTTAAAACGTAATTAAAAAGTAAAAAAAATTTAATAATGAATTTAAATTCAGGAAAATGCTGAAGCAAGCGCCTTTACATTTCCCCCCGCCAAAATTAGACTTGGGGTTTGAAAATGCAAATTTCAAGGCTGATCCCGCTTGCAAATGCCGAAAGCTTAAAAAATAAAAACCGTTATTGCCTAATATCCTTGGCGTGATAATTTCCTAAAAGTTTACCTCTTAAGTCTTCTAGCGCATAGTAAAAATTTTCTAGCTTTCTACGTATACGAGCCTTGACAAAAGTCGGAGCAAGCTTGGCATTATATCCTTGTTCAAGACTGCTCTGCTTGAAATTCCGCCTAAAGACCTCTTGACCTACATCATACTAAATTTCTCTAGCTCTAAGATTATAGGTTCTTTCGTAACTTACCCATAATTTGAAGAGAATCGTTTTGGTCAAAACGCACAGTACGGTCATCAAGCATTTCAAGCTGGCGTAACAAAGCATACGTAGCACCATATGTTACCATATGTTGGCCAAATGTTAGATAATAGGGTGAAGTACCAATTGCCGAATGAACTGCAGACCTTAAGGCATAGCTAATGTTACTAAGTTACTCATCCCAATTCTTCTGATCAGGTCGTACGTAGGATTTAATGGCCGATAAAACAGAGCGGTTTACTCGTTCTGATGCGTTAGCTTGGGGAGCATGAACAGCAGTGTATACATGGTTTACATCGTACTTTTTCAAAAAATCGTTAAATTGGTTAGACTTAAATTGTGAGCCATTGTCAGACACAATGGTCTCAGGGACACCAAAAGTGTGGAACAATTCCTCTTCTAAGTATTTAACAACTTCTGATGTTAACTTTTTAACTGCTTTTAGAAACGGAAACTTTGAATAATGATCTAATGCAATAAATATTCCAATATTACCAGAACGAGATCGTGGGTAAGGTTCTAAGAAATCAACGAATAATTTCTGGAAAAATCGTTGAGTTCCAGCAATTTTCCCCCTCGGAGGTCTAAGAACTTGGTTCGGATGCTTAGTTGTTTTGCATACCTCACAATTACTAATATAGTTTCTAATATCAACAGCTAAATTCGGCCAAAAATAAAATCGTCTAATTTTCTCAAGTGTTTCATTTATACACCCGTGTGAAGCTAAAGAACTATTGTGGACTTTAAATAAAATTTCCGGATCCATGCCCCTCGGGATCCACAATTTCCATGTCAAATCATCGTGCAACTTTACCCCCGTAGCATGTTCAGTCGTTCAGTCATGTTCAGTTTTTTTTTTTTTGGTTCCAATCGAAAAAATGTAAGGCAGTGAAATGAAATGTTTTTAAGTGAAATGAAAAGTGTTTAAGCATTAAATTAGTATAAATTGATTAGAAAGTTTAGGTTTCAATCGAACCCACGTAAAAGTATTCAAAAGTAAATTTTCAATAGGTTTAAAAATTTTAAATTTTCAAAAAAAGTTTCAAAAAGAAGCTTGAATATAAATTGTAATATACTTTTCAATATAATTCCAATATATAGTTCAATAAATGTTAGTAAATTTTTGTATATAGTTTTGAATATAAAAATTTTCAAAAGATTTCAAAAAATTTCAATTATAATTTTCAATTTGTAATGTATAATTGAAATTAATTTCAAGGAATTTTCCCTATATAAATTTTCACTACAAAATTTTCAATGCATTTTATTAACCCAATGAAGTTGCCAAAACCAAACTATATATTTAAAAAAAATCCGTAAAGATAAATATGTCCATCCATCAAAAAAAAAATTTTTTAAAATTGAGACTTTCAATTGTTTTTCGAATCATGGCTACAATTTCGTACTATAAAAATTATTTCGGACAAGTAACCGGTTCATTTATAACGAAATTCTTATATTCCGGAAATAACCTTTACTGATCAAAGCAAGTTAAAAAAATCACAAAAATTAAATTAAGTTGTTGAAGTGTGGACTAAATTTCAAAACATGTTTCAATTTCGGTCAAATATACATAAATAGTGATTTACACATATGTAATTAAAATTCCAGAAATCCAAACAAGCATGAACTTTAGAACACGTATACAAAAGTTAAATGAATTAGGAACAATTGGTACTCTTCCGGTGCACAGATGTAAAAAAAAGAAGTAAGAAAATTATAGTCGGTCTAGACCGACTATACGATACCCTATACCATGCGTTTAGAGACCCTATCTCATAGGCCAAACTAACCGGACATAGAAAATAAGATAAACCAAATTTGAGTGGGATTTTTATTAATTTTTTGGCTGCAGATATGAAAAAGTTCATATCGGATACTATATCTATATGGGCACTAGGCCTAAAATTGGACCGATCTTGATCATGTTTGGTAAAGTCTCTTGTATTTTGCAAACATATATAAGTTAACACATCCGCGCAGCAACAAGGTGGTTGCCTAGCTAAACATGCATAGTAGTCAGCTCATAGTGCACCATCAGCGGTTTTTGCGTATGCTAAAGAATAAACAACAACACAGCGATCACTGCTTTGGCTGACAACAATGTTGTGGACGTTGCTTGTCTAATATATGACACCAAAAATAAATGCAAGTTCGGCAGTCTCAACGGGTTTAATTTTAATTATAAATTTTTGTTTTGTGAATGATACAGTTAGTTCTATTTTGGAATTCATTTAATAAAGAATATTTTATTAAAACTTATACAAACAAAATTTGAAAAGAATCAGTGCAATATTTTTGTTTTTTGATAGATTTAAGTGCAGATCGGGAAGCAGCTCTACATGGGGCCTATGACTAAGGGTTGTCCCATAGGGATAATTTTTGAACTACTCATTAATGGATGTAATAAATGCATACAAACCCAATTTGAGTAAGATCTATATGATAATTTGGATCTTATGGCAATTTATGTCGATTTCATAGTGGCCATTTGTATGGGGGCTAGGTCTGAACATGGATCGATTTTCACCAATTTCAATAGCGTTCATCCTATGGCCGACAAAAGCTTATATACCAAATTTCATCAAAATAGACTCATATTTGCGACCTGCAGTTTGATTACAAGGTTTACATGGACACACAGACGGACGGACGGACGGACACACGGACGGACATCATTAAATCGAATCAGATAGTGATTCTGAATCAGATAGTGATTCTGATTCGATCGGTATAATAAAAGATGGGTCTAGGTCAAATATTTTTGGTAGTTACAAACAGCAGCACAAAGTCATTTTACCCAAACCACATAGTGGTACGGGGTATACAAATTTGGAATTTCTTTGTTCCTATTTAGGCTATCAAAAAATTTTAGAATTTATAAAACAGGTCTATTGTTGTTCAGGCCCCACGTTGGGCGCCATTTCTGTAGTGGTGCAGTGGTGGTGGAATTTCCGCTTCCTGTTTCCCTGAGTCACAACGGTTCGCAAGTTATCTTGTTATGACCCAGAGAAACCGCACTACAGAATTTTCGACTTAACAAATTCTGTTAAAAACGGACTGCTAAAGATGGATGGTCATACTTACTCACGGATGGGGACAAGATGTTAGGTCCCTTTTAGCCCTCCCTACCTTGTTACCTTGTGTCCATCTCATTTGGATAGGTAACCCACAATAAATAAAAATTGGTTGTGCTTCTTGTGTGTTTTGTCTGGACTGTATTGGCTTGTCTTGATTACATGCTGACAAATGTCATATTTGGTTACCGTTAGGCATGTACATATATGCTCAACAGGAAATTTATTTTTTTTTTAACGGTACCAAAATATTTTATATACCTATATATTTGATGTTTTCTTTTGTTTTTTTTTTTTTTTGTTTTCTAGTTTCCGCAGAATTTAGGAAAATTTGAAATTGGGAAGTTAATTTAATTTTAGAACATTTTTAATTTTAAAAATTTAATTTTTGGAAATCTTTTAATTTCTAGCAACAAAATTTTTATGTTAAGAAAAAGTAGATTATTATAATTTAAGTTTATGGTAAAATTGTGGATGTAGGAAATTTGCCGTTTAATATAGTTGTAAACAAATTTTAAAATTAGGAAATTTAGCTCAATTTCATATATTTATATATTACGATAAGTTTTAACTTTTTATTTTAGCAAAATTTTAAATCTAGAAAGTATTTATTAATTAGGAAAATTTTTAACTCTTGTAAATATGTAATGTAGGGTAACGGCTTAATTTTAGATATAAGAAAATGCTTTAATTAAGCAAAATTTTATTTGTGGCATAATTTTATATTTAGCAAAATTTTATAAAATTTTTAAATTTAGAAAAATATTTTTATATAACAAAACTTTTTAGTTTTTTTTTTTTAATTTAGAAAATTATTTGAAATAAAAAAATGATCACCTTATTGCTGGAGTTTTTGTCGCCTGACGCTGAGGTTGTGTTTTGTTGAGGTACGGCTGTATAATCGTAGTAGCACGCGTGGTCGCTTGGCGATACCGTGGCTTGATGGCGGAAGTACCGTTGACGCAATTCTGCAGCAAGGGGTCGCTGGGTGGTTGTGGCTGCCGCCGGAATTTTTGTTTTGTTGCGGCACAGTTCGTATTAAGTAATGGTTTACAAATTTATAATTAAATTTAAGTTTTGTTTTTTTTCAGACACGTTTTTATTCACATTACACAATATCTTGGCTTTGTTTTCCATTTTCTTTTCAGTGTTTTTCTTTTATTATTTAGTTTACAACTTTTAGAAAATGTTCGTTTCAAATATCCAAAATAGTTTAATATTTTTTTTTTTTAGTTTTAAAAAAAAATATCAACTCGCATTTAACTACGACAGAATATGAGAGATAACCAAGGGAATGAAAAGGTAAGCTAATAACAATAGCTGAAACAAGTGGGGGAAAGAGAAAGATTGCAACTTATAATCATAGAGCGATGGCATACATGAATGACTTCATAAGTTGCTGCAAAACAAATGAAGAGACTGCAAAAGAAAGAAAAAAAAGAAAATGTTCTGTAATGGGTGTCTTACCCAATCCCTCTTTGTCAAAATCTGGAAAAATAGATATTATTTTATCTAATCTAATCTAGTCTTTGCTCGTTGGTTAGAAGGTTCTCCTCGCAAACTTGATTAAGCTCCTCAATTTTTAGCGGGCTGTTCCCAAAAATCATAGACATAAGTCCGAAAGAGTGCCAAAAATCGATACCTAAGTATACATCATGAGTTAAGTCGGGTATTATATAAGTTAACACGCTTTGATTCTGATCTGCCTAATCGGCAACATTTAGTTCGTACGTAGCTAAGTATTGGTGCTGCGTATGGTTGACACGCGCCGTTTTAGATTTGCACGATCAGCTACTTCGATTTTTATATTTTACGTTTTTGCTAATTTAAGTTATATGTTTGCGTTGCACTTTGTAGCCAACGCAAACTTGGTGGTAGGAAATAAAATTTAGTTTAAGACCCTAACTCACAGAACACAGTCGTTTTACTTATTGGAAAGAGATATCCAACGAGAAGAAGTCTACCAGAATAAATACGATAGAGATTTCTTCACTGGCGCCCAACAGGATAAGCAACCGTACATTTCATCAGGAATATCAAACTATAACTTCAACAACAGCACCACCACCACCGCCACCAACACCAGCCAACACCACCACCAACACCAAGTCAAACGGAGAATTACATTAAGAAATAAAAAAGAATGTAAGTAAAGTTTCCAATTTTCATAAAGTGGCTTTAGAAGGAAAAAATAAAAAGAATATCAAAAGTGAAAATAGTGCTATCGTGCTAACGGTTTTAATTATCAGTGTTTTGACCTTTTCTATCCAGCTAAAGCGAAAGTGTGTTGACGGTTTTACGAAACTAAAACTATATTTTTTAATTTATGAGTGATTTGGAGGACTTGTTTGACAGTTTAAATATTACGGGAAATAGAGAAAGGATGTCACAGGAAGAAGTACAAGCTATGATTAACAGGGCCGTAGTTGCGGCAACACAACATCAGTCTAGATTGTTTACAGAAAAAATTAACGAACTTACTGAGAAAATAGCTAGTTTAGAAGTTGGTAGAGTGAACGTAGAAGAATTTAGGGAAACTGCCATAGACCCTTCAGTGGTATGCAACGAAACGCTTGACTTAGTAAAATCATTACCGGAGTTCGACGGTAAATTAGAACAATATGTCTCTTGGAGACAGGCAGCACATACTGCATATAAGGTTTATGAGAATTTTGATGGTAGTTCTAAACACTACCAAGCTGTGGCCATTCTGAGAAATAAGATAAGGGGAGCGGCAGATGCCGTTCTGGCCTCATTTAATACAGTGCTAAATTTTCGAGCTATTATTGCTCGCTTGGATTTTACATATGCGGATAAACGACCAATATATTTAATAGAACAGGAGTTAAGCACGCTTAGACAGGGTAATGGTTCTGTTTTGGATTTTTATGATAGCGTTGAACGAAAGCTTACATTATTGACGAATAAGACATTGATGACGTACGACAGTGACGTCGTACATGTGCTAAATGATAAGTATAGAAAGGATGCACTTCGCACCTTTATTTCAGGTTTAAGAAAACCTCTATGCGACATCTTATTCTCGTCACGACCTGTGGACCTACCAACAGCATTGGCACTCGCACAGGAACTTGAATCCAACCACGAGCGGTATGTTTTTGCAACCACATTTGCTAATAGAATCAACGAGAATAATAAAATTAATGCTAGGAAATTCCCCAATCAAAATCAACCTAACGAGAAAAACCCATACTATAATAGGGTCCAATCTCAAAGGCACCCGGGTCAAGTCAGAGGACAAGATATTCCAGAACCAATGGATATTGACCCATCGTCTTCAAGGTTCAGACAGCACACGAGCGGTCGAAACCAAAATTTTCAACCTACGAAAAAACAACCTGGATCGGACAGACAAACGGGATCCAGGATTCAGAGGATCAACCATGTGACAAATGAGGTGGAACAATATTCCATCACAGCGGACGATGCGGTTCTAGATATCGAACAGCATGCTAACGATAATGATTTTGAAAGCATTAATTTTTTAGGGCATGCTCCCAGCTACCATTCATAGAACGGGTTATTGCTGGGGAGACAATAAAAATATTAATAGACACCGGGGCATCGAAAAATTATATAAGACCATTTAAACAACTTAAAGGTATCAAGGATACCGATAATCCCTTTACAGTTCATTCGATTCACGGAAAAAATGACATAAATAAAAAATGTGTCGTAAATTTGTTTGGGAAAAATTCAACTTTTTTTGTGCTAGAGAATCTTTCAACATTTGATGCAATTGTGGGGTTAGACCTTCTAAAACAGGTTAATGCCAACATTGACCTAAAAAAAGGGACAATTAATTACGCGGCAGGCTCGGAGAAAATTTGTTTCATGAAGTGCAAAGATGTGAATCATATTATAGTTGACGTGAAAAATGTACCAGAATCCGTTAGAACCAAATTTAAGAATATTATTAACAATAACAACGAAGTATTTTCAGACCCAAAAAAATCACTGCCGTATAACACAAATATAGTAGCGACGATCCGGACTCAAACCGATGAAGCAATATATTCGAAATCGTATCCATACCCAATAGGGGTATCGGACTTTGTAAACGAGGAAATTAGACAACTTCTGGCAGACCACATTATTCGACCATCTAGGTCACCCTATAATAACCCAATTTGGGTCGTAGACAAGACAAGCATGGACGAATTAGGAAACAGGAAGAAACGAATGGTGATAGATTTCCGAAAGCTTAATGAAATTACTATTAACGACAAATATCCTATCCCGAATATGTCGGTAATTCTATCAAACTTGGGAAATGCTAAATATTTTACTACCCTGGACCTTAAATCTGGTTTTCATCAAATTGAACTCGCAGAAAGAGATAGGGAGAAAACTGCTTTCTCAGTTAACAACGGAAAGTACGAATTCTGCAGACTACCTTTTGGGTTAAAAAATGCTCCAAGTATCTTTCAGAGAGCTATCGACGACATTCTTAGGGAACAGATAGGAAAATCATGCCACGTTTATGTCGATGACGTGATTATTTTTTCGGAATCAGAAGATGACCACCTTATTCATGTCAACTGGGTCCTCACGAAGCTTCGGGAAGCACATATGTGCGTTTCCGTCGAAAAGTCAAAATTTTTTAGGACTAGTGTGGAATATCTTGGTTTCGTGGTGTCGACGGAAGGCATACGGAAGTCTTCAGACAAAATTGCGGCGATTCTTAGATTCGTTCCACCTTCTAACCTGTTTCAATTAAGATCTTTTTTAGGACTGGCGAGTCACTATAGATCATTCATTAAAGATTTTGCGAGAATCGCCAAACCATTAACAGACGAGCTAAAGGGCGAAAACGGGAAAGTTAGTGCAAGTCAGTCAAAAAAGGTTATAGTAACACTTAACGAAAGTCAATTGCTTGTTTTCAGCAAACTAAAGGAAATACTGACTTCAGAAGACGTTATGCTTACGTATCCAGATTTTAGGAAACCATTCGACTTAACGACAGATGCTTCGGCATTGGGCCTAGGTGCAGTCTTATCCCAAGATGGTAAACCGATACAATTTATCTCTAGAACATTAAAAGACCCCGAAATGCATTATGCTACGAATGAGAGAGAGCTTTTGGCAATAGTTTGGGCTTTAAAAACCCTTCGAAATTACCTTTACGGCGCGAAAACTCTCAACATTTTTACGGACCACCAGCCGTTAACATTCGCGGTTTCAGACCGAAACCCAAATGCGAAAATCAAACGTTGGAGAGCTTTTGTTGATGAGCACAACGCAAAGATTTTTTACAAACCTGGAAAGGAAAATGTAGTTGCGGATGCGTTATCCCGACAACAAATAAACGCTACGGACAACGACCCAGAATCAGACCATGGTACTGTTCATAGTGAGGCGTCCCTTACCTATACTATTCCGAGTACGGATAACCCGATTAATTGCTATAGAAATCAAATAATTATTGAAGAGGCTGAACAAGCCTCATTGCGTACCTTTGTAATATTCGGAAAGAAAATAAGACATAACATCCAATTTAATGAAAAAAACGAACTCTTTGAAACGGTCCGGGATGCAGTTAACCCAAATGTGGTAAATGCAATATACTGCACTCTCCCAACTCTGGCATTCTTGCAACATGACTTAATCAGACAGTTTCCAGGTACTAAATTTTGGTACTCAAAACTCTTTGTAACAGACATCTATGACCTTAATGAACAGAGAGAAATTGTTGCTTCTGAACACAACAGAGCGCATAGAGCTGCCCAGGAAAACGTAAAACAAATATTACAAGACTATTACTTTCCGAAAATGTCAAAAGTTGCTAAGGAAATTGTTTCAAATTGTAAAATTTGCTCTAAGGGAAAGTACCAGAGGCACCCGAAACGGCAACTCATTGGAGAAACACGAATTCCCAACTATGCGGGTGAAATCCTACACATAGATATTTACTCCACTGACCAAAAATATTTCCTTACTTGCATTGACAAATTTTCCAAGTTCGCTATAGTTCAGCCAATCCAATCCCGTACCATCTTCGATGTTAAAATTCCAATACTACAATTAATGAACTTTTTCCCTCAAACTAAGACAATATTTTGCGACAACGAAAAATCCCTAAATTCAGAGACTATAAAAACATTATTAGACTCGTATAACATACAGATCGTTAATTCACCACCACTTCATAGCACGTCAAATGGCCAAGTGGAGCGTTTCCACAGCACCCTCTCAGAGGTCGCGAGATGTCTGAAACTTCAGAGAAACATCGAGGATACCGTCAACCTTATTTTGCAGGCCACTATTGAGTACAATAGGACAATCCACTCTGTTACCGAAAAGCGTCCTATCGATATAATCCATTCCGCTCCAAATGAGCTAAGAACGCTCATTATGGAAAAAATCTTAAGTGTACAAAATCAAACCCTGGATAATCACAACAGGGGTAGGACAGATAGAAAGTTCGAGGTAGGAGATAAAGTTTTTATAAAATCCAACAGGAGATTGGGAAATAAATTAAGCCCTTTGTATGGAGAAGGAACGGTCGAAGCTGATTTGGGCACGACAGTTCTAATAAAAGGAAGGGTGGTCCATAAGGACAATCTGAGATAGCATGGCTCTAAACAACTTTCTTTATTCTAGGTTTCTAAACATCTTACTTACGGTAATTTTACCGATAGCAGGCAAGATCATCGACTACTCTCATTCAAACTACATCCCGATATATGATGGCGATATAATTATTTGGGATGATTATGGTTACCTAAAACACTCTTCCAACTTGACTTTATACGACGGACTCATTAAGGAAACAACCGAATTGTCTGATCTCTTCCCACAGTCTCATATGAAAAAAATTTTGGAATCAGATATTAACCATATGGCTACATTGCTCTCAGCCCTACGAATCCACCACAGACATGCCAGAAGTTTAAACATCTTAGGAACTGCCCTGAAGGTAGTAGCAGGCACTCCTGACTTCGATGACTTTGAAGAGAGCAAGTTTAGACAAGAACAGCTGGTGGAAGCAAACAACAGACAAATAGATATCAACACTAGAATCGACCAACAACTTCAGAAACTGACGGACACGGTAAACCAGGTAATCGCAGCTGAAAAAGAAAAAGATAGGATGAACACTGATAAATTGTACGAAACACTTTTAGCCAGAAATAGAATTTCGATTATAAATTTGCAGAATTTAATTTTATCTGTTAGTTTAGCGAAGGTAAACGTTATAGATCTCGCAATACTTGATAGCGAGGAAGTGAAGTCACTGGTGAAGAATGGAAGCTTTACAGACACTAGTGTGTCGGAAGTTATGTGTATCAGTAGCATTAAGATTTACCAAAATAATGATATTTTACAATTTGTTATTAAATTTCCTAGACCCAAGCAGCTATGCAAGAGAATAGATCTGTTCCCTGTCTCCCACCAGCAAAAAATAATTTCTTTCGAGGGAGGCAACAAGGTGGCAAAATGTGGCAATCAGGTACTCTCAGTCGAAAGCTGCAAGACAGCAATCTCGTCCACTTTTTGCAAATTTCAAAACATTACCACTTGTGCTCAACAACTAGTATTTGGGACATCTGCCGAATGTAACACTCAGTTCGACGATCTTAAGAAAGTAATGGTAGTGGATGATGGCATTATCATTATCAACAATGCGATCGCAGAGGTGATTGAAAATCACGGCAACAGCCAACTTGTGAATGGCACTTACCTGGTTACTTTTGATAGTGAAGTTATCATCGATGGAATCACGTATGTGAATAGGGCTGGGGTCCCAGGGAGTATTCCCGAATTGCCAAACCTTCCCATGATAAAGGTTACAGAGCATAAACAAGTTCTCAGTCTACCGTTTCTCCACGACATGCAAATTAGAAATCTTCAGCATCTCGATGAGTTAAAGAAAGAAATCACTGTGAAACCTATCTTGAGCACCTCTGTGATATTGTGTTGCATCGCCTTGATATATCTGGCTTACAGAATGATAAGGGGCTGGAGAAAGAGAAGATCGCTAGTCAACTTGAAAAATACGTTGGAAGAAATCTTGAAGAAGACCGAGGACGGCCTTCATTCAAAACGGGGAACAGTTAACACGCTTTGATTCTGATCTGCCTAATCGGCAACATTTAGTTCGTACGTAGCTAAGTATTGGTGCTGCGTATGGTTGACACGCGCCATTTTAGATTTGCACGATCAGCTACTTCGATTTTTATATTTTACGTTTTTGCTAATTTAAGTTATATGTTTGCGTTGCACTTTGTAGCCAACGCAAACTTGGTGGTAGGAAATAAAATTTAGTTTAAGACCCTAACTCACAGAACACAGTCGTTTTACTTATTGGAAAGAGATATCCAACGAGAAGAAGTCTACCAGAATAAATACGATAGAGATTTCTTCACTTATACAAACGAACTAGTTTTGTAATATTTCGGTAAGTAATATTGGTTTCTACGAAACCTAAAATTTTGTATTATTGACCGCCAGCTGCTTCAATGAAATTAGCAAATTTTTTAAAAGGTAAGTTTTTATCAAGAAAAGTTTTAGCTGCGGAACCACTTATGCAAGATAAAGAGGTGCCTGAATCTAAGAGTCCCAATAATTTCATTCCAAAAATATCTATTTGGATATAGGGTCTTATATCAGATTTTGACTTCTCAATAGATTCTATACAGCTTCTAACTTTAAACTTGTTTAACTTTAACATTTTATAAAAAATTCTAATTCGTAAGTATTTCTTTTTTACTTTATGAATTGAAGTGTTAAATTTCGCTGGGCTGCTAATCGATTCGCACAATATGCGTTTTCTAGCTAATTCGTACAACTTAACTCGCTCATGGTATGGCTTGATGGGAAATAAAACTGGTTTAGACCTTTCCTTGTCATTTTTCAAAATAGTAAAAGGTATAAAATTGGTGAAATCGGTTTGTGTGCTACCGTCAGAGCTGTTCTTAAAAATTTCAGTGGGGTTGACAACATTTTCACATGGTTCGAATGAATCATGAATCTATTTTGTTTTCGAGCGGAAGCTGGTGTTGTTGCTGGCGCTCGACTGGAAGTTTCCCTGGCACTTTTCGCATTGGGGTCTGTAGACACCCACGGAACCACAACCGTAACAGAATATGGTCCTGTCTTCTAGACAGTCCATATATCTGTGGCCTTCGTTTCTGCAATTGCAGCAGATATTATTTTGGCGTCTTGCAGGGTCTTCCTTTGGTTTGCGGACCTTGCAAACTTCTTCAGGTGGGTCTTCATCGAAAAACTCATCCTCCACGTCAATTTCATTAACTAGTCTTCTAAAAGTTTTATGTGTTCTATCGAGTTCGAAACTCAACGCTTCCCTTCTCAAAACTAAATGGCGTAGTTGGTAAAAGTCATCGAAGCTTTCGTTAGCGTTTTGCTTCAAGTCTTTGATCATTTCCCGAATGTCCAGATCAGATAGATGGTCACTAAAAGGGGTTTTAAGGGCTTGACAAAAATCTTCCCATTCAACTCGATTGACGGTGCTACGATATCGCCAATATCACTCTTTGGCTTTGGACGTGAATAAAATTTGGCACCTAACAATCTAAAATCTCCCGCTAGACTGTCTTTTGTAAAAGAATTAACCATATAAATAAAATTTTCTACCGGTAACCCTGTGGTGTTTCCATTGAAAGTGATATTCCAACTATTTATAAGACTTGCAATCTTTCCACTATCGTTATGGGGCACGGACGATAAAGAAGATCTCTCCCGACTCTCTTGTACTGATGGGTGTGATAAATTTGACCTAAGATTACGCTGAGGGACAAAATTAGGTTCATGGGGAACATTTTGAACTGAAGAAGCTGAAACATTCCGAGGGGCTGAAGTATTGGGAAAGATTTCTCGTGGCCATTCCGGCTCTAGGTTTGCGTTAAGGTTTACGCTCGTGAATTGTTGAGATAATCTTTCGACTACTGCGTGAAGCTTATTTATTTCACCTTGAAAACTATTTTCTATTTTAGATTTATTTATTTTTATTTTATTCGATCTTCCAAGCTATCTTTTTGCACTACACTAGCTTGACCTGATGAAATATTTCGGTTAGCATTGAACTCTTCGTTTCGTTGCCTTCGGCCGGATAAAATTCTTTCCGCGGATTTCGGAATCGTTCCCTTATTAGCCGGTAAGCTTTCATTATTGACTCGGACGGAATATTTTAATAAACTGTTTTTAGTGACAGTTATATTATATTGCGGACAACAAGTTGAGACGTTAAGGAAATTAAAAATGCACTCTTGGTGAAAAATGTGTCTACACCTGGTAGAGACAAAATTGCTAGAAGTATCATAACTTTCTTGACAAATTAAACAAACGTTATCTGCCAAAGCAGAAGCTAAATTCCCGGGACTATGATGTACCGCCATGATTTCGGACTAATTATAAAAATTTTTAACGAAGATATATTCTGACAATATGAATAAATGAATGAATGAGTGAGCGTTGGTATAAAGACAATAATTGCAAAGGTAAAGAGATGTTACACA
Organism: Cordilura impudica; assembly: GCA_963682025.1. Lineage (NCBI taxonomy): Eukaryota > Metazoa > Arthropoda > Insecta > Diptera > Scathophagidae > Cordilura > Cordilura impudica. The sequence continues at coordinate 157,900,948 of OY821519.1, forward strand.
ATTTAAATAAATTTAAATCAGATTAAATTCTGGTTCCATAGAACAAATGTGATGCAGTAAATAAATGAGAATGTTCTGGTTGAGCTAGATTGAGCAGATTAAAATTTGAACGAACACAATGGATTGAAAGGAAAGTCTTCCGAAATGGAATGAGTTCCAATTGATTGAAAGTTCTAATAGAACAAAATGCAATAGCATGAAGTGAATTGCAATGAATGAAAACATTAAGTTCAATCAAACAAAGAAATGAAGTTAACTGTAATGGTTTAAAAGAGGAAATTAGTTCACAGGGATTAAAATGTCAAGTTCCAAGTGAACAAAATATTGTACCTTAAACAAATGAAAATATTGTGTTCAGTTAATTTGAACCGATTAACGTCGAACGAATGTGATGCAATTACGTGAAAAGTGTTATAAATTAGGTACAAAATTGATGGAAATTTTAAGTTCCAATCCAGCTATGAAATGCCAATTATGGTAGAATTAGTGAATCCAAATGGATTGCAATCTTAAATCAATTACATGTTGTGCAGTTAATGCAAAGTTTTATTATATTACTCCAAATTGAGTAAAAATGTAAGGCAGTGAAATGAAATGTTATTAAGTGAAATGAAAAGTGTTTGAGCATTAAATTAGTGTAAATTGATTAGAAAGTTTAGGTTTCAATCGAACCCACGTAAAAGTATTCAAAAGTAAATTTTCAATAGGTTTAAAAATTTTAAATTTTCAAAAAAAAAGTTTCAATAAAGTTTCAAAAAGAAGCTTGAATTTAATTTGTAATATACTTTTCAATATAATTCCAATATATAGTTCAATAAATGTTAGTAAATTTTTGTATATAGTTTTGAATATAAAAATTTTCAAAAGATTTCAAAAAATTTCAATAATAATTTTCAATTTGTAATGTATAATTTAAGTTAATTTCAATGGATTTTCCCTATATAAATTTTCACTACAAAATTTTCAATGCATTTTATTAACCCAATGTAGTTGTTAAAACCAAACTATATATTTAAAAAAAATCCGTAAAGATAAATATGTCCATCCATCAAAAAAAAAATTTTTAAAATTGAGACTTTCAATTGTTTTTCGAATCTTTGCTACAATTTCGTACTATAAAAATTATTTCGGACAAGTAACCGGTTCATTTAGAACGAAATTCTTATATTCCGGAAATAACCTTTACTGATCAAAGCAAGTTAAAAAAATCACAAAAATTAAATTAAGTTGTTGAAGTGTGGACTAAATTTCAAAACATGTTTCGATTTCGGTCAAATATAAATAGTGATTTACACATATGTAATTAAAATTCCAGAAATCCAAACAAGCATGAACTTTAGAACACGTATACAAAAGTTAAATGAATTAGGAACAATTGGTGGCCTCCCGGTGCACAGATGTAAAAAAAAAATTTGGAATTTCTTTGTTCATAATTTAGGCTATCAAAAAAATTTTAGAATTTATAAAACAGGTATATTGTTGTTCAGGCCCCACGTTGGGCGCCATTTCTGTAGTGGTGCAGTGGTGGTGGAATTTCCGCTTCCTGTTTCCCTGAGTCACAACGGTTCGCACGCGCTTGCGATGGGCCTAGCTCGCCGGATGGGTGGGATCTTGTTATGACCCAGGGAAACCGCACTACAGCATTTTCACGTGCGATTTTAACAAAATCTGTCAAAAACGGACTGCTAAAGGATGGATGGTCATACTTACTCACGGATGGGGACAAGATGTTAGGTCCCTTTTAGCCCTCCCTATCTTGTTACCTTGTGTCCATCTCATTTGGATAGGTAACCGACAATAGATAAAAATTGGTTGGATTTTGGATTGTACTTTAGGTTATAATTTTAAATTTTATTCACAAATTATTTTGTGCTTCTTGTGTGTTTTGTCTGGACTGTATTGGCTTGTCTTGATTACATGCTGACAAATGTCATGTTTGGTTACCGTGAGGCATGTACATATATGCTCAACAGGAAATTTATTTTTTTTTTAACGGTACCATAATATTTTATATAAATATATATTTGATGTTTTCTTTTTTTTTTTTTTTTTTTTTTTGTTTTCTAGTTTCCGCAGAATTTAGGAAAATTTGAAATTGGGAAGTTAATTTAATTTTAGAACATTTTTAATTTTAAAAATTTAATTTTTGGAAATCTTTTAATTTCTAGCAACAAAATTTTTATGTTAAGAAAAAGTAGATTATTATAGTTTAAGTTCATAGTAAAATTGTGATTGTAGGAGATTTGCCGTTTAATATAGTTGTAAACAAATTTTAAAATTAGGAAATTTAGCTCAATTTCATATATTTATATATTACGATAAGTTTTAACTTTTTATTTTAGCAAAATTTTATATCTTGAAAATATTTATTAATTAGGAAAATGTTTAACTCTAGAAAATATGTAATGTAGGATAACGGCTTAATTTTAAATATAAGTGTTTAAATTAAGCAAAATTTTATTTGTGAAATAATTTTATATTTAGCAAAATTTTATAAAATTTTTAAATTTAGAAAAATATTTATATGTTACAAAACTTTTTAGTTTTTTTTTTTTTTTAATTTAGAAAATTATTTGTATTTAGAAAGGAATAAAAAAATTACCACCTTATTGCTGGAGTTATTGTCGCCTGACGCTGAGGTTGTGTTTTGTTGAGGTACGGCTGTATAATCGTAGTAGCACGCGTGGTTGCTTGGTTATAGCGTGGCTTGATGGCGGAAGTACCGTTGACGCAATTCTGTAGCATGGGGTCGTTGGGTGGTTGTGGCTGCCGCCGGAATTTTTGTTTTTGTTGCAGCGTAGGGTGATGCTTCGTATTAAATAATGGTTTACAAATTTGTAATTAAATTAAATTTAAGTTTTGTTTTTTTTCAGACACGTTTTTATTCACATTATACAATATCTTAGCTTTCTTTTCCATTTTCTTTTCAGTGATTTTCTTTTATTATTTAGTTTTCAACCTTTAGAAGACGTTCGTTTCAAATATCCAAAATAGTTTAATAATTTTTTTTTTTTAGTTTTAAATGCTTCCAAAATTTATACTTTTTACACAATTTCCTTGGGTACCATTTTCTTTAAGTTTTCTTCCCCTTAACCTTTTTTTTCCCCAAATTTCTTAATGTCTTAACTTTACCACTTATTTTAGAACTTAATGTTAATTTAGTTATAAGGTTTTTCCTCAACCTTCTTATTCGCTTTCCAATATTCAACAAATTTATTTTAATTTCATTAAACCTATCTCATCTTCATTCATTCATTGATAGATAAAAACCTGTTTACTTAAATTGAGACCACTCACACTCATTTATTCATCTGTGTGGATCATTATGTAACATCTCCTATTGTCCACATAGATACTCACCCACTAATTCGTTTTTTTTATTCTCTAGGTTAAAAAAAATATCAACTAGCTTAACTACGACAGAGTATGAGAGATAACCAACGGAATGAAAAGGTAAGCTAATAACAATAGCTGAAAACAAGTGGGGGAAAGAGAAAGATTGCAAGTTATAATCATAGTGCGATGGCATACATGAATGACTTCATGAGTTACTGCAAAACAAATGAAGAGACTGCAAAAGAAAGAAAAAAAATTCTCGCCAAACTCAACGTATTAAAATAGAATTTTGCAAGCAGAAAAAAATTGGCAAACAACAGAAGATTTCAAGTTCAACGCTTTTTTTATAATTTTCTTTTATTTCTTGCCATGGTAGACAGTCAAGAGCAAAATTTTAGTACGACCGTCACACTTGGTCATAGATGAATTACAGGGGGATCTTAACAACCTAGGATTCAGAACCTTCGGTTATGCGGACGACCTTGTGATCGCTGTCACCAGTTTCGACGAGAACACAATATCGGAGCGCATGCAGCAAGCTCTGAATTAATTATACCCTCAATTGGTGTCAGAATAAAGGGCTATCCATGAACCCATCGAAGACCATACTGATACCCTTCACCAAACGAGAAAGCTCAACCTTATGAGACCAAGTCTGAACGGCTTGACAATAGGATTCTCGGATGAGGTCAAATATCTAGGGGTAACCCTGGGTAATTCCCTCACATGGAACAACCACTTAGATCAAATTACCAAAAAGGCCACTAGGTCTTTATACGCCTGTCAAAGACTATTTGGTAGAACGTGCGGCCTAACGCCCCACATGATCTACTGGTCGTTCAAGACTATTGTGAAACCAATGATTACCTATTCTGCTCTTGCATGGTGGCCAAAGGTGGAACAAACGAATGCTTAGGCAATCCTGAGCAAAGTGTACTGCATTGCCTGTATTGGTATCACCGGGGCAACTAGAACGTGTCTAACCGATGGCATCGGCGCCATGCTCAACGTCACACCATTGCATATTTCGGTCATGTGACCTAAAGGGTCACATAAGAGTGGCTAGACTCATTTCCAACGACCCGGTGGCGAGGGTCACGGACAGAATGCTACCAAAGAAAATATTTGTCATGGAATTTAAGATAATGATAATGGAACGGAGCATGTGGACCAATAGGACCTGGGAACCGGAACAGGGTTCTCAATTGTGGTTCACAGTTGGCTCAAAACAATCAAATGGGGACACGGGCGCGGGCATACTAGGTCCCAATTTCCAACGAGCCATACCCATGGGAAAATACCCATATATAAGTTATGGGGATTCGATTATCAATTGAAACGCGTAGTTTGCTGCTGTTAATTAAACTCAATGTTTGCTTTATTTTGTCTTTCTTTTATACAAATTTCTGCAATAAATTTTGCTTGCAGTTTACATTTTTTTTATTATAACTGATTCTACTTAATAGTTTTTGTTTATGGTTTACATGACAGCTTCTATTGCGTAATTTGCCGCATCGGTCGTGAGAATGAAAGGTTTCCCAAACTCTGGAAAGATTAAAATTTCTGATGAAACAAATAGTTCCTTTAGATGATTAAATGATTTTAGGCCTTATTGTCCAATGTTTGGCTACTTCAGCAAAATCTTTTATAAACCTTATGTAGTAAGATGCTAGTCAAAGAAAGCTTTTTAAATCCTTGAGGTTCTTTGGCGGAGGAATACGTTGTATTGCAATAATCTTAGCGGGATCAGGCTGTATACCGGCCTGGGATACAACGTGGCCAAGAAATTCTACACTTGTTCTCAAGAATTTTGATTTTTCAAGATTTATTTTCAGATTAGCCTTATCAAGTAAAAAAAATACTTCCTTAAGATTTTGTATGTGTTCCTCTCTGTTTTTACCAAAAACGATGATAACGTCTATGTACACATAGCAAGCTTTTTCCAACAATGGGTGAAGTACATCGTTCACCATTCGCTGGAATATTGCAGGTGCATTTTTGAGACCAAAAGGCAGTCTCAGAAATTAAAATTTACTCTTGTTTGTGGAGAAGGCAGAATTCTCTATGTCTTTATTCCTCATTTTTATCTGATGGAATCCGGAGGTCAAGTCAAGAGTGGTAAAGAACTTGCTTTCCCCCAAGTTATAGAGTATATTATTAATGTCGGGAATGGGATACGCATCCGAAATTGTTACCGCGTTCAATCTTTTAAAATCTATAACTATCCTGTATTGTTTTTCGCCATTGGGTTTGGGTTTTTTTCTACAATCTACAAGGGTGAGTTATAGGGACTTTTTGATTTTTCATCTTTAAAAGTTGCCTTTCCACTTCAGATCTAAAGTGATTTGGATATGGGTATGATTTGGTGTAGATTGGTTCGTCGATTGACGTTCTTATCTCTGCAAAAACATTTGTCTCAATAGTTCCACAATCAGATACTGGTCCAAATAGTGTAGCGTTTTCATTTACGAGATTTTCGATATTTTTATCCTCGTGTTGAACGAATTTAATATTATTTACCTGCGCCTTGAGATTAATTTTTATATTGTCGAGTAGGTGCAAAACGTGATTTTTCCTATCTATTATGGCTTCTAGCTCTTTAATCATCGCATATAATGCCATCAAATGATTGTAGTCCAGGAAGTACAAAAAAAACGAGATTGTTTTCTATTCCCAGACTTTTAAAGAATTTTCCCGTTACTTTTCGAGTGATAGGAATTTCACCTGCTGGCGAATGAATTTTAAGTTCGGAACTTACGGGTTCAGAGTTAAATGAATTTTTTTCTGACACAATATTTTTGTTAGCCCCAGTGTCAATTAGAAATTTAAGGGCTTTTCCATTTTTCATGCTAAGTTCTATGTAAGGTACGCTAGAGAAGCTTTCGTCATAAAATTTAATTGGTCTCTTTAGTAATCTTCGTCGTCATTTGTCAAGTCAGTATTGTCCTCGCCATCTTCATATATTTCGCAATTTTCGTTCTGATTTGGACACTCTTCATAAGATTCTAAAACTTCAGTGTTAAAAAGACGTTAGTGGTTTCGTGGAATATTAGAGGAATATGCTGAATTTGGTAAGGGAGACTTTTAACGCCTGTTCATATAGTTTATATGACGTATCTTAACGGAAGGGCCCACCCCCATTGGTATGGGTGGTTTAGGCTGAGTAGGTCTAGGTGGTGGTAAGATCGTTGCATATTGTTGGGCTGGTGCATTATAAATACGAACTTTTTCATTTGGATTTAGATTTCTCTGTGAAAAATTTTGTTCATGAATTTTATGCATGTGATTAAGTGGTGAAGTAATGGTGTTAGAATAACGTGGATGAATGGAAGTATTTCTAAAATTTAAATTTTGAAATTCAAGGCATGAGGTATAGGCCTCAGGCAAGGTTCTAGGTTTTTGAATTGCAAGTATTCGTGAAACATCTCCATTTATTCCCCGAATTAAAACGTCCAGAGGTCTGTTTCGATATGTTAAAATTAGGGCTTCAACGGTTTCACTCGAATAGTTATCTGTCTTAGTTTTATTTATTATAAGAGATAATTGATGATTTATTCTCGCGTAGAATTCGTCAATTGTGTTGTTCTTCTGGAGCATAACACTTAGTTCTTAATCCAATGCTTCGATGTCTCTTTTGTCCGCGTAATGTAAGGACAAGCAGTTTTTTATCTTTTCCCAACTATCGTCAAAAATTTTATAGGAAATTAAAGCTGTGTCCGTGGGGCCCCCAACCTTTTGACGGATATGTTGTAAGATTGCCCTAACAATCTCGTAATCTCTTAATATCGATTCCACATTGTGGATCCATGAAATATACTGTACAGGGTTCCCATCGAAAACCTGAAGATCCCTCACACAGTCTGCGAGTTTCCTTATTTCTTGTAGGTATGTTTCCGTTTGCGGTACGGGGAGTATCAGTTGTTCAGAATGGGGACGATGAATAGTCTTTTCTAAGTTGGTCATTCTATTGTTAAGAATTTTAACCTGTTTGATCTGGGCGTTTAGAGCACCAGTCAGTTGGGTTATGGCTTCTTTTATTTGTTCCATTTTTTCTGGAGAAATGTCGTTTTGTTTTGTGAATTATATTCTTATTCTTTTCGGCAAAGGAAATTTAAAAAGTCACACTCAGGGCACCGTGCGCGAAATTTATAGTGTTCTTTTGTACAATCGAGGTGGAATTTGTGTCGACAAACGCGAATAATTAAAGCTTCCTGATCGGTTAAAATTTTAAATTTACAAATAAAACAAATTGGGAGACATTTAAAAGGAGGAGATCCTACCATTTAAAAAATTATCAAAAAAAAATTTTAAATTTTTGATTTATGTTTTGAAAAAATTTCTTTAGTTTTTGTTGAAAAAATATTTAAAATCTTTGATATACATACGTTTAGCACAAATTTCTTTATATATTTTATGATTTGTTGAAAAATACTTAAAACCTTTGATGTATTTTTAACATAAACCTTTTTTTTTTTTTTTGATTTAGTTCAAAAACATTTAAACCTTTGATATATTCTAAATAAATTTTCTTTATAAATTTTTCTATATACTTTTTTTATATTTAATTTAGTTAATGTTGAAAAATATTTAAACCTTTGATATATTTTTAACATACATTTTTCTATATTTTATAGAAACAATGAAATAAATATAGTTTAAAAAAATAATGTTTTGCTTACAGCAGTGTGAAGATCAGCATACTTGTTGGACGGCCCGTAGAATCCTTTTTGATGGGTGACTATCTACTCGGGTGCGGGTGACGTCACGATGTGATATCCTCTTTTTATTGGGAAGTTTACGCAGCACGCCGCGTCTTTTCGTAATCTGCGAGTCCTTTATCTGGTATAAAAGGATTCGCAGAGTTCACTTTAAAATTTGTTCTTATTTTAAAGGTCACGGGATTTTTTTCACTTTGAAACGTTCAGTTTTAAGGATTTTCACTAAAAATTTGTTTTTAAAGTTTTCTTAATTTTTAGGATTTTTGTCACTTTAAAACGTTCAGATTTAAGTATTTTCACTTAAAATTTGTTTTTGAAGATTCCGAAACTTTTAAGATTTTTGTCGCTTTTAAAATGGTCAGATTTAAGGATTTTCACTTAAAATTTGTTTTCAAAGGTTCCGTAATTTTGTAGAATTTTTGTCACTTTTATTTTTATCTTGCACTTAGGACTTTTTTATCCTTCCACAGGCTTCGATTTTTGTCTCGGGCGCCAGTTATGGGGTTTCGATTATCAATTGAAACGCGTAGTTTGCTGCTGTTAATTAAACTCAATGTTTGCTTTATTTTGTCTTTCTTTTATACAAATTTCTGCAATAAATTTTAGCAAACTTTATTTTAATTTAGAAAAAACACGTCCGTCTGATCTTACGTTCACTTTATTAATGCCTTTGCATCATTTTTCAAACAATTTTACAGACTACTGCTTAATCTAGTTCCTCAATATGTATATTACAATAGTTTGAGTAAGAAAGGGATAGGTATAGTTGAATATAATAATCTAGAAAAATACATAATATAGAAACCGTTATTCTGAATAATAAGAAATACATTGAGAGAAATTGATAATTATTCTAGGAACACTGACAATAAATAACATAATGGTATAATAATAAATAACATATTGATATTGCTACAAAATTTTGCTTGCAGTTTACATTTTTTTATTATTACTGATTCTACTTAATAATTTTCGTTTATGGTTTACATTTATTGACTTAAATTTATTTCGCAATAAATTTGTTTACAATAATTGCTTTTGCTTACATTCTACTTAATTTAGGTTACAATACTTTTTGCTTATGATTTATAATAATTTATTTCGCAACAAATGACAATTGATTTTATTTACTTATTTTGGTTCATAATGTTTGCTTACACACATTTTATTAATTTGGTTTCCCAATATTTATTGACATATTTTAAAGGTAAGTGTATAATGTGTGTAAGCTTAAATACTTAGAGCGTCGACCTAATATATTAGGTGTATTCACCAGAGTATAATTTCCTATATGCGTGACTGAATGTCTTAGAAGAAAGACAAAAAAGGCACTTATTTACATACTATCAGAAGTCAGGCTGCACTAAAGGCAATTACATTCTACAATGTGTCGTCTAGACTTGTTTTGGATTGCATCGAAGTGTTGAACCAGTTAAGCAGATGCAACGAACTAACTTTATGCTAGATTCCAGGACACGATGGACACGAGGGCAGCGAAAGGACGGATTGCCTGGCCAATCGGGGGCTCGTCATCCTTTCATTGGTCCGGAACCATTCTTTGGTGTTCCAACGGGATTCATCAAAGAAAAAATGCAGAAATGGAGCAAAACACAATTTGCTGAACACTGGGATAAAAGTCCCGGCCAGCGCACAGTGGACCATTTGACGAGAAGGCGGTCAAAAATCTATAACTTTTGATTGGATTGGAATTTTGATATGCGGTGTTTTTTGTTTGGTAGGTGAGACTTTAGCCTTTAAGTTTTGCTATAAAACGTAATTCTCGACCGAAAATAAAAAAGTTGCGGAGATTTAAAATATATTTTCATTTGTAGTTGAATTTTAGTACAAAAGTGAAGTGTTAAAAGGTAAAAAAGGTTTTTTTTAATATAATGTCTTATTTTTTCAGTTAATTTTACAACTAATACTTTTTAAAAATTTTTTAAGTTAATTTTTTCAGAAAATGCCAAACTTTGGCCCCCGTAAACTTTTTAGTCCTAATGTGCACAAGGGTCAAAGGTTTTTTTTTTTTTTGAAAGATCCCGAGTTAAAATATAATTTATTAAGCAGCGAACGTAAAAGTTACCTTATATTGGTTCAAGATAGAGAAGTTTCAATGAAAAACTCGTATGTTTTTGCTTTAGTTAAATTTTTTTTTATTGTCTTTTTAAATATATCTATATCAATTTTTATGGTAAATTTATGATATATAACAATTTTTATTGTAAATTTACAAAATATATAAATTTTTAAATCAAGAAAATTTTTTAACTATATAAAAAAAAGTGTAACTTATTGTTAGTGTAATGAAAAAGTACTTTAAATCAACCAATTTTAGTAAAAATTTCTTCAAAATAGCCTTGATTTTCATCCTCCAGAAGTTGTTTAGCTTCTTCGTCTAATTCAATAGAGGTAGTTTTCCATTTTTGACGAATGTTGGACATATATGGATCTGAAGTGCACAACAAAATAGTGATAAGGTCTTCATTAGTACAACATCTGGACATTTTCCTTGTGTTGTGCTCGCGAAAGAATCTGTATTCTTTGTTCCTTTTTTCTTGCGCTTCTTCAGATAGATCTCCTATTGGTAGAATATTGTTTTGAATTTTTTGTTCCCCATGGTACAAAATTTTATGAACTGTGGATGGCATATATCTCCAAGAGTATTTTTCATTATAAAGTATAGCTGTTTTATTTATTATTATTATTTCTTTATTAATTTCCTGTACAACAACACATGTCTTATAATTAAAGTACAGGATTTTCAACGTTCAAAAATTCGCCACAAAATTAAAATATTTACAATAAAAAAAAATGTATAACTTATTTAAAATAAAGTAAAATAAATACAAGAAATTATTAAAATTCATGAATTTAAAGAAATGAAAATTAAATATATTTAAACAAAGTAACTAAACAAAAATTTCTTAAAATGTATCGCGTTGCTTACTAATAGTTGGTTGTGTGGAATTGCATTCCAAAGACGTGTGGCGTTTATGAAAAATTGCCATTCTGACACAAGGCATCGACGCATAGAGATAATAAGTTTTTTGCCCCTTCTGGATCTAGCAAACTGTATTTGATCATAAAGATATAGGGGTTTCTCAGTGTAAATAATTTTGTGCAAAAACATTAAAACCCTTATATTAATAAGGTTATCGAATGAGACTCCATAAAGACTTTTTGAGAAATTCGAAACGCTATCACGTTTCTTCAGTCCATAAACATATCTAACAATATTGTTGTACAAAATATTTAGTTTTTTCTTGCTGGCGTAGTCGCAGTTGCCAAAAAGTTCACAGCCATAAAGTAGACCAGGAATTAAGTATGCCTTTGCAAGAAGATGTCTTACTCTTAACGGCGTAAAATACTGAGTTACCCAAAGCGATCTTAGCTTTATATACGTTTGAACCACAAGTGTATCTACGTGGCTTGACCAAGTCAAGTTGTTATTGAAAACTATGCCAAGATTTTTTACCTATTTTACAATCTCGATTTTCTGATGGTTTATTAGTATATCATGTTCAAGAACAGGCTGAAAAGTTTTTTTTATGAATAATCAAACATTTTGATTTATGCGGGTTGAGACAAAGTCCATTTGCAGTGGCCCAAAAATGTATTTTATTAAGGTCGTAGTTTAGCTTTTCAACATTTTCTTCTATGGAGCTTACTGAGCTGAACGTCGTCCGCATACATGTGTATTTCGCAGTGAGATAGTTGTGGCAAATCATTGGCATAGACGGAAAAAAGAAGTGGACCTAGAATCGATCCTTGAGGTACGCCTCTCGTGAGTGTTACAGGTCTTGAGGTCGAATTATTAACGTATACAGATTGATTCCGATTTCTGAGGTATGAATGTAAAAGCTGCGTAGAAGTGGATGAAAAGTTAAAAAAGTGTTTTAGCTTCATACATAGTGTTTGATGGTTTACTGTATCGAACGCCTTTGAATGGTCGAGAAGTACCAAAAAGTTTATGTTACTACAATCAAGTCTTATGTTCTCGGTTACATTAACCAAAGCTGTAGTACAACTGTGGTTAGAACGAAATCCGGACTGCTTGTCAGACATTAGTTGATTTTCGTTTATATAATTGCTCATTTGTAGATGCAGTAGTTTTTCCATTACTTTTGATAGAAAGCTTAATATAGCTATTGGGCGATACTCCGTTTTTGATTTTGGAGTAGGTATTATTTTTGCATATTTCCATTTAGTAGGGAAATAACTTGATGTAATAATGGTGTTAAATAGGTGTGTTATATAAGGCAATATTAATGGCAAAATGATATTGATAAACTTGGGATGTAAGTTATCGAAACCCACGGCGTTTGATTTTATTAATGAAAAACTGCATAATACATCAAACTGACTAACGCAAGAAAACTCGAATGCAGTTTGTTCAAAAGAGGAGCTATTATTCATAATATTGTTGTTCGAATCTGTACTGTTCACTATTGTCGTCGGAAGATAAGTGAAAATGCTATTAAGTTCGTTTGCGTCAATTGGGCAGCTTTCATTTTTATTATTTTTGCCAATACCAATATCTCCAATGGTTTTCCATGTATCCTTGGAGTCAATGGTGGATGAAAATCGTTCGGAATAGTAATTAGTTTTAGCCATTCTTATTTTAGAATTAGCCTCACTTCTAGCAGTGCGAAAATCGAGTTTCAATTCATTCGTTTTGAAACGTTTCCACCGGGAATAAGCAAAATCTCTGCGTTGAATTGATTGCTGAATATCAATTGAAAACCATGGTAAACTCTTTGTGGTAACTTTTTTCTTTTTTAACGTAACTGTATCATCAAAGAGGCTTAAGATATTACGTTCTAAAAACTCCAACTGATCATCAACAGAAGTCATTTGGTATATTTGGTTCCAATTGAATAAGTTGAAATTTTCATACAACAAACTATAGTTAAGATTCTTGTTATCACGATAGGAGAAAAAAATTTGATCTTCTTGGTAGAGCTGGAAATCATAGGCTAGAAAAACCAGATTACGTTTAGAAAAACTGGAAGCTGAGATTTGATCATACAGCAGGACCTTCGATGGATTAGCGACAAATATTAGATCAATCAATGTACTGCTGGACGTTGTAAAGTGTGTTGGTGTTGTAATATTCGTTGGTGTAAGTCCTAATGACTGCATACTATCTTTAAACGACGATTCTTTTAGTAGATTCGAATTGAAATCTCCCAAAATTGCTATATCATTGTAAGGCATGGTTAAGATTTCAATTTTGTTCATAAAATCGGCAAAAGGTACATCACGTTTGAGTCGGTGAGCACAACCAATCAGCATTTTTCTTCCAGATGATGAGATTTAAACAAAAATATACTCAATTCTGTCATTTTCTTCCGCCTTGCAACGAAAACTACATTTTTTTTTTTTTATTTATTTATTTATTAGGTCAATGGAATAAATCCTTACAGACCTGTATAAATGATATAATTACATATGTACATATATTGAAACAATGAAATGATTTAAAAATAAAAACAAATAGTTAGGAATTTATGAAAATAATGATATTATGCTTAATTACATCAGTGTTCAACGAAAAATCAATTAATTGATAAAGATTATTATAAACACAACAAATTCTTCTAAAAGGATCAGCTAGAGCATAGTTGGCGTGATACTCGTTGAGGAACATTAAAAGTTATATTGTTGACAAGAAAGTTAGAACAGATTTCACCATTAATTAGGTTGATCATAAATGTTACTTTTAGCATAGTCCTACTGCTTTCCAAAGTAGGTAATCTTATTAATTTAAGTCGATCAGCGTATGAAGGTAGATTAATTGCAGAATTCCAAGGTAAGCCACGTAAGCAAAAGAGTAGAAATTGTTTCTTTACAGACTCGATTCGTTGAATATGAATGTTATAGAAGGGATCCCATATTATTGACCCATATTCTAAAATAGGTCTTACAACAGATGTAAAAAGTTGTTTGGTTATGTAAGGATCAGTAAATTCTTTTGCCCATCTTTTAATAAAGGCGAGTGTACCTCTAGCTTTATTAACTGTCATGGTGACGTGAGATACAAAGTTTAATTTAGGATCAAGTAGAATCCCTAAATCCAGAAAAGTATCAACAAGTTCAAGCTGATATCCGCCCAGAAAGTAGTTAGCAGGAAAAACATTATTTCTAGAAAAACGCATACATTTACATTTTTTCAAATTTAGTTCCATTAGGTTACGGTTACACCACGAAAAGAAATTGTTGAGATCTGATTGAAGATGAATATGATCATTATGTTGACAGTAACTTAAAAAAATTTTAACATCATCAGCGTACATTAAAACGTTGCAAAAATTTATCACTTTTGGAAGATCATTGATGAAAAGGGAGAAAAGAATTGGTCCAAGATGGCTGCCTTGAGGAACACCAGAAGTCACAGTAATATCTTTAGATGACATATTATTATACATTACACGTTGTGTTCTCTCAGAAAGATATGATTTTATCCATTTAAGGCTTAATGGTTTTAAACCTAATAAATCCAATTTGATCAGTAGAAGGTTATGGTTTACTTTATCGAAAGCCTTACTAAAATCGGTGTATCCTGCATCTGTTTGTTTTTTCTTGACAAAACCATCGTTAATTATTGTCGTAAAATGAAGCACATTTGTAACGGTAGAGCATCCTTTCCGAAATCCGTGTTGAAATGGTGACAAAATTGACGATGAGTGATAGCACAAAAAATCTGTAATAAATTTTTCGAAAAGCTTAGGGATTGCACTAAGTTTAGCAATACCACGGTAATTAGAAACATCCGATCTATTTCCAGATTTAAATAATGGAATGATGTAAGAAGCTCTCCAAAATTCTGGAAAGTAACCGTTTTTTATTGACGCATTAAACAAGAGAGTCAGTGGTATTGCCAAGGAAGTAGCACAGAAATTGAGTATAGAACTAGGTACTCCATCAGGTCCATGAGTAAATGAAACTTTAAGTTTCTTCAGGCTATTAACAAGTTGTGCCTTATCAATTAGGGGAAAAGATATAGCTTGATTTGTGTTTATTGGATATGAATAGCTGTTGGAACAATATTGAACAACAGAATATGTACTAGCAAAAAAGTCTGCAAACATGTTACTTATTATAGTATCATCACTAGATTCGATATCGTTAAATTTCATTACAGATGGATAAACAGTCGTTTTTCTTTTTGAATTAACAAAGTTGTAAAATGCTTCAGGATCACGATTGAAATCTTCCTTCATTTTGTTTAGATAGTTTTTGTATAAATAATTGTTAAGAATATTATATTCGGCACGATGAATGGAGTATTTTTCAAAAAATACAAGAGAACCAAAAATTTTATACTTTTTATAATACTTGTTCTTCAAATTTTTTAATCTTGATAGTTGTTTTGAGTTCCAAGGCGGGCCAGTTCGTAATAGTATTTTTGACGTATATTGCCACTCCACCTCCTCCTCTTCCACTTCTATTAAACCGAAATACTTTATAACCATCTAAGCAAATGAGGCTATCCGGAATAGATTCATCGAGCCATGTTTCAGAAACACACACTACATCAATATTTGATTTTTCGAAAACGAATCTGAACTCATCAATTTTGCACATTAAACTTTGTGCGTTTATGTGGCAGATTTGTACTCCTTTCTTTTGTTTCGCCAAGATTTTTACCATATTAAACGTCACATCTTTAGAATTTCCACTTATGTTACCAACAATGTTCATTAAAATAAAATTCAAATACTGAACTAAAAGCAACGCGATATAAAATGAAACTAGTCCAAAAATAAAAGTATGATATTTTAAAAAAATATAAATGAAATAAGTGATTTAGGGCATCTAAGCTTTCAATACAAATTGGCTCATCCGTATGCATTCGTTTGATGTAAACAAGTCCCCGAAATGAATAGGCTGAGTGCAGTAATTTTCGTTTCTTAAGGTTAACTGCTTCGCAAAGAATTTTAAAGTTGCCGTTTGTTAGGTTTTCGTTGATGTAAAAATATTGACTTTTTTCAAAAGGTTCAAAACCCAAAATATTTAACGTTAGATTTCCATTTTCTTTCTTATATGCATTTAACGCCTTAAGGACAAAGTTTTTGTCATATGGTGTCATTAGTTTAGCGATGATAACGCCATCTCCAAATTTTTTTGCATTTATCTTTCTGCTGCATGCTAGAACTTGTAATATGATTTTGAATCGTCTTATTAATTCATGATCTACACCTGTGATAGATGCTGCAGTTTCCGGATCGGAAAAAAATCTCCTTGCAGTATTTCCATCATTTGTGTTTCCTTCCCCTTGTTTTGGTTGGTCGATTACGAGGCCTAGCTGTAGATATTTTTGTTGAATTTGTTTTTTTTGCTTTCTTTTTTCTTAATTTTCTTTGTTTTTTCTCACTGTTTCGCCTAACGGACCAAATTCCAAATCATAACCCAATTTAAGAATATGCTCCATGAAACGTATTCTAGCATGAAGAGGGGACATTCCAAATTCGTAGGCTTCCTTAAAACTATCGTCTTCTGGTGGGGGTTGGCTTAATTGACTTGATGTCTTTTGGCATATAATGCAGCTTGACGTTGACTTTGTTCCAGTTAAAGCCTGTGCAACTTTTCCATCAATCATTGTGAGACACATTTTAAAATATACTTCAATGTCTTGGTCATCAAATTTAAATATTACTGGTTGAAGTTCCTTAATTTGATCTTTTATTTTTTGAGCTTCTTCAGTTATGACATCTTTGGTTTCCTTTTTGAATGCAAATTTTATTGGTCTGCAATACTTTGTTGAAGAAGGAATTTCATCTTTCAATATATCAATTTCTGTTGCTCTACTAGTTGACGGCTCTAAGACGCTATACCTTTTTGTTAAGCGCAATGGAACGAAAGATACCATAAATAAATTGGCATCTGATAAATTTTTGGCATTAAATTGCTTGTATTGTTTCTGACCAGAGGATCCATCACATCCCCATTTAGAAATTAAAGTAATGCTGTCATTGCCAATTTTTTTTTAAATGATCAGTATCAAGCGTATTTAGCAATCGTTCTGCAGTATGTACAAGGAGATCTTGCAATTTTATTTCTGCTGATGCTGAAGTGAGACTAATAGCAGATTGTGAAGGTAAGCATTCTTTTTAGGCAGAAACTAAATCTCAATACTCTGGAAAAATCCCACAATTCTTTTCATTGGTTCGCTTCCGCAATTCCTTATATTGATTTTTGGTCAATTTCAAATCCAAAAATAGGGCGAACGCTTCTTCCGGCGTAAATTTCTTATCTTCAATTGGTGTAGGAATGCTTTTCAAAATCCTCTTTGTGCGCCTTGGGCTCGCTCCTACTATTTTTTCAATTATTTCAATTTTATTTTTTTTATTTTGGGTTGGTTGAATTTAGTGCAAAATGAATCCTTAATAATTCTTTGAGAAATTTCTTCATTGATATTCTCCAGCTTGCGCCTTCGAGATCTTTCACTACATCCGTCAATTGGTTGTGCTGGTCGACCCTTTTTCCACTTTCGTTGGCAGTTGTAGATGCACTCTCAAAAATAAGTTCCTTTATTAACCAGTCTTGGTAACGTTTGTATATCTTTGCCTTGCTATGAGAGCATTCAATGTACCGTCTTTTCAAGTTCGATGCAAAATTAGTAATTTTTCCCTTGTGCATTTCAATGTCTTCTAGGTTACAATTCTTAAAGAAGTCGATGCTCACTATGTGCAAAATTACATCGTTTACATCATTTCGTTGAAAATAAATATCTGCCAGATCTCTGTAACAGTACTTAGCCATTGCATAAATTGTAATGAATAATAATTGTGGAAACATTATTATAAATACTCTTTCTTGCAATTATGTAATATAAAAATTTTTATCTTTTATTACCACTTTTAAAAGCATAAAAACCAACACCCTAACCCCTTTTAAAAGGTGAAGCATACCTGCTCATATCTTAAAGGGCTATGTCGCAATAGTTTTTTTTACCATTTACAAATTTTTATCTTTTATTATCACTTTTAGAATCATAAAAAACCCCACACCCTAACCCGTTTTTTTTACCATTTACAAATTTTTATCTTTTATTACCACTTTTAGAAGCATAAAAAACCGACACCCTAACCCCTTTTAAAAGGTGAAGCATACCTGCTCATATCTTAAAGGGCTATGTCGCAATAGTTTTTTTTTTTTTACCATTTACCTGTTATTTAAATTGTTTCCCATTTTGTCAGGTATTTAAACTATATAACTCTAATTCAGACTACTAATGTTTTTGAAAGATACCTATGTAAATGTACCTGTAACAATTAAGCGCATTATATCTCAACCCTTTTTTATAAGTATATAACAACTCCTGACAACTCTACCGACACGCAAAAAAATACACCGCGGTGCACCGGTACGACCAACTTTTGTATTCATAACACTCAGACGGACGGACGGACATCGTTTAATCGACTCAAAAAGTGTTTTTGAGTCGATCCGTATAATAAAAGATGGATAAAGGTCCAATATTTTGGGAAAATTTTGACCTTTTTTAAAAATTTTTTTTTTTAATTTCGGATGACTCAGTGATTTTACATTTTTAACGTTAATAGTATGGAAGCCACAAAATTATACAAAATTTATTTCACTTCAAAATCTTTTAAATCAAAAAAGTTACATTCATTCAAAAATAAAAATTTACAAAGAAATTTTTAATTTTAGCAAAATACTGAGAAAGCCCATTTTCGAAGACCCTGTTCGCTGTGATATAGTTGAGATAGAGTCGCAATTTTTTGGCTCCCGAGGTTTACTAGTATTTACTTTCAAATGAATAACATAACTTTAAAATCGGTAACAAAAAAAATGATTTTTGGCCGCCTTCTCAAAATATGGTCCA
Organism: Cordilura impudica; assembly: GCA_963682025.1. NCBI lineage: Eukaryota > Metazoa > Arthropoda > Insecta > Diptera > Scathophagidae > Cordilura > Cordilura impudica. The sequence continues at coordinate 157,919,854 of OY821519.1, forward strand.
CTGTGCAGCGGCAGGATAAGAGATTTATTACTCCATCCGGTCTTCAATCGAAAAGACTACTCTCCCTTGATAAGAACGACTTAAGGACCTTGACGGATTTCTTTACTGGACACTGTAATCTTAGATACCACCTAAGAATAAAAGGTCAATCTGCTACGGGCACATGTAGGTTCTGCGAACAGGAGGTGGAAATATCAGAACACATTCTCTGCGAATATCCGAGACTAAGTGGCAAGAGAACCCTTGCAATTGGAGGATACACTGTATCCCCCCGGGACATATGGTGTCTCTTGCCAAATAGGGTAATTGGCTTTATAAAAAGCCTTAATCTTCAGGACAACCACAAAAGATCAGATTGGTCGCGGTGCGGAGAGCCTTCTTAGTCTAATCTAATCTAGATACCCTCATATAGATCAAAAGGATTATTATTAGGTCTCGAAACATTAGAATATCGACGTAGATTTCAAGCTGCATTATTTGTCTTTGATATAATTACTGGAGGTATCGACTGTCCTGATTTGTTATCGCAAATACAATTATATGTTCCACCTAGAATACTTCGTCACCATAATATTTTTTATATTCCATGCCATCACACAAACTATGCCCAATGCAATTCTTTAAATCGCGCGTGTGACGATATACAGTTTGGTGAAAAAGTGAGGCAATGTTTGAAATAGAAAGATTAACTATATTTTTTGCATGGTATTTATTAAACAAATTAAAAACTAATTACATAAATAGAAATATCGATCCTCAAAAAATAAAAAACAATAAAAAAAAATTAATTCATAACTTAAATATCTAACAAATTAACAATTGCCTAATTCGGGGGCATTGCCTCACTTTTGCACCAAGGTTCTGTGATCGAAATTTAATAGTTTATCCAATATATCTTTGCTTTTTTCAACTGAGTCATTCAATTTGGAATGGATTTGTACAGATTAGACACATAAACCACAGTAATTTGCTTCCATTCAGCCTGTACCCTCTATACAGCTCATTAATACTCTTCCAGGCCTCTTCGTACTCTGCCAGCCAACGTTTTTAATAAGCCCACATTTTTTCGTTCGGGTTGAGATCAGGGCTCTGCGCTGGCCACTCCATGACCCCAACCAACTGTGAACTAAGCCATTCCTTGACGATTTTCGCTAAATGTTTGAGGTCGTTGTCATGATGGAAGATGACATATTCAGGTCTATCTGAAATTTGGGCGATAGCTAAAGGCAAATTCTCTTGCAAAATGAGAATATAGTTTTCCCTTCTCATTATGCTATCGATCCATATAAGTGCACACACACCATCTGGTGGTATACATCATCAAACCAAAAGAGAACCACCTCCGTGCTTTACAGTTTGAGTTATTTGTGCTGGGTTTGGTGTGGTCAATGCTTTGTCCCACTACCCAACTTTTCCAGCTGATTGGTATCGGTTTATTTTAGTCAGATAAGACCAAACCCAGCCCAAGAGACCAAAGATGTATTTGCATAGCTGAAATATATCTGCATGCGCATGTTCTGTTACATGTAAACATTTTTCACTCTTTTTACATATTTTTATTATATGAAATTTTATCGGAGTATCTTTAAATTTTCGTACGCCATTCCTCACCTATTTGGTCTAGTGAAACCAAATTCAATACCAAACTGCTGCAGATTACGACGAACATTGTAAGCCTAACCAGTGCGAATCACTCGACCTATTTTGGACAGGAGAATGTTTGCAACAGACAGACGAACAACGGCAGGTCGACTTCTCCTTTTAAAGGATCAAAAATATATAGTTTATATTTATCGGGTCTCCGAAATTTATTTCGATTACCACACTGATATATACGCACTGCACCGTATAAAAAAATTGAAATGAAAACATGTAAACAATACATACTGATAGGAATGAGCAATAGAACGTGCCAATCCATTTCCTGAACCGCACGGCACTATACCCAGTGATATTTGCTCCAAAACTCGTTTCCAATCAAGACGCTTTAGCAGACCATTTATTATTTCATGAAAAAGTTCATCGCCTCCGATGGCCACAATTCCACTCCATATGCTCAAATCTTTCTATCGAACGAAATAAGCAGCATAGTGCGAATGTTTTGTTACATAAAGGTTGTACGGTATTTCCGCATCATTGGGTATTCGAACAACCTGTTGATGGAACAGTTCTCTTGATTTTCCAGAACCTGATTTCGGATTTATGAGAAGGCGTTTAGAAGTAAACGTCCTGACACCGCTATCGGTAAACCACAGAGCTGTAGGTGTTTTTCTCTGTAGGATTTTAATGACTTACACCATTTTTCAGCTTCGCGCATATTAGCTGTCCGAATGACCGAAACCGCAATGTTATAACAGTACGCTCGCGTCGTATTACATTTCTTCTGTTCTTCTTAAGTATGTAAGCAAAAACATACAAATATGCATCCTCTTGCTTCTCAATGATGCTCTTTTGCTTTTCCGAAAAACTAGGTGTACAAACTCCATATGTACTCCCAGTTTTAAAGCGATTTGGTTTTTGAAGCCAAACACACCGTCCACCAACTATATCGCAAATTTTCACATAATGATCCTTTTTGTTGCCAGCTGACGCATGTCTCTGTAGTAGTAGCCCACTCGAATTAAGTCTAACATGGAAGACACTATTCTTCTTATTATTTGAGTAAAATGTATCACGGAGCTCTTCAGAAAGCGATAACAAATCTTTTCCGAGTCTCCCTCGCTCTTCAATGGGATTCTTCGCATTGTTTAATAATCATTTAAACAAATACTTATATGTGCATACATTTACAACTAATTTTCACATATTTTTAAATTGACAAATATATTTCTCTTTCGTTGTAATATGAGGCCCAGGTCGTTGGATAAATCTTTGCGGCGGCGCTTTTGACACATAAAATAAAATTGCCAAAATATTGACTATTTGTTTTCATTTGACAATAGGATTTTTTTTTTGTCAGTTTATGCAACCCGCCCGTTACACACACCACTGCCAGTTCGAAAAACTCAATACGCTAACATTTTTTTTACTAACCCTGCTATATCACATCACATTGCAACTGTGAAATCGTTGTGTACGTATTATCAACGAAAAATTGTCGAATTAGTCGAATCCATCGCCATTTACTTTTGTGTTCACACATTTGACTGCAATCTCATTTTTAAAATGTTGTCGAAGCGTAAACTGGAAAAAATTTGTTTACTTCTCAAATTGAAGAAAAATTTTTTTTTTCACCACTTCCACCATCACCTTTATGAATTACTGCCAATATCCCACAAAAGAGGGTGGGAATGATATAAATTAATTCATTTTAAAATATTTTCTTGGCTGAGTTTGGCGTACACATTCACTTTTTGTTTAATAGAGTTACCGAGTTTATTATATAGGCACATGTTAGAGGGATAATGTTAACATTTATTATTATTAGTATTATTTTAATAATACTTAATAATACTTATGCTCTATAATTAACAAACTTGCGTTTTTATATGCGCATTTCAAGAAATAAATCATAATAATAGATATAACAAGTTAAGATATAACAAGTTAGATATAATAAGTTTGCAGAATGCGGTAAATTTGTATTAAATTTATAACAGAGTAACATTAATCATCGTTAGTGGCAGCCATTACTCGCACGAAAAATTTGGTGCCATTAGTGTTATAACAAGGATTTTGATCGACGGCTGGGGTAGTTCAGTCGTCTCCAGGGTCAGCCTAAGGACCCTCAAACCTTATGCAATAAAAACACGATAAACCTTTTAGTTACAAAATAGTTTATTTAAGTGCTAATTGTGTATATATATATATATGTTTATATGTATCTATATACGTATGAAGACGCGACTGACAACAGTTGTGCTTTGGTATTATCGGGAGGTCGGCTATGTCGGTCGGCGGTGTGACTATGCTAGCCGGTATTTGGCGATAGTTGGTGACTCGGGTGTACTGGTCGACAGATGGCGGCGCAGTGGTTGGCTCGAATGAGTCGGTCGTGCGACTACTGGCCGACAGATGACGGCGTAGTGGTTGGCTCGGATGCGTCGGTCGACAGGCGGTGCGACTACTAGCCGACAAATGGCGGCTTAGTGTTTTGCTCGGGTGCGTCGGTCGACGGGCGATGCGACTACTGGCCGACAAATGGCGGCGTGGTCGGATGGCGGCGGTAACAAGGCGGGTGACTCGACTAAGTAGCACGAATAGTGGCTCGAGTGCGCCGATCGGCAGATGTCGCTAATATTGGCGGCACTATTATACTGGCAGACGGATGGTGGCACAGTAAATGGCTCTGGTGCGCCTATCGGCAGTGTGATGATACTGACAGACAGATGGCGGCACAGTAGATGGCTTGGATGCGCCGGTTGATAGTACCGGCCGTGCGATGTTACTGGCAGACAGATGGTGGCACAGTAGATGGCTTGAATGCGCCGGTTGATGGTATCGACCGTGCGATGATACTGGCAGACAGATGGCGGCATAGTAGATGGCTTGGATGCGCCGGTTGATGATATCTGCAGTGTGATGATACTGGCAGACAAAGGGCGGCATAGTAGATGGCTTGGATGCGCCAGTTGATAGTATCGGCCGTTCGATGATACTGGCAGACAGATGGCGTTACAGTAGATGGCTTGAATGCGCCGGTTGATGGTACCGACCGTGTGATGATACTGGCAGACAGATGGCGGTACAGTATATGGCTCGGATGCGCCGGTCGACAGGTGATGTGACTACGCTGACCAGTAGATGGCAGCGCGATCGGTCGGACGGTGGCGGCAGCAAGGCGGGTGGCTCGATTAGGTAGCACGGTTAGAGGCTCGGGTGCGCCGACAGATGTCAAAGGTATCGGCGGCACGATTATACTGGTAGACGGATAGCGTGACTCGGATGCACCGGTAGTCGGCACGACCGGTTGAGAGCGTCAGCAGTTGGCAGAAGGCGGCGGTGCGACTAGAGTTGCTGTCGTGAGCTCCACCGTGTTTTGGCCACCTGTAATGATAAGAGCGGGGTTAGCCGGGAGCAGTCAGCACAAGCCACTGGATTATCGGGAGCAGTCAGCCGTTAAGCCGCTGGATTATCGGGAGCAATCAGCCGTGAAGCCGCTGGATTATCGGGAGCAGTCAGCCGTGAAGCCGCTGGATTATCGGGAGCAGTCAGCCGTGAAGCCGCTGGATTATCGGGAGCAGTCAGCCATTAAGCCGCTGGATTAATATGGATGACAACCGGTACCGATCGTCTTCAAAAGATTTGGGATATCTTATAGCAAGACCTCACCACTCAGCTTAGCGCCGAAAACTGACTTGCCATCCTCAGGCCAACCTTGCCTTCTTATGTAAATAAATTTGTAAACTCAGTGAGAATTCAAAATACCCTTTGCTTTAACCACTTGAAAAACTATTTTTAGCAGGCAGAAGTGTAGCTTGTTTTGTTCGTGTTTGGTTGAATGTATATATTGTAAATGTTTTCGAAATGATGTGTGGTTGTGCGTATATGTTGATGTGTGATTTTGTATGGGAGCTTGGTTTATTGATGTTTAGTTGAATGTATATTTGTTACTGCTGTGACGTGGGTATTTTATTATTGAGAACTGATGTGTGGTTGTGCGTGTATGTTGATGTGTTATTTTGTATGAGAGCTTGGTTTATTGATGTTTAGTTGAATGTATATTTGTTACTGCTGTGACGTGGGTATTCTACTGTTGAGAAATGATGTGTGGTTGTGCGTATAAGTTAACGAAATAAACATTTCACATTTGTAGTGTAAGCATAACTGTTTATTATAAATTTATTCTTTTTGACAATAAAATTTTCAGTCGTAGTCAAGTACTCGAATCGTGTTGTTTTATTTAAACGCAAATTAAACTAACTGGCGCCCAACGAAAATACACCGATGCCCTAAAGTAGTGCAACAATTGATAAGTGTATTAAAAAATAAAAAAAAAATAAAAAAATAAAAAAACCCTAAAATAGTGTAAAATTTTGAATACATTCAATCTAAAAAAAAACCCTCAAGAAGATCCTTAAATAATAAACTAAATTAGTAAAAACACAAAAGAACTCCATTAAAATAAGTAACTAATTTTAAACAAGGAACTAAAATTTAAACTGGAAAAATTCTAATAAAACGAATACAATTATAAGTGATCAATTTAGAAACAAAAATAGCACAAAAACTTAAAAAGAAACACTAAAATCAATCTAAGCGTACACTTTGAAACAAAAAATTTATAATAACTTTAGTTCAACAATTTTTTTTTTTTAATTAACAAACGTAATTAAGTGACAAAAAACTTAAGCCGTGTCTACAAAAAAAGAGGCACAACGATTACAAAAGAAAAAAACTCAACACAAATTTTTAATAAGTGAAGAAACTATAAACTAAAACTTTTAAGCGAAGAAATTAATACTTAAAACCTGTAAGAAATTTAATAAAACAAGTAAAGAAAACTACAATCCAAATTAAAAGAATTTCCGAGATACTGTGAAGAAGGAAGAAGCTGGTCGGCCAAAGACCAGCCTACAGAAAGAATACAACATCAAGACCAACAAACATCAGAATAAACAACACATTAAGCAACCACTCATCATACATCTACCTTTGAAGAAGTCATCTCTAACCACTCAACAGCATAAATATGGAACCAATGGCAATGATTTACTTGTAAGTTTTAACAAGAAATAAATTTTTCTCCCAAATAAAGTACTACAATTTTAATATATTTTAAAGCGCATTTATTAAAATTTTTATTAAATTAATTTGTTCAAAAAATAAAGTACTACACTTTTAATATATTTTAGAGCGCATTTTATTAAAATTTTTTAAATTAATTTGTTCAAAAAATAAAGTACTACACTTTTAATATATTTTAGCGCATTTTATTAAAATTTTTATTATATTAAATCAATTTGTTTAAAAAAAAAAATTTATTTTGGAGCGCATTTTATTAAAATTTGTTATTATAAAATCAACCTTATATTAAATTAATTTGTTCAAAGAATAAAATACTACACTTTCAATATATTTTATTAAAATTTGGTTGTAAAAAAATGAAGTATTACACCTTTAATACATTTTATTAAAATTTGTTGAATTAATGATACATTTCCATTTCAAGTAAACACCCCTCTAAATTTTCTAAATTGCTAACCCAAATAATTTAATAAGGCCACCAATATTAAATCCTCAAACAATACCTAATCCCAATAATCCCCCAAATGCGATAAATATTCCTCAGATGGAAGCGGCCATAACAGATCTAGTTACCCGATTGTGTAGGGAACAATGTATGAATTTGGTAGGGAATATAGCAAACCCCGGTCCGGATTTCGTAGTAAGAGACCAGGAGATAGAGGAACAATATAGGGAAAATCTTGGTGACCTCGACAAAGTACCAGATGTGGTACGCTGCCTGAGGGAATTTTCCGGTAACGCGTCGGAATTTACCTCGTGGAAAAAGAGCGTCGAGAGAGTCTTGAACCTTAACGAAAAGAGACGTAAGCACCTTGGAATACCAGATGACAACTCTTATTCAAGGAAACTCTACGGTGCAGGACTTCTATCAGGAAGTATATTCACATTTATCCCTGATCATAAATAACATAACCTGCATGACCATTGGCAGAGAGGCTATGGACACACTTATCCAAACATACAGGGATAAAGCACTGGATACCTTTATAAGAGGATTGAGAGGCGATCTCTCAAAACTCTTATGCATCCGAGAACCTACTAGCCTACCCCAGGCACTCCACTTGTGCCTTAAGCTACAAAACCAGAATTTTAGAACGGATCATGCCTTGAATAAGAATTCTCGAAATCCACAGAATATTTCTAGAAACCGGAGCTATGGAAATCCAGCACATTATCGATCGTCAAAACCTTCTCCACAAACCTCATATATAACCCCAATACAATATCCTACACAATACCAAAACCGACACACAATGCATTACCCAAACCAATATACACCTCAAAGCCCAATACAATATCCCACCCAATATACAAGTCAAAACCCAATACATTAACCTATTCGGACTAGAATCTGCAAAATTAAAATTTTTTGCCCTACCAACTCTCAAGTCTTTTCACGCTATACTAGGAAACGACAGCCTGAAGGAACTTTCGGCAATTATTTATACAGCAAAAAGCCTGATGACTATCAAAGACAACATTAGAATAAAGTTAAAACAACAAGTTTCCGAAAGTGTGAATAATATTCTACAAAAAGCAAATAACATCCCAATAAGAACGGAGCATATGACGAAGGACCAGAAACTTGGAATAGAAAAACTGGTAACGGAATTTCCAAACCTTTTTGCTGCACCAAACGAACGATTAACTTACACAACCACAGTGAAAGGGGAAATAAAGACAACAACAGATAGTCCCGTCTTCTCTAGATGTTATCCTTACCCGACACATCTAAGGGAGATAGTAGAACAACAAATCAAGGAATTGCTGGACCAAGGCATCATACGACCGTCAAAATCCCCATACAACTCACCAGTTTGGGTTGTACCCAAAAAAATGGACGCCTCGGGTATAAAAAAGTATCGAGTGGTAATCGACTACAGGAAACTTAATACGATAACTACTCCGGATCGATATCCCATACCGGAAATTAATGAAGTCCTTTCCCAATTGGGTAAAAATAACTTCTTTTCGGTGTTAGATTTGAAGAGCGGATTTCACCAAATCCCGCTAAGGGAGAAAGATATTGAAAAAACCGCATTTTCCATAAACAACGGAAAATACGAGTTCACCAGGTTACCATTCGGATTAAAAAACGCACCCTCAATATTTCAGCGTACCTTAGACGACATCTTAAGAGAACATATTGGAAGAATAAGTTACGTCTATATTGACGACATAATCATATTCGGAAAGGACGAGAAAACGCATTTCGAGAATAAAAGGAAAATATTTAACACCTTAGAATCAGCAAATATGAAAGTACAACTCGACAAATGCGAATTCCTGAAACCGGAAGTGGAATTTTTAGGATTCCTGATCTCCACATCAGGAATACGGGCGAATCCGAAGAAAGTAGAAGCAATAAACAACCTTCCTGCACCAAGGAATTTAAAGTATAATAAAACCACATCAGTTTGGCTCTCCGGACTGAACTGAAAACTCTTTATTAATTACTCAACTTAAATCTACCTACAAATATTACATTCACTCACACATTCACACGTATATCTATAGATAATTATAATAATACATAACCGTGGGATTCAGCTGGCTCAGCGGTTTACAGGTGAGCCAGTTATAGAGTGTGTGGACAAATAACTCAGCGGAATGTGAGTATTTAGTTACATGCATAAGGCATGGTAACTAAGACTTAGTCAAACACACTATACCTCCCATTTTTAGAAAAAGAATGATCAATAACTGGTTGATCATTCTTTTAAAAATAATTACAATTTCTGTAAAATTACATCTAATAAAATTTTTTTTTCAATATTAAGTTTATTTTCTTAAGTTTGATGTTAATTCTAAAGTTTTTAATTTTAATTTTCCAAAATTCAAATTTAAGTTTTGTATTATTGTTAACTTTAGTTCTAGTTGAGAATTTCAATTTAAAATTAATTTTTTTTTTCTTTTTTTCCTTTAAATTTATTAATATTAAAATTTATTATATTTAAAAAAAAATGTAGTAATAATTAAAAATAACTAATAACGAACTAAACGAATAAAATAATTGTGCAATTGTAATGTTTAAGACTAAAAAAAAAAGAAATAAAAATTATTACCTATTTATTATAAATTTTTAATCTATCTCTATGTATATTTTGCCTTTTATTTTTATTATCCTCTATAACAACATTATTGTTGTAACCTAATTCTATTACTTTAAAAGGTCCTAAATATTTATTCTCTAACTTGTGTCCTGCTTCATTTCTAAGCAGAACCAAGTCATTTTTCTTCAATATTATCTCCTTACTTTTCCTGTCATAGAAGTCCTTTTGCCTTAACTTTGCCCTCTCAAGCATAAGTCTAACCCTTTTATAGGCTATTTCTAATCTATACCTAATCTCTTTCGAATAATCGTCGACGTTATAGAGAGGTGTTACGTCATTGACTGTGTTGAATAACTCAAACCCATTTGGTATTTTCCCGAACACCAATTCGTATGGACAATATCCATGTACCACCGAAGGGGTTGTATTGAAACAGTACATAAAGTACAATAACCATTCATCCCAGTCATCTCTATCAACTGATAAATACGATCGTACGTATTCATTGAACGTTCGATGACTGCGTTTCACAGTACCAAGGGTCTGATGATGGTAAGCTGTCGATGTTATATTCTCTATTCTGAGGTACTTACACAAATCATTAATTATTGAATTTTTATACTCCGTACCCATGTCCGTAATGATCGTCATCATAGGACCGTACGTTAGTATATGAGATTCAAATATAGCTTTCGCAACGGTCTTCGCGCTTTTGTCAGGTACTGGTACAGCAACCAAATATTTGGTAAGATCACATATAAGCGTCACCGCATATTCATTGCCCTTTTCCGTCCGAGGTAACGGACCAATAGTATCTATTAATACAGTTTCAAAAGCTTTAGCAGGCGTCTTCGTCAAGGTCATGGGTGTTCTCGTATGCCGAGTTACCTTGTCTTTCTGACATTTCTGGCATGATTTGACGTATTTCGATACATCTTTAATCATTTTTGGCCAATAGAAATATATTTTTATCTTATTCAGTGTTCTTGTAATACCACAGTGTCCCCCTTGAATTGGGTCATCATGATATTTTTCAATAATTTTCACTATATCACCCTAATTTTTCAGCTTGGTCACCCCTGGTAGTAGCGCTACTCTTAAATTTATTAATTTCTCATTGCCCAAGGCCTTAAATTCATCTAATGTGACAAATTCGAAAATTTGTTCACTGGGTGACATTTGTACTTTGACAATACCATGTTTGCCGGCCAATGATTCCAGCCTTGGGAAGAATTGTCCTAGATCAATTTTCCCATTAACAAACAGGTCGTCTATCATTATCCTTTGGATAATTTTTCCCCCACGCTTCAAATAGCATTGGGTTGGAGTCATTCTTAATTTCGGATGTTTCCTGACGTCAGTGTAATTTATGACCTCCAATACATTGGGCCTTTTGTAATCCTTTTGCTGATTGAGGGGATTTTCGTCCGTATTTGTCCGTTCCGTAGATGACCTTGTTGATACCTTTAGTATACTTGAGATGGTTCTATCCATTTCCCTCAAATCATCTATTGTTATCCTTGAAAGTGCATCCGCGACGACATTTTCCTTACCTCTGAGATATACCACCGTGAAATCATATTCTTCGAGATCTAATCTCATACGGGTTAATTTAGAACTTGGGTTCTTTAAGGAGAACAGGTAGGTTAGGGGGCGATGATCTGTTTTAATCAAAAAATGTGTACCATATATATATGGCCTGAAATGTGTAATTGCCCAATGAATTGCCGTGAGCTCTTGCTCAATTGTGGACTTATTACTTTCCCCTTTAGTGAAAGTTTTTGAGGCGTAAGCAACTGGAAGCTGTTTGCCTTCATACTCCTGACTAAGTACCGCCCCGCAGGCGTGTTTACTGGCATCCGTTGTGATGCAAAAAGGTTTATCAAAGTCAGGATATTGTAGAATCCCCGGATTCATTAACGCCTGTTTGAGATATTTAAATGCCACCTGGCATTCTTCGTTCCATTGAAATTTAACATTTTTCCTTGTCAGTCTTGACAAGTGACGGGAATGATCAGAAAAATTCCGAATGAACCTTCTATAATAGTTGCAGAAAGCAACGAATCTCCTGGCTTCGTCTGCATTAGTCGGGACTGGATAGTCTCTGATTGCTGTGTACTTACTGTCATCCGGCAGGATACCTTTGTCAGTACATTTATGCCCGAGATAAGTGACCTCGTGCATGAAAAATGTACACTTCTCTGGATGCAGTTTTAGATTGTACTTTCGGCATAGTTCGAAAACATCTGTTAAATTTTTGAACATATGTTTTTCCGAACATCCTAGTACTACTAAATCATCCATGTATAAAAATGCTTGTGATGGTGTTAAACCAGAAAATGCAAGGGTCATCATGCGTTGAAAAGAATTTGGAGCAATCTTAAGACCGTATGGGAGTCGTTTAAAACGATAAGAGCCATTTACGGTGGAAAAGGATGTTATGTCCCTTGAATCCTCATGCAATTCTATCTGGTGAAATCCAGACATTAGATCTAGACAGGAAAAATATTTTGCCCGTCCTAACTGGTCAAGAATATCGTCTATTCTTGGCAGGGGGAATTTGTCCGCTATTAACTTTTTATTTACCTGGCGATAGTCGATTACCAATCGCCACCTTTTCTCCTTTGAGTCTGGTAATGATTTCTTAGGAACTAGCAATAAAGGGCTGTTATATTCCGAAGTTGATGGTTCTACTACCCCATCATTTACTAGTTTTTCAACCTGCCTATTGATTTCCGCTTTATGAGCGTGTGGTATTCTATAGTTCTTTATATAGCTCGGTGTTTTGTCACTCAGACTAAGTTTTTGCCTATAAAAATTATTTGTAGAAACTGTTTTCGTTTCAAGGGCGAATATGTCGCTGTATGTGGTACAGAGTTTCGTTAAATTTTCTTTGAATTGATCTGGGAAATTTCTGCTAAGTTTATCCAGAATTTTTCCCGATCGCTTCCCCAATTCTTTGGTCGTTTGTAGAATATCATAATTTGATAGGTCCTCCGTCATTATATTCATTGTACTCAGTGCCGTATCGCGTTATTGCCTTGAACTATTGTATTTGCAATATATACGCCTGGTTGAATTTCCTGATTAGGAATCAACAATTCTTTATGCTCTGAGGCAATGTATATTTTTCGCACCACTTGTGATCTTGCCGGTAGCATGATCGAATTATTGATACAGGTGTTTTTTATTGGTATTGGAAAATGTTGGAAATTGTGTGGTCGTAAAACGAGCCAATCCTTATTTTCCATAAAGTCGAGTTTACAATTGAATTCCTTAAGAAAATCTATACCGATGATTCCATCGCATGGTATGGGAAAATCATTCGGTACTGCATGAAATTTATGCTTTATTAGTATATTTTCAACTCTAAGGTCAATTTGCGTGCAGCCAATTGATTGGACCGTATCTCGACCTATACCGCTAAGGGTTGTTATTTCCCCTGAATTCAAATGGTTGTGGTTTACATTTTCAATTTTTAGCAGCGATATATCTGCTCCTGTATCTACAAGCAATGTTAATAATTTGTTTGTTGTGTTATGAAGTTTCACAAATACACCTAGACTGAGATTGAGCTTATATATTCTATTAATTATTCTCTCAGAGGTTGGTCCCCGTTTCCCGGAACCTCATATTGATCATTGATCAGTCTGACATTTACATTATTATATCGTCGTCCACCATTGGCACCACGATTTCCAGTATTCCTATATTGACTATTATTATTATTAACTTGGTAGTTTCCTCTACCTCGATTATTTGAATTATTGTAGAAATTCCCACGGTAACTACCGCGGTTGTTCCCCTATTGGAATTTCGCTGTCCCCGGCTATTTGTATACAAAATTGTATTAGGCTGTCCGTATGCCTCGGTACAGCTATTAACGAATTTAGCCACCAGTTCGTTCATGTTCCCGAACTGTCCTGATTCTATTATGAGCCTAACCCTGTCATTCTGGGCATTTTTAACAATGGCTTTTACAGCCAATTATGTCGAATATTTATTGGCAATTTCGGCCGATAGACCGTCCGAAATGTAGGCACCTTGCAATGCCTTGGTGATGTCTTCAACTTCCTTTACATAGGCATTCGCACTCTTGCCAGTTTGCCTGATGTTCATCAGCTTTGCTGACAATACATCAACTGATTCTCCTTTAACAGAAGTTTTCAGTTTTGCGACCACTTCTTGTACCGTGGTCTCAGTGGACAAGACATTCCTGGCAGAACCCTTTAGTTTTGTCTTAATTAGACTAACTGCTAGAGCATCATGTGCCTCCTTTATCGAATCCACTAATGCAATGGCATCTAGAAATGCCGTTAAGTTTTCCGCTTTGCCATCGAAGTCAGGTATTAACTTCGAGGCTATATTTAAAAATTGAACTGGTGTCTGCGCCATTATCATTTGTGGTTCCCTATTTCGGTCTATATTTTCTCCCAATGACTGTGGGTCTCTACTAGGGTCTATTTCCTGTTCCAAAACCTCCAAGGACACTCGTTCATGGAGTGTTAGAGGCAATTTTACCTCTATGCCCCTTCTTGCCGCTACCGCAATAAGTCTGTTCCTCACGTCAAAGAAGAACCCTTCGGCTGCAACTTTATGTGCAGTCGTAAGTCGTTCGTAATGGACGTTAAGTACCACCCTTATCTCTTCTAGCCGCAAGGAAAGGTTTCTTATATGTCTTTCGACAGTATCTTCCGTAGCCGGTCTATCTGTATTTAGGCACTTGTAGGATTTGTCGAATTCCTCTCTAATATTCCTACACTGGCTCAAAATCGTTGGCCAGTCCATATATTAAATTATGAAACAGGAAGGAAAAAAAAATGTATATTGGCGCTTAAAGTCAATAATCATTGAAGTACGAATCTGCGCTCAGAGACGCCGTATATAAAAAACAAATTCATACTGGCTCATTAGGCCATTTACTCAAAACACAAAAAAAATATAAAATATCTAATATAAAATCGAAATTTTTGTAGTTATCTTTTCATCAAGCCAAATTGTGTTATGCTGATTCCATAAACCTAAATTTTGTCTAAGTTGTCGGACCTACTTGCGTACTTCTTACGCAGTGATCTCTTATGGAGTAGGTACAATTTAAGTAAAAGATTTGCACCAGTCATTACTGTAATGCATAGGAGTAGGAACCATAATGAGTCGATTCGCGATTCTACATTTGTTATCACGTTCGCGTTCGGTTTCTCCAATTTTGACTCTGGGTTGCCCATATTATCTACCTAGTAACCTATGAATTATATCTCTTATTCTTTAAACTTCTAACAAAAATTTACCTCAATATATATCTAACATATCCTCAATGCAATAAAAATTAAATTGCTTTACTAAGTACACATATTTGAAAAAAAAAGAAATTAAAATTGAATTATTTTTTTATCTATATTTTAATTTTTACACTAGTTTTGGAAAATTTTACATTTTCTTCTTTTCCCTATAGAAAAAGTATATATATAAAAAACAATTTTAATGGTGTTAGTTATTCAAAAAAAAAATTAAAGCATCTAAATATATTATTATGAAACGTTAAGAATGAAAATACAGTTGATGAATGTGATTGCTGATAAATAATTTAATAAGAACTCTATATACAAACACTTACAAAATAACATTTTGAATTCTAAATTTTTAAATTTAAGATAATCTTAACTCGTTCAACTTTCCGTTAGCCGTTGTTTCTGCTGTTGGTATTGATAATCATTGTCAACGTTGTTATGTTGTTGTTATGTTGTTATGGCAATAAGGTTAAAGATTAATATTGATGATTCCTTAATTTGTCACTTGGAGATTATATAGACGTTGTATTAATATATGATTGCTTTTTGTAGTAGGTTTTGTTGTTTTTTTTTTTTCAAAGTTAAGAATTTTGTTTAATTTTGTGTTTTTTTTTTTCAACATTCTTTTTTTTTTTTTTAACTGTATTTTTTTTCGTAATTGAAATTTTGTTTTCCGCTTTTTTTTTGTAATTTAGGTATTTTGTTGTTTTATTTTATAAATTTATTTCAAATATTAACTCCAAGAATATAATTGAACACAGCACCAATATTTCCTTATTATATTCATAGGTAGCGGTATTTTTTTTTTGGTTGTGTTTTAAAAGAGTACATTTGTGTTTTTTCTTTTAATTAAATGTTCAAATGTTTTCTTATATTTTGTTTGTACTTTATTAATTTATTTAAGTTAAAAGTTTACTTTAAAAAAAAATTATCATTTTCCCTTTGTCGTAGTTTTTTTTTCCTTTTTTCATGTTTGCACTTTTGGTTATTCTTTTTTTTTAGATCACTTTAATTGTTACACACTTGTTCTTGTTATTTTATATTTAAAGTTTTTTTTTGTTTTTCGTCACGGTCGCCATATAATAAAACCACATCAGTTTGGCTCTCCGGACTGAACTGAAAACTCTTTATTAATTACTCAACTTAAATCTACCTACAAATATTACATTCACTCACACATTCACACGTATATCTATAGATAATTATAATAATACATAACCGTGGGATTTAGCTGGCTCAGCGGTTTACAGGTGAGCCAGCTATAGAGTGTGTGGACAAATAACTCAGCGGAATGTGAGTATTTAGTTACATGCATAAGGCATGGTAACTAAGACTTAGTCAAACACACTACAAAAGGATCTCAGATCTTTCCTGGGCATGTCGGAATTTTATCGCCGCTTCGTTAAGGACTATGCCAAGTTGGCAAAGCCCTTGACGGCTCTTTTAAGAGGGGAGGAAGGACGAATGTCCAGATTCACCTCTAGCAAAATAGCCATCGACCTGAACGACGAAGCACTAGAAGCGTTCAGCAAGATAAAGAGGACACTAACATCAAAAGATGTCATGCTGGCATACCCCGACTTTCGCAAGGAATTTCAACTAACAACAGATGCTTCAAACTACGCAATCGGCGCCGTAGTAGAACAGGAAGGCAGACCAATTACGTTTATCTCAAGGACCTTAAATAAAGCCGAAGAACACTATGCCACAAACGAGAAAGAAATGCTGGCAATTGTGTGGGCCCTTAAAAGCCTAAGAAATTACCTCTACGGTGCTGCAAGAATAAAAATACTCACAGATCATCAACCGCTGACGCACGCCTTGACAAGTAGCAACACTAATAGCAAACTCAGGCGATGGAAGGCTACATTGGAGGAGTATAATTATGTGCTGCAATACAAACCCGGAAGTACCAATGCGGTAGCGGATGCTCTATCCAGACTCCCACAGGAAATATGCGCGATGAACTCAACAGCGGCCACTCAACATAGTAACCAAAGCTCTCCCGGAAATTCTATCCAGTATACGGAAACACCAATAAATGCGTTTAAGAACCAGATTATTATAGAACCACATAACGTTTCATCATACGAGTTTCAGATAATCTTCCCAACATATCACAGACATATTGTGTCAGAACCGCATCTTTCCAAGGAGAAGTTGGAAAAGATTTTTGAGAAATACCTCAACCCATCATTAACAAATTGCGTAAAGACTACAGACGCAATCCTGGGGAAAGCACAAGAAATATTCGCCAATCGGTTTCACAAGTATAAAGTCCTTTATACGAGGAAAATGGTCTCCGATGTTCTTAACGAATCCGAACAAGAAGTGGAAATAATAAATGAACACAACAGAGCCCATAGGAGCGCTGATGAGAACAAAGCACAGCTCCTAGAAAGGTACTATTTTCCCCAGATGATGGCAAAGATAAAGAGGATAACAAAATTGTGCCGAATTTGTAAGGAGAACAAATACGACCGACATCCTAATGATATTTCTTTACAGGAGACTCCTATCCCTCAGTACCCCGGTCAAATAGTGCACATAGACATCTACATAACGGAGAAAACCTCAATATTGACAGCAATCGATAAATTGACAAAATACGCGCAGGCAAGAATACTAAAGTCAAGGGCTACGGAAGACATCAAACAACCATTAAGGGAAATATTGCTAAATTTTGGTATGCCCGAATTAGTAGTAATGGACAACGAGAAATCTTTTAACTCCAACGTAAGGGTATTCAGAATCCCACCATATGCCAGCATAGTTAGTGGTCAAATTGAGCGATTCCACTCCATCCTTTCCGAAATTATGCGATGCATAAAGGCGGAGGGAACTCAAAATGGTTTGTCCGAACTCCTAGATAAGTCAATTTATGAATATAATAATACGATTCATTCAACTTCAGGTAGAAAACCTTTAGAGGTATTTTTCGGCAGGAAACTTTTCAATGATCCTGTGGAATGGGAAAAGAATAGGGCTCAAATGGTAGAAAAGTTTAAGGACCGACAGCGGTCTACCTTGGAATATCATAATGCGGATAAAAGGGAGCCGAAGGACTACAAAGTAGGTGAACAAATTTTTGTAAGGGAGAACAAGAGGTGAGGGACCAAGTTGTCTAAAAATTATAAGAGGGAAATGGTGAAGGAAAATAGGCACACCACAATATTGACGGAAAGTGGAAGAGTTGCCCACAAGAACAATATCCGTAACTAAGTTGTTTCATTTATTTTCTCTTTTAGGACGATGATATCTGCGGTAATGGGGGAAGTGAAGATATTAGATTATACTAATTCACGGGTGGTGGCGATCGACACCGGAGTAGCTAGACTTCAAACGGGGACTGTAAAATTAGTTCATGTGGTTGATCTGGATAATTACCAGAATTTTATTCACAATATGAGGAAGACAATGGCCACGAGAATAAGCATATCCCATCCATTACATCCCCTCCTAATCCTGGAAATTTCCCAACTACAAGACAAATTGAGCCAATTAAAACCAAGATCCAAAAGATCTCTCAATTTTATAGGATCGGCATGGAAATGAATAGCGGGCAATCCTGACCATGAAGATTTCGAGATAATAAAACAAAACATAAATAATGAATTAGAAAACAATAACAAACAAGTTGTAATTAACAAATTATCGGTAAATAGAATAAACGAGTTAACCTTCAAAATGAATCAAATCGTAAAGGTCGTGCAAGAAGAAGCACGAACCCTTCAAAATTTAGATATCACTGAATTTAAATACAAATTAGAGATAATAAAGGAAGAAATAATAAACCTACAATATGCCATTCATTGGGCTAAAGTAGGAGTAGTTAACTCATTTATTCTATCCCACAACGAGATGAAAACAATAGAAAAATTATTTGAAAATAATAAAATCCCATACTTGAACATAGAGGAAATATTGGAATTTAGCGAAATAAGAATAGCCTCAAATAAAAACTCCCTAATTTATATCGTCAGTATCCCAACGACTAGTAATGAAACATGTAATAAGCTATTGATAAGACCTGTAAAAATTGAACAAATTGCTACCAAAGTTAAATTTGGTGAAGTTCTAAATTGTAAGAAGAAAATGTTCGGTGTAAAAAATAAATGTAAGAACTACAATATGTTAACAATGTGCAAAGACGAAGATATCGAAGATATCTGTGGTTCGGAATGCCTACCCAATTTAATCCACAGCAAACCCTCTAATTGCACTTTCATAAACAACTCTCATATCCCCAATGTACAGGAAATACTCCCTGGAACATTGCTTCTAAACCAATTCAATGGTACAATTCACATAAGCCAGGAACCTTATGACCTGACTGGCACCTTCATCATTAAATTCCATAACGAAACAGTGTTGGTAAACGGGACTACTTTTTCGTTTTCAGAAATTAATTTCTCTAGCCCACTACCAGCCATAGTACAATCAATAACTGGAAACCCACATGTGGAAGAAATCCTCTCGATAGAGTTAATTAAGGAAATGCACACCAATAATACAGAAGCAATCCAACTTCTGAACGTTGAGTCTAAATTGGGTGATGCAATTACCTACACCCTAGTGATCTTCGCGATAATCACGATGTTGTCCGTCTGTCTGAAGAAAAAGCACGATAAGAGAAAGTTACAGTGTCCGAAAATTATTAATATTAATACTCCAGTACCACCACAGAATATTACTACAGGTGCAACCGAGTTTACTAGGCATCCAGTAGAGAGAATTGGTCAGATTCCTTATTTTTGATTGAGGACAATCAATTTAGGAGGGGAGGAGTTAACGAAATAAACATTTCACTTTTCGCTGGGTTGATTTGTTGCGCTTAACTTTGATTTTTATATCACACACGTTACATATTGAAGTTCGTTTCTCTTTGTTCCCATTAATGTCGAAACTGCTGACGCTATGTCTGCTGTTTCGAAATTGTAGTATTTTTAAATAAATAATATTCATTCTTTTTGTTCTCATGAATTTGACCTATTGTAGTGTAAGCATAATTGTTTATTATAAATTTATTCTTTTTGACAATAAAATTTTCAGTCGTAGTCAAGTACTCGAATCGTGTTGTTTTATTTAAACGCAAATTAAACTAACTTATATGTTGATCTGTAGTTATTTTTATATGAGAGCTTGGTTTGGTTGATGTTTAGTTGAATGTATATTTGTTATGACGTAGATGTTTTGATGTTACATTAGTGTTGCGCTACGGTGTGTATTAATGGCTGTTCGTTGGTTTTGTTGGTGGCTATTATGTATAACGCAATTTGCGTTGTTACAGTGTGACCACTGCGGAAAATGTGTGTGTATTAGTAAAAAAAAATGTGAGTGTATTGAGTTTTTCGAACTTGCAGTGTGATGTGTGATAGAGGGGTAAAGCCCAATTCACACCACGATTTTTGACGACGTCGTTTTTCTTAATTCTCTTTTGAAGCTGCCACCAAAAACCTTTTGCATTCATACGATGATTTTTAGTTTCATGTCTTTTTTTAAATCTGCTTTGATTTATTTTTCGCATTAAGAAAAATATAAAATATATAAGAATTAATCTAAATTCAAATTATCTTTTTTATTTTTTAATTCAATTCATTTTTTTGTTAAATATTATTTAAATTTTTTCATTATAAGATTTAATTTTTTTATACTAAATAATTTATCATAATTTTTCACATTATATAAGTGAAGAAATCTCTATCGTATTTATTCTGGTAGACTTCTTCTCGTTGGATATCTCTTTCCAATAAGTAAAACGACTGTGTTCTGTGAGTTAGGGTCTTAAACTAAATTTTATTTTCTACCACCAAGTTTGCGTTGGCTACAAAGTGCAACGCAAACATATAACTTAAATTAGCAAAAACGTAAAATATAAAATCGAAGTAGCTGATCATGCAAATCTAAAACGGCGCGTGTCAACTATACGCAGCACCAATACTAAGCTACGTATGAACTAAATGTTGCCGATTAGGCAGATCAGAATCAAAGCGTGTTAACTGTTCCCCGTTTTGAATGAAGGCCGTCCTCGGTCTTCTTCAAGATTTCTTCCAAAGTATTTTTCAAGTTGACTAGCGATCTTCTCTTTCTCCAGCCCCTTATCATTCTGTAAGCCAGATATATCAAGGCGATGCAACACAATATCACAGAGGTGCTCAAGATAGGTTTCACAGTGATTTCTTTCTTTAACTCATCGAGATGCTGAAGATTTCTAATTTGCATGTCGTGGAGAAACGGTAGACTGAGAACTTGTTTATGCTCTGTAACCTTTATCATGGGAAGGTTTGGCAATTCGGGAATACTCCCTGGGACCCCAGCCCTATTCACATACGTGATTCCATCGATGATAACTTCACTATCAAAAGTAACCAGGTAAGTGCCATTCACAAGTTGGCTGTTGCCGTGATTTTCAATCACCTCTGCGATCGCATTGTTGATAATGATAATGCCATCATCCACTACCATTACTTTCTTAAGATCGTCGAACTGAGTGTTACATTCGGCAGATGTCCCAAATACTAGTTATTGAGCACAAGTGGTAACGTTTTGAAATTTGCAAAAAGTGGACGAGATTGCTGTCTTGCAGCTTTCGACTGAGAGTACCTGATTGCCACATTTTGCCACCTTGTTGCCTCCCTCGAAAGAAATTATTTTTTGCAGGTGGGAGACAGGGAACAGATCTATTCTCTTGCATAGCTGCTTGGGTCTAGGAAATTTAATAACAAATTGTAAAATATCATTATTTTGGTAAATCTTAATGCTACTGATACTCATAACTTCCGACACACTAGTGTCTGTAAAGCTTCCATTCTTCACCAGTGACTTCACTTCCTCGCTATCAAGTATTGCGAGATCTATAACGTTTACCTTCGCTAAACTAACAGATAAAATTAAATTCTGCAAATTTATAATCGAAATTCTATTTCTGGCTAAAAGTGTTTCGTACAATTTATCAGTGTTCATCCTATCTTTTTCTTTTTCAGCTGCGATTACCTGGTTTACCGTGTCCGTCAGTTTCTGAAGTTGTTGGTCGATTCTAGTGTTGATATCTATTTGTCTGTTGTTTGCTTCCACCAGCTGCTCTTGTCTAAACTTGCTCTCTTCAAAGTCATCGAAGTCAGGAGTGCCTGCTACTACCTTCAGGGCAGTTCCTAAGATGTTTAAACTTCTGGCATGTCTGTGGTGGATTCGTAGGGCTGAGAGCAATGTAGCCATATGGTTAATATCTGATTCCAAAATTTTTTTCATATGAGACTGTGGGAAGAGATCAGACAATTCGGTTGTTTCCTTAATGATTCCGTCGTATAAAGTCAAGTTGGAAGAGTGTTTTAGGTAACCATAATCATCCCAAATAATTATATCGCCATCATATATCGGGATGTAGTTTGAATGAGAGTAGTCGATGATCTTGCCTGCTATCGGTAAAATTACCGTAAGTAAGATGTTTAGAAACCTAGAATAAAGAAAGTTGTTTAGAGCCATGCTATCTCAGATTGTCCTTATGGACCACCCTTCCTTTTATTAGAACTGTCGTGCCCAAATCAGCTTCGACCGTTCCTTCTCCATACAAAGGGCTTAATTTATTTCCCAATCTCCTGTTGGATTTTATAAAAACTTTATCTCCTACCTCGAACTTTCTATCTGTCCTACCCCTGTTGTGATTATCCAGGGTTTGATTTTGTGCACTTAAGATTTTTTCCATAATGAGCGTTCTTAGCTCATTTGGAGCGGAATGGATTATATCGATAGGACGCTTTTCGGTAACAGAGTGGATTGTCCTATTGTACTCAATAGTGGCCTGAAAAATAAGGTTGGCGGTATCCTCGATGTTTCTCTGAAGTTTCAGACATCTCGCGACCTCTGAGAGGGTGCTGTGGAAACGCTCCACTTGGCCATTTGACGTGCTATGAAGTGGTGGTGAATTAACGATATGTATGTTATACGAGTCTAATAACGTTCTTATAGTCTCTGAATTTAGGGATTTTTCGTTGTCGCAAAATATTGTCTTAGTTTGAGGGAAAAAGTTCATTAATTGTAGTACTGGAATTTTAACATAGAAGATGGTACGGGATTGGGTTGGCTGAACTATAGCGAACTTTGAAAATTTGTCAATGCAAGTAAGGAAATATTTTTATTATGTCTTATTTTCTTTCCAAATATTACAAAGGTACGCAATGTGGCTTGTTCAGCGTCTTCAATAACTACTTGATTTCTATAGCAATTTATCGAACTATCTGTACTCTGTATAAGTAAGGTACGCCTCACTATGACCAGTAGCATGGTCTGATTCTGGGTCGTTGTCCGTAGCGTTTATTTGTTGTCGGGATAACGCATCCGCAACAAAATTTACCTTTCCCGGTTTGTACAAATTTTTTGCGTTGTGTTCATCAACAAACGCTCTCCAACGTTTGAGTTTCGCATTTGGCTTTCGGTCTGAAACCACGAATGTTAATGGCTGGTGGTCCGTAAAAATATTGAGAGTTTTCGCGCCGTAAAGGTAATTTCGAAGGGTTTTTAAAGCCCAAACTATTGCCAAAAGCTCTCTCTCATTCGTAGCATAATGCATTTCGGGGTTTTTTAGTGTTCTAGAGATAAGTTGTATCGGTTTACCATCTTGGGATAAGACTGTACCTAGACCAGTGGTGGCCATCGAGAGAATTGAATTAGTAATAGTGTTTATGAGCATGTGTTAGTTGTACTACACTGATCGAAATCTATGGACGTAACACAATGCCGATATTAAATTGGTTTGTGTAGATTTTGTATGAATGTTTATATGAATGACTAAAAGGGAAAATAGTTGAGTTCACGAAGAATATGGTAAAATTTTAAATATATTTTGTTTTAAAATTTCAAATCTTACATTCTGAAAATGTAAACCAAAATGTGAAGAACATCTTTTTCTATGCTATTATTTTCTATTCATAAGTTTGAAGTTTATTAAATCAAATAAGTAATCCATTTCTTTAAAAAACAAAAAAAAATTAGCAAAACTTAAAAAGATAAGAAATTTCAAAGGTTATTAAGTGGTATGTTACCAAAAAGTAAAAAACTTACCAGCCTGCAGTACCTGGATATTTTTTTAAAATTAAAAAAATAATTAATTTCTTTAAAAAACAAAAAAAAAATATCTAAATTTAAAAAGATAAGAAATTTGAAAGGTTATTAAGTGGTATGTTACCAAAAACTAAAAAACTTACGAGCCTGCACTAACTGGAAATTTTTTAAAATTAAAAAAAAATAATCATAAAAGACAGCTATATTGTTGTCAGATGGAGGCGACGTATGTAATTTATAGAAAATGTTTAATTTATAGCAGATTCAACTGCTTTGCGTAATTTAGTTTATCAAGTCTTCGAAATTTTCCCAACATTTTTGGTTTCTTTTAATTAAAATTATTTGGTGAGAATGTAAACAAAATAAATATCGGCACAATTTAGTTGACATTCGTATTTGAATTGTGAAATTCAACCAATTTTTCAATGTCAATTTCTTTATCATAACATTTAATTTTCAATAACGTTTCTAAATGACTGTCAGTTAATTTATTTCGGCTTTTGCTTTTGATTTGAGACATTACTGAAAATGTTGACTCACAAATGTAAGTCATGGAAAACATTGAAAATAAATGAAGTATTAGGTTTCTAAAGGTCGCCCTTTTTTTTGCCAAGGCCATAGCAATGGTGTAAGTTGCCTTCATTTTTCCGCATTCAGAGGTATTACCGTTTAAAATGTAATTATATTTTATTTTAAAATTTTCTTTTAGTTTTAATAGTAATTTTCTTCTTTCGTTTTCGATAACTAAAAGTTCAGGGTGACAGATTCTATAATGACGCTTAAGGTTAAATGCCTTTTTTATTTTTAATACATTGTTACACACCAGGCACTCCGCTTCATTTAGCGCGTTTAAACAAAAGAAACTACTTTCCCATTTTTCATCCCACATTATAGCTTTCTTCTTATTAAAAATGTAATTATAAAATAAAAGCTTTAATAAAACAAAAAAATTGTGTGTCGCTGTAAATATTCTCTGTGTACCTATTAAAAAAATGTATATATGAATTTCAAAACGCAATGCGACATAAACCTGCTTTGTTCAAAAGCTTTCATAAGACTGAATAAAATTGTTGTTTACTTTTACTCTTTGGAGAGTATTTTTGTTTTCGTTCGGCTGTATACATATAAGAAACCGAACACCAATGTGTTTGGCACGGCCTCCACTGACATAGACCCAATGCTGAAGCATCTGTCGTTAAGTTGAATGGTCTTCTAAAATCTGGATACGTAAGCATAACATCTTCCGAATACAGTATTTTCTTTAGTTTACTGAAAACAAGTGTTATTACAACCTTTTTTTTTTGACTGACTTGCACTAACTTTCCCATTTTTGCCCTTCCGTAAATGTTTTGGCGATTCTCGCAAAATCTTTAATAAATGATCTATAGTGACTCGCCAGTCTTAAAAAAGATCTTAATTGAAACTGGTTAGAAGAAACGAATCTAAGAATTGCCGCAATTTTGTCTGAGGACTTCCGTATGCTTTCCGTCGACACCACGAAACCAAGATTAAGTCATATGTGCACATATGTGCTTCCCGAAGCTTCGTGAGAACCCAATTAACATGAATAAGGTGCTCATCTTCTGATTCCGAAAAAATAATTACTTCGCCGACATAAACGTGGCATGATTTTCCTATTTGTTCTCTAAGAATGTCGTCGATAGGTCTCTGAAAGATACTCGAAGCATTTTTAACCCAAAAGGTAGTCTGCAGAATTCGTACATTCTGTTGTTAACTGAGAAAGCAGTTTTCTCCCTATCTCTTTCTGCGAGTTCAATTTGATAAAAACCAGATTTAAGGTCTAGGGTAGTGAAATATTTAGCATTTCCCGAGTTTGCTAGAATTACCGACATATTTGGAATAGGATGTTTGTCGTTAATAGTAATTTCGTTAAGTTTTCGGAAATCTATCACCATTCGTTTCCTCCTGTTTCCTGATTCGTCCACGCGTGTTTTGTCTACGACCCAAATTGGGTCATTATAGCGTGACCTGGTTGGTCGAATAATGTGGTCTGCCAGAAGTTGTCTAATTTCCTCGTTTACCCCTATTGGGTATGGCTACGATTTCGAATATATTGCTTCATCCGTTTTGGTCCGCATCGTCGCTATATTTGTGTTATACGGCAGCGATTTTTTTGGTCTAAAAAAAAATTTCTTTGTTATTGTTAATAATATTCTTAAATTTGGTTCTAACGGATTCTGGTACATTTTTCACGTCTACTATAATATGGTTCACATCTTTTCACTTCATGAAACTAAATTTCTCCGAGCCTGTTTTGTAATTAATTGTCCCGTTTTTCAGGTAAATGTTGGCATTAACCTGTTTCAGAAAGTCTAACCCCACAATTGCATCAAATGTTGAGATTCTCTAGCACAAAAAAAATTGCATTTTTCCCAAACAAATTTATAACACATTTTTTATTTATGTCATTTTCTCCGTGAATCGAGTGAACTGTAAAGGGATTATCGGTATCCTTGATACCTTTAATTTTTCGAAGCACCGGTGTCTATTAATATTTTTATTATCTCGCCAGCAAGAACCCGTTCTATGAATGGTAGCTGGGAGCATGCCCTAAAAAATTAATGCTTTCAAAATCATTATCGTTAGCATGCTGTTCGATATCTAGAACCGCATCGTCCGCTGTGATGGAATATTGTTCCACCTCATTTGTCACATGGTTGATCCTCTGAATCCTGGATCCCGTTTGTCTGTCCGATCCAGGTTGTTTTTTCGTAGGTTGAAAATTTTGGTTTCGACCGCTCGTGTGCTGTCTGAACCTTGAAGACGATGGGTCAATATCCATTGGTTCTGGAATATCTTGTCCTCTGACTTGACCCGGGTGCCTTTGAGATTGGACCCTATTATAGTATGGGTTTTTCTCGTTAGGTTGATTTTGATTGGGGAATTTCCTAGCATTAATTTTATTATTCTCGTTGATTCTATTAGCAAATGTGGTTGCAAAAACATACCGCTCGTGGTTGGATTCAAGTTCCTGTGCGAGTGCCAATGCTGTTGGTAGGTCCACAGGTCGTGACGAGAATAAGATGTCGCATAGAGGTTTTCTTAAACCTGAAATAAAGGTGCGAAGTGCATCCTTTCTATACTTATCATTTAGCACATGTACGACGTCACTGTCGTACGTCATCAATGTCTTATTCGTCAATAATGTAAGCTTTCGTTCAACGCTATCATAAAAATCCAAAACAGAACCATTACCCTGTCTAAGCGTGCTTAACTCCTGTTCTATTAAATATATTGGTCGTTTATCCGCATATGTAAAATCCAAGCGAGCAATAATAGCTCGAAAATTTAGCACTGTATTAAATGAGGCCAGAACGGCATCTGCCGCTCCCCTTATCTTATTTCTCAGAATGGCCACTGCTTGGTAGTGTTTAGAACTACCATCAAAATTCTCATAAACCTTATATGCAGTATGTGCTGCCTGTCTCCAAGAGACATATTGTTCTAATTTACCGTCGAACTCCGGTAATGATTTTACTAAGTCAAGCGTTTCGTTGCATACCACTGAAGGGTCTATGGCAGTTTCCCTAAATTCTTCTACGTTCACTCTACCAACTTCTAAACTAGCTATTTTCTCAGTAAGTTCGTTAATTTTTTCTGTAAACAATCTAGACTGATGTTGTGTTGCCGCAACTACGGCCCTGTTAATCATAGCTTGTACTTCTTCCTGTGACATCCTTTCTCTATTTCCCGTAATATTTAAACTGTCAAACAAGTCCTCCAAATCACTCATAAATTAAAAAATGTAGTTTTAGTTTCGTAAAACCGTCAACACACTTTCGCTTTAGCTGGATAGAAAAGGTCAAAACACTGATAATTAAAACCGTTAGCACGATAGCACTATTTTCACTTTTGATATTCTTTTTATTTTTTCCTTCTAAAGCCACTTTATGAAAATTGGAAACTTTACTTACATTCTTTTTTATTTCTTAATGTAATTCTCCGTTTGACTTGGTGTTGGTGGTGGTGTTGGCTGGTGTTGGTGGCGGTGGTGTTGGCTGCTGTTGGTGGCGGTGGTGGTGGTGCTGTTGTTGAAGTTATAGTTTGATATTCCTGATGAAATGTGCGGTTGCTTATCCTGTTGGGCGCCAGTGAAGAAATCTCTATCGTATTTATTCTGGTAAACTTCTTCTCGTTGGATATCTCTTTCCAATAAGTAAAACGACTGTGTTCTGTGAGTTAGGGTCTTAAACTAAATTTTATTTTCTACCACCAAGTTTGCGTTGGCTACAAAGTGCAACGCAAACATATAACTTAAATTAGCAAAAACGTAAAATATAAAATCGAAGTAGCTGATCATGCAAATCTAAAACGGCGCGTGTCAACTATACGCAGCACCAATACTAAGCTACGTATGAACTAAATGTTGCCGATTAGGCAGATCAGAATCAAAGCGTGTTAACTTATACAAAAATCTATTTAATATTTAAATTATTAAGAGTAGAATGTTTAGAATTTCTAATCAAATAGCAGAACGTGTCAATATTTAAAAGTTTTAAATTAAAATATATTCAGTTTAAAGAAATTATGCATATATTAAATAAAAAATAAAAAAAAATGTAAGCGATCCTTGAACTCACTGAAATTGCCACTTCAAATTATGCATATATTAAATAAAAAATAAAAAAAAATGTAAGCGATTCTTGAGCTCACTGAAGTGGCCACTTCAAAGTACGAAAAAGAATAAAACGTAACAAGAAAAAAAGAAATGAGTGTAAAGAAAGTCCTGAAAAACAGATATCGTGTCTTTTTGTTTACCCCTCTTGCTTATCTAAACCGTTCGCCTACAAAGCGGTCACAATAATTTCGCCAAACTTTTCGTGCAAGTAATTGCTGCCACCAACGATGATTAATGTTACCCTGTTAAAAATTTAATACATATTTACTGGATTACTGCACAATTGCAATTAAAGTTTTAACTTGTTAAATGTATTATTATGATTCATTTCCTGAAATGCGCATATAAAAACGCAAGTTTGTTAATTATAGAGCATAAATATTATTAACTATTATTAAAATAATTCTAATAATAATATATGTAAACATTTTCCCTCAAACATGTGCCTGTATAGTAAACTAGGTAACTCTATTTTAAAAAAATAAGAGAGAGAAGTAAACAAATTTTTTCAAGTTTTCGCTTCGACAACATTTTAAAAATGAGATTGCAATGCTGAGTACACACGATGGAACATTAAGTGGAACATTCGTAAAAAAACATGTTTCATTTTTGAATACAAACGATGCAACCAAAAACGAAACATCACTTCTGTGTATTTGTTGAATATGCTGCTACTAAGCATATATACGCGGAAGAAATTTTTTTAGTATGAGACACACAGAGTGAGATGACAGCTATTGTTATTATTAATAACGATTGATGCACTGTTGTACGAAAATGAATAATGGATACAATTAATTGATAATTAAATAACTTCAATAAACATTTTATATAAAATGCAATTAATTGATAATTTAAGACTTTAATAAACATTTCATATAAAATTAAATTTTATATGTACTTCTTTTATTATTATAAAATTAAAATTTTTGTTAAAATTTTATGTAAATTTCTTTTTTTACTATAAAACTAAACTTAAATTCATTCATTGTCTTCAAATTTCGCCATTTTCGTCTCTCTTTTATTTTCTTTACTCCGATATACAACACAACATTACAGCATGACTGCTCTCAATGAAATAAGAGAGCAAAAACAGTAAACATAGATACAGACGATGGAACCTTGAGTTTGGAAACGTAAAATATCAAAATATTTTGATAGTTGAGGAACCAAAATTGGAACATGAATTTTGAAATGAAACATTTCAATCCACGATGGAACATTAACAGGAACATCGTCATGTTCCATGGAATATGGTGATTTTTTACGAGTTCGTTTTTCGACGTCTTTTTTTGTTAGTAGGTGAACGATGTAGAGAAGCAAGAGGGGTAAACAAAAAGACACGATTTCTGTTTTTGAAAATTTTTTTCATATTTCTCTTTGCACTAATCTTTTTTTCTTGTTGCGTTTTATTCAATTTCTTACTTTGAAGTGGCCACTTCAGTGAGATCAAGAATCATTTACATATTTATTTTTTACTTAATATTTATGCGTAATTTCTTTAAACTGAATAGGTTTTAACTTTAAACTTTTAAACATTGATACATTATGCTTTTTGATTAGATATTCTAAATATTCTGCTCTTAATAATTTAAATATTAAATAGGTTTTTGTATATACAGTGAAATATGAAAATTCAAAACAAAATTTTAATTTTAAAATAAAATTTTAATCTTCATAACATTTATAACGACAAAACTTAAAAAAAACAGAACACTTTTTCAGAAACATGGATGAGATCTCAATGTATTTTGCACTTATTTCTCGAAAACATCGGTTATACTTTTCTGTTTAAATGAAAGCGCCGCTTTTAGAAATACAGCCCGCTATCTCAAGCGTTTGAGCACATTTACGTCGCTTTGGTCCGATATTTATTGTCGGCCCAATCCAACGCTTTATTGCAAATATCAATTGCTTCGGTTACGCTTATCCAGCCAATGTTATCTTCTACGGCTTCGACATCGTCATCGTCGTCGACATCTTCATTTTTCTCCTCTTCGTGTTCATGCTCCTCGGCTTTGTCATCATCAAAAGTTCCATTCTCAACTATAACTAAAAAAATTAAACAAATATAATTTAGCATTTCGTTGAGTAGAAGCAATGGAAAAATACCACAGGATTCAAACTTTCGAGAAGATTGAGTGTTGAATTTATCAGTGATTTGATTTCCGAGTTCAAATTTTCTCTTAATACGCTCAATGGAATGTTGTCATCTTCACCTTCTTCAGGTTCCAACATACTCATAATATTTTTCCAGCATTTTGCTAACGTCTCAGTGCTAACTAGATTCCATGCGTCGTTCAATAGACCAGTGGCTTCTTTTAATGTTAAAGTTTTCATCGATTCTATGAAATTTTTGTTTTATGCTGCAACTGAGGCAAAAAAGCTGAATTAAAGCTTTGTGATTTTTATTGCGTTTTAGTCCATTGGTTGAATGAGACGGGTAACATTTGGTGGCATGAAGATTGCGATTATGTTACAATCTTCTGATCTTAGCTCTGCTTCGCTTGGATGGGAGGGGGCATTATCAGTTAGAAGGAGATCCTTAATTGGCAAATTCTGTTCGCTTAAAAATTTTGTGACTTAACATTTTCAATAGTTTGGCTTTCTCCTTTGGCATCATTGCGCTTACTGCCCAGTTTTTGTTCCGCGTTCCAACAAACCATCTACAGAGACATCTTTCCAATTTAGGAAACTCTGCTTTTTTCAATGTTGATCTTTTTCCTGGCCCCGAGAATATGTTAAGATCACGCTGAAAAATCAAATTTTTCTTTTTTTAAGCTCGTTGACTTAGCGACATTGTATTGTTTTGAAGATAAAGTAACTGTTTAAGCACAAATTTGCTTATTAATTTAGTTTGCCCTTTTGCAAACCCTAACCCGCTTTAAGGGTTAATTACAAGTTGGAATCTAAGTTTTACTTCTTTTTGCAAACATCTTTGTAGGGAGTATTTGCATAGATTCTAACTAGTAAACCCTTAACGGTATCAAAAACATTGCTTGTTGCCTCTTTTTATCTTAGTTAAGCGCACTAACACTTATCAAATTCCCATCCAGCATTATGGTGGTATTAGTGAAAATTTGTTAGTATGTGTGACACCGGCGATGCTGGATGGAAAATCAAATATTTTAGATTTTTGGCAAGCTGGATGAGAGATTTTGATGAATGTATTGTATTTTCTCATCGAGCACGTTCACGCTTTAAACGAGATTTCAAACAGAACGGACGCTAAAAATGTCGGATGAAAAAAGTGATTTTTTTAATTAATTCTTTTCTTGGCCTATATAATTAATTGTATTTATTTTATTTATTAAAAAGCAAATAAGTTTGAAATAACATTAAAATTAACACTTTTTATTTTTTTTTCTATTTTGTTTCTCCCGCTGTTGACACTTCAAAGTAAAATGAAAAATGAATGATGTACGGGTCGTACAGCAAATGTATATACTAACGTCAAGCACACGTACACGAGCTTGATGTCAAGCGTTTGATATATGTATAGCCCTTTAGATATAACTTTTTAATCTTCGTTTGAATATCAAGACGAACACGTCGTTACACGGATCTCCATATTTTCATATACAGACCATTTTAAAGGTAATTTATTTTAAATAAAATATAGAGAATTTTCTCATTATTAATAAAACCATAAAAAATCTTGTTTTCTTTTATTTCCATCGAACCCTGCATTTACGGCAAAACAGTAACACTAACTCCCTTATTTAGGCGCCCTAAAATGTTCGACTTTTGCTGCAAAGTTAAAATATTAATTTTTTGAACTCATTTTTATGCGATTTATGTTGCACAAAAGAAATAAACAATTAGAGTTCAACTACATATCTGTCAAAATCAGTCATTTATAGTGCGTTTACAATAAGCAAAATCTAGTATATACAGATTTCGAGCACAATCTAGCTCATTTTTACTACATTTCCTATACAAAACAAAATCTAGCTCGTTACTTGATTTTAGCAAAATCTTACAAAATCTTTTTAATATTTTAGTAGAAAATTACAACGCAGTGAATAAAAAATTAACATTAAAAAACAAAAACAAAAGAAAACAATTTAAATAAATAAATAAATAAAATATTAATTATTAATGAAAACAACTATAGCCCAGCCCTCGAAATTCAACTGCAAATTCTAGGCAATATTATTTTTTCATTAAATTTTTTTCTTTCAATATTTTTCTAATGTATGAATATTCAAATATTTAAAGCCTAAAGGTATGCTAACCAATTTTAGCAATTCACAATTCAACACAAGGTGTGTGATATCCAATTTAAATCATTCGCATTAACAGGGTGT
This sequence comes from Cordilura impudica, assembly GCA_963682025.1. NCBI lineage: Eukaryota > Metazoa > Arthropoda > Insecta > Diptera > Scathophagidae > Cordilura > Cordilura impudica. The sequence goes on from OY821519.1 coordinate 157,952,888, forward strand.
AACGAATTATTATAAATATTTTATTTTAATTAATTTAATATATTTTTAAGACAGACTAAACATAAATTTTATCATTGTCAGCTTCTCCTCCATATGAGCTATAACTATGCCAATTTTCACACTACTCCGTGCCCGCATATTGCTTAAAAAGGGAAATAAAAATTTACCTTCACGAATTAATATATAGATGACGAATCTATAATAACAAAAATACTTAGTACTTGAAGCTATAATTTTTTATACTTATATGTGCCCATTCCCATCTGCTATAAAATAATTGTGCAAAAAACATTTGTTTTTGTTGCTCAAACAATACATTCAACAAATGCTGATTTTTTTTCGCAAAATTCTTTTTTCATTCTTGATGCATAATATAATAATAAAATCTGTTCCTTTTCAGAATTTACCATATTTCCATTTTCCTATTGTTTAGTTTATTTATGTTTTATTTTAATCAGCTGTGTATTGTTGTGGAAACAAATTCACACAAAATGTCAAAAAAGTAAACGGTATAGATTTTGAAATAGATTTTAACTAAAATCTACTAGATTTTCCTCAGATGTAAACGCACTATTACACGCATGCGTGAGCTTAATATGGGTTTCCCCAAAATCGACAAATAAATTTCACACACACATTTATCTGTAAAAACAAATAATGTGTGATTGTTCACGTTAGACGGTATTCACGTTAACGCGACTGCACTATAGTTTTAAAAATTATGATAAATTAATAGGTAGAAAAAGATTAAATCTGGAACTCTTTGTACATATACTATATAATGAAACAATAATAACAAAAATAAAAAAAAATAATTTGAATTTACAATAATTCGTATATTTTTTATATTTTTCTTAAGTGAAAAATATATTAAAGCAGATTAAAAAAACATGCAACTGAAAAATTATCGTATGAATGCAAAAGGTTTTTGGTAGCAGCTTCAAAAGAGAATTAAGAAAAACGACGTCGTAAAAATCGTAGTGTAAAGCTTGGCTAAGCCGGTGACGGCTTATTTCAGCTGACGCAAGCTAACAAATATTTCGGCGGCATATTCTACGAATATTGTTACGGCGGCGCGAAGCCGGCTGTAATTTGGCTGGCGTTGTTCCATATAATTAAAGTTGAATTTTTGGTCTGTGAAACTAAGCAAAAATTTTTGTGAACTAGATATGAATCAACAATTTCATTAATTTAGTGCTGAAATTTTAGCTCTGCATATTTGTAAAAGTTTAAAGCTTAGTCATTATTCTAAACAAACAACTTGCCAATACAGAGTAAACTATCAAATATTTTGTAGGTATGTATTATGTAGAAGTATTAATGTGCATGTACATATGCGCTGTATACAATATATTTTAAAATGAAATATTTTGTGAAGATAAAAATTTCATACTTTTAGAATGGATTTATATGATGAGAAGGAGCATATTATTAGCAGTGATGAATATAGTGGGGATGACGATGATGACGCTCTGTTAAACGAAGCTGTTAGAGCTCAAGTTTCATATAAAGAGCTCATTGTTCAAAACAAACAACCTCAATGCCAAATTGAACAACAAAAGCAAAAGCAGCTGAGCTCATTGATAAGACGAAACAAAATTTCAATAATATATAAAAATAAATCAATTAAATGGCAAGTATTAAATTCGATACAAAATATTGCATCTATCTTTTTTGATTGCAGAAATTTTTTTTTCGGCCTCTTAATTTATCTCCGACTAGATATGTGTTAGTAAAGTGTATTTTTCTTTTCTTTCGTTCGAATTAGACAACTCCCTTCTTAAGAGATTACTTGTTAAAAGTGAACACTCAGTATCCAAAAATTAGACATTTCGGCCAGTAGATAATTGGCCGCTTATAAGCGACTTTTATATAAAATAGAGAATGCCGATCTTTTGTTTACATATGGAGTTAGTACAATAGAGATCGATTGAGTTTTCTTCAGAATGTTTCGATTATTGTAACACGGAAAACCACCTTTTGAACACAACAAATCATTTTGATTAAAACTATGTTATATTAACAGTAATGTTATAAGAATTAATTATTAAATACGAAGAACTAAAAACTGTAGCACTTGATTTATATAACTTTGGAATTCCCTCCATTAGGTATTTTCTTGTATTGTTTGAGACGTGCCACTTCTGAAAAAAGTGCGGTATTATTCTCAACTTGTTTTATGTCTGTGATTATTTTTACTCAAAGTCCAGTATCGTTTGATGGGCCTGAGATCAGTAAAGTTAGATGGGTTTGCTTCCCCGAGTTCTTAAAGACCATATAAATGCTTTAGTAACTTGATGCAAAGTCAGGTCAAACAACGTGGGTATTTCGTACGGGCTAATAAAAGTTAGCTCTTTGATGTAAATATTTGTGTTTATAGTACCAGTTATGGCAAACGATCGCCTCCTTTCCCTCAAGTGCAAATTATTTAAAAACTTAATTTTTAAGGATACTGTTTGTTTTTGGAACTCAAATATGTGTTCAACATTTCTTCTAGCATCAGCAATATAAATATTTTGACTCAGAAGTTGGGAAAAGTCGGCACGCGAATTATAGATAAAATAAAATACACAAAGAAAATTGTGATATATCTATCTTTATTTAAATGAATCTTAAGACTGAGGCTTAAAAATATTTAAAATACAATTAGGGCTAAGCAACGCAGACAAAAATGCTTACGTTGCTGTCTGGCAAAGTGTGGGAATAAAACAGAAATATAATACAAAAAATGTTGCGATACAAAAATGCAATAAGATTCTAAATGGTCACTACACTTTGCCAGCCGTTACAATTAGTTGTGGAGGGGATACGTAACTTCTCCCCCTTTTGAATGAAGACTCTCCTAAATCTTCTATATTTTTATTATTATTCATTTGATTCGGTTTTTATTTTTAATTGTTTTATTAACAATTTCCTTTTTTTTTTCATTTCTTAAATTATATATTCTAAAGACAATAATCTTTTTTCTTTTTTTTTTTTGTGATATATGATTAATAAAAAAAAATATTTTATTTTGAGTATTTGGCGATTATTTCACTTATCTGGGGCGAAGGGTTCAAAACTTCTCTTTCCCTAATTTGCAAGTTTTCCTGGACTCTTTCTTGTCTAATATTTACTTTTACATTATTTTTCTTAGTTAGACAATATAAAATGAGGAACAGAGCAAAAATTACAGATACAAGTGTCAAACTTATCCCATACGACACATTTCTGTGGAATTTTAGTTCTTTTATTTCCTTAATATTTTCAAAATGTTCAGTGGCAATGTTTTTGAATTTAAAATCTATATTTGTTACATCTAATTTGTTGTTGTTTGGATAAAAATATTTTTCCTTGTACAGAACTTTTTTATTTGAAAAACTTTCGTTAAGCATAGAAATATTACAATTGTTGAAAATAATCAAAAAATTGCCTGTAAGATTAAATTTTCTATCGTCACAATCTTGATCGACTTTTACATAATTAGAGTTTTTAACAATAAGGGTTTCTTCGTCTATATTAACTATTTCCGTTTCATTGTTATATATAAATTTACAATTATTAAAAAAAATACAATTTTTGCTTTTCTTCAAGGTTCTTATTGCTACGTTATCTTTGTAAATTAAATTCTGGCCGTTAATATCTACTATATATTGGTCTTCTGAATCTATTTCTAGGCTATTTTTATTGGGGATTCTAGTAATTAGTTTTAGTTCAGTTCTTATAAAAGTTTTTGGGATTTGTATTGCTACAATGATAGCCTGGTCACTAAATGTCATAATTCCTACCTTTAACATTTTTAACTTATAAAAATCTATTTCAAAGTCATTTATTTACTGCGGAGAAAATATACTGGGATGAATTATGTTATTTTTTGCTGACACAATGTTATCCTGGATCTGATCTAATTTGTGTTCCAAATTCTTAAGCTTTGCTAATTGATCCAGAAAGAAAAATCTTGAAATATACTCATTGTTGTCCATTTTAATTTTTCCGAAATAGTTTAATATTTTTTTCCTGTCGTCTTCTAACGCGGATTTTAAATACCCCAGAGATTTATTAAAAGAATCATTAACGATTATTTGTTTATTTAATGTTTCTATAGCCTTATGGGAATTCTGATCAGTGACTGACAAATGGTCATATATTTCCCGTCTATCCTCATCATCCATAGTTCCAAACACCCATTTATATACCCTTCCTCCAAAATTGAACAATCCTCTCCTTTTCCTATTGTCTTTTGGTATTATAGTTTTTATTTTTGATTTCAAAAGTTGTACCTCATTTTCAAGTACATTTCGGTTATTTATATCTAAAGTTTCTATATTTTTCTCTATAGTATCTAGTATGTTTCTCACCTCACCAATATCTATAACGTGGACTATTGTTATAGTTTCGTTTACGATGTCGACTTCTCGCATCTTTATTTCGACAAATCCATTTTCCTCGGAAATCTTATTAACTTGCAGAGTTGCTCGACTCAGCTGCGTCAGGGACATTAGCAGTAGTGTTATTATGAGAATCTGAAAATTTCGAAGGTCTTTTAATATTAGAAACATGAACATTTTCCAATTTTTGTTTCCTAAACTTAGGTTGTTCCTTGTGCCTTACGTTTCTGTAATTCTTTATGTAACCTTCTTTCCTATTTTCTACGTAGTTTTCCCTAGATTCATTTCTTCTTTGAATCATTTTGCATTTTGCATTTTCTAATCTTTCCTTTATAATGCTATGATTGATCAATTTATTCTGCACATCTAAGGGACTACATTTTATCGTGCTATGATAGTTACTATTGTACAGTTTTATCGCCTTATTAATTTGGGTATTTATCGGAAGTTTTTCCTCTAAATTAAAGACTCTGATTTTCTCTGTGATCGTACTATTGAATCTTTCAATATCCGAATTACCGGTATGGCTATTCGGTTTTGTAAAATGATATTGAATTCCCTCCTGATCAAGGAAATTCATTACATTTGCGTTATTGAATTCATTGTCTAGTACAAATTTAGTAACATTGCCCTTAATGGCCAAAAATGCCCGAATCTTCCCAACTAGGGTTTGACTATTTCTGTCGTGCAAATAAAATGAAACTACATGTTTTGAAAATTTGTCAATGAAAATTATGAATGAATGTTTACTGTTGACATAAGTATCAACATGAATTATTTCATTCGTTGTGGAAGGGGTTTCAGTTAATCTGAATTTATTTTTAATTGGGTTTCTGTCGTATTTTGCTGATGAGCAAATATGACAGTTGTTTATTATCTTGTGAATTGATAATTTTAGATGCGGGTTGTATACTTTATGTTTGATATTTTCGTATGTAGCTATAATACCAGAATGTCCGCTCTCATACTTATGGAATAATGCTATTTGCCTATTCAGCTCATTGTCATCGTCTATATCTTTAGCAAAGTAGGAACACTTAACAAATTTAAATTTTTCTTTATCGGGAAATTCTTCAATCAATTGCAACTGAACCTTATAATATTCATGATCAGTCACCTCCGAATATATTCCTATTTTTCCTTTAATGATTTCTCTCCTTAGAATATTAGACACGTTCTCGTTTTCAATGTCGTTTCTATCTATATAAATTCGTTTATTACCAAAAACTGTTATCGTGTCCGTTTCCTTATTCTCCACTACAATAATTTGAATTTTAAAACGATTGACTACAGTATCCAAAATTGGAATACCATCATTAAAGTCTTCCTCTTGAGAGTGTATCGTTTGAACATCCATAGAATCTCCGTCATTACTTGTGTCTCCATTATGTATAAAATCTTCATTAAATATTTCTGCTAAATTTATCTCATTTGTCTCCGCATTAATTCTACTTAGAAAGTCTGCAATATAGTTACACTTTCCTTTTATATATTCTATTTTAAAATTATATTCGCCTAATTCAATAAGGTATCTCTGTAGCCTTGGGCTTATATCCCTGCCCGAATATTTGCTCATAAGCCACTTCAGGGGTTGGTGATCGCTTTCCAAGTCAAATTCTTGTCCGTATATATATGGCCTAAAGTATTTAACACCCCAAACTATTGCCAACAATTCCTTTTCAATTGTTGCATAGTTTGTTTCGTGTTTGTTAAGCGTTCGCGAAGCATATGCAACTGGGTGACCATCTTGAGTTAAGACAGCTCCAATTGCATTATTGCTTGCATCGGTGACAATTCTGAAACGCTTAGAAAAATTTGGATATCTTAATACGGGAGAATTTGTTATGAGCTCCTTAAGTTTTTCGAAGGCTACTATGTAGTTAGGGTCATTTTTATTTACCTTTCCGTTCTTCTTTAGATACCTAATCATTGGATATGCTATTTTAGCGTAATTATGGATGAATTTTCGATAAAATCCGGTCATTCCTAAAAATGACTTAATTTGCTTTTCGGTATCTGGAAGCTTAAGCTTCTGTATTATAGAGATTTTGTTAGGATCTGGTTTTACACCAAAAGTTGTTAGTACATGACCCAGAAATTGCGTTTCCTTTTTGAGGAAATCACATTTATTTATTTGTATCTTTAGTTTGGCATTTCTCAAGGTTCTAAGTATATCCTTGATGTTATTAATATGTTCCATTAAGGATGAACTAAATATTAGTATGTCGTCCATATAAACAACACATGTCTTATTTATAAAATTTCTAAGTAGCGAATTCATCAATCTCTGAAAGGTTGATGGTGCATTTTTGAGGCCAAAGGGCATTCGTATAAACTCATAGTGCCCAAAAGGAGTAGAAAAGGCCGTTTTTTTTCTATCCTCTTCCCTAAGAAGTATCTGATGGAAACCCTTAGCTAGGTCTATGGTCGAAAAATATTGTGCTCTACCCAGCTTATCTAATAGTCCATTTAAGTTAGGTATAGGATATTTGTCCTCTATCGTATGCTCATTCAGTTTTCGATAGTCAATTACTATTCTCCATTGTTTCTCCCCAGAATTATCGTTCTTTTTGGGAACAATCCACAAAGGGCTATTATAAGCAGAATTGCTCTCACGGATAATATTTTGTTTCAACATTTCATTTATTTGCTTTTCTATTTCACCTTCATGGATTTGAGGGTACCGATATATTTTCGAATATAAGGGTTTGTCAGTGTTAGTAATTATTTGATGTTCTATTTCAGTTGTAGCTGAAAGATTATCTCCCTCGAAATAAAATAGATCTTTAAATTCAGTAAGAAGATTTGTTATCGTTCCAGTCTCTTCTTCATTCAAATGGCTAAAATCAAGCTTGTTTAAAACATTTTCTTTCAAAATTGGTTCGAGTAAACCTATGTTCTCTATATGAAAAGGGTAGTGCATCTCTTCGAAAAGGAATTTATCACCCAAAATTTCCACATAACCATGTTCGTTATTTATTCTCGCCTTAAGGGGTATCAAAAAATCTTGTCCGATTATAGCATCATATTTATCATTCTGAAAGTCAATTACTTTCCAACTAAGCGTTCCGCTACAATTAAAGTCTTTTGGAAAAGGTGTTACTATTTGAAAATGTATTTCATCAATTCCGTTTATCGTTCGATATTTAATAGGTTTTTTAAGTTTTTGTTCCGGGTAATTTTCAACTAATTTATTCCGCTTAACAATGCTCGTTGTTGAGCCAGTATCTATAAGGCATTTAATTCTTTGCCTACCTATAGTAATTATTATTATGGGCAGTTTAGATTTGGAGGCATTGTCAAAAAATTTACCTCGTTTTCCTCGACATTACTAATGTCCATCATGGTGCCGTTATTGTAATCGTTTGTAACGTGCCCTACACTTTCTCCGCGATCAACGCTCATGTGTGAAGTACGAGTCCTATTTGAACTTGTCCCTTGTCGATTATTATTGTTGTAATAACTTCCGCTGTTGTTGCCATTATTGCGGTTATAGTTATTATTGTACCGGTTATTATTACTGTTATTATTATTGTTCTTGTTATTACTAGTATTATTATTATCATAACTATTATTATTATTATAATTATTATTGTTCTTATTATTATTATTGCTGTTATTTTTATTATTATTATAATTTTTATTGCTATTGTAATTATTATTACCACTATTATTATTGTTCTTATTATTACTATTGTAATTATTATTGTTACCGCTATTATTATTGTTCTCTGGTCTCCGTTTATATTGCAAATTAACTCTATGGTCAAAAGCTATGGCCCTAGTATCATGTAATAATTTTAATTTCGTATATTTGGCAATTATATCGGTCATTGTTTCATGTTCACCTATATGTGCCCTTATTGGTCCATCTATTTTTTCCAACAATATGTCCACCAAATCCCTATCAACGTTTTCTGGTCTATATATGCCAGGTTTAAATGGATCAGCTAAATAAATATCATTTACCTCGTATTTACATCTCTCAAAATAACTAAATAATTCGCTTAAATTTCTTACTTTTATAGTCCTGCAAGAATTGAAGACCTCCGCATAAGTCCTTTTCGGGCTGAACTCCTGTAGAATTTTGGCTTTCATCTCCTCCCAGGTAGCATTGATTTGTAACTCCCTCACTCTTCGGCCAGCGTTCCCAAGAACCTTTTCGTTTGCAACAATTTTAACGCAAAACTTAATAAGATCGTGGTTATTTCCACAAAGAGTGAGGTTTGTCTCCACGGCATTTATAAATGATCTGCAATTGTGGTTCTCCTCAAGTGGCTTAAGACGCCGAAATTGTTCGATGACGTCCTTGGCCGACATATTAAATAAAAATTGTTGATGCTGCTGTTGTACCTGTTGTAGTTGCTGTTGTTGTTGATCATATTGTAGCTGCTGTTGTTGTTGAGCTTGTTGTATTTGCTGTTGTTGTTGATCCTGTTGTAGTTGCTGTTGTAAATTGATTTGTTGTTGTTGTTCCAGCTGTTGCTGTTGTTGATTTATTTTCAACTCCTGTTGTTTTAGTTCTACTATTCTTTGCTGCAAATGTTCTGCCATGTTTTTTTCGTTTAGTTTGCGATGTGAGTCGAAAGTATTATTTCGTTTGTTGTTCATAAAAATTTGGTCTCTTATCGTTGTTGTTTATTAATTTTTTACTTTTCAATTTTGGTTTTTGGTTTTTTTTTTTTTTTGTTTAATATATTTTTTATTTTACAATTTTCTGGTTTTTAATGTTATTTAATTCATTAATTTCTTTTTATTTATTTTTTGTTTTTAATCTTAATGGTACTTATTTAATTGTTTTTTTTTTTTTTGGTTCTTTTCACTTATTCTTTGGAATAAGTTACTTACGACTGCGCCAATTATAGATAAAATAAAATACACAAAGAAAATTGTGATATATCTATCTTTATTTAAATGAATCTTAAGACTGAGGCTTAAAAATATTTAAAATACAATTAGGGCTAAGCAACGCAGACAAAAATGCTTACGTTGCTGTCTGGCAAAGTGTGGGAATAAAACAGAAATATAATACAAAAAATGTTGCGATACAAAAATGCAATAAGATTCTAAATGGTCACTACACTTTGCCAGCCGTTACAATTAGTTGTGGAGGGGATACGTAACTCGCGCGTAAACAACACATTTTCTTTCAAAATTTACATATCTTCAAATTTCGATCCGGCACAAACTGCACCTCTTCGGACATTGGCCTAACTTTTTTCTTTTCTCACAGAAAACATGGCACATTTTGATTTAAAAATACCTTTTCCGGTGGTAAAATTTTTCTTCAGAAGGGCTATTTATTTATTTGCTTTGTGTGGGTTAGAAATGTCCTTTTTGTTTCCAGTTTTAGGGGTTCTTTTGATATTACGATATTATTTAATTTATCTATGATAATTATAGGCAGGCTGATTTCTTTTGACCGATTTTATAACTTTATACAATTTGAAAGGTATTTCTTTTTAGCTGTCCTCAATATTTACAGATTTGCACTGTCTGGAACATTTTTTTCACAAAGTATCCTATTACTTTTTAAAAATTTACTTTTGTATGAAAAAGTATTTTTTAAGAAAATGTACTTTTGGAGAAAATGTACTTTTTAAAGAAAAGCACTTAAAAACGAATTACTTTTTTAGGGATTATATTTTTTCTTTTATATTGGCGATTTTCTTTATTATGACACGTGCGGTATAACCATACACACACCCTCATGTATCAAATGCCACAACTACAATGACTACAACAATAAGAAACAACATATACATTAGGGTGACACACAGTGGTTCAAAACCAAAAAAAAGTGGTAATAAGTCTGGAACTTCTAAACTATTGATTGGATTGGAATAGTATATTCTAGGCGATTGTAGTCAAGGATATAGGCTTTCAAAATATTTAATATTGAGATACCCTGTTTTAACACAGGGTGAGCTACAGGGTGCCAAAGTCGACCACTTTCAAAGCTTGTAACTTATAAATATGAAGTGATTTTTACGTTTTTTAAATATTTCCAATAACCATTAAATTATTAACAAAAAACATGCTTATACTACCTAGTTATCGCTTATGGTTTAAAAAATATTTGATTTTAAAAATCAACATTTGAACTTTTCACCAAATTCTTTCTTGGTTTTTCGCAAATAACATTTTTATTAAAATAGATAAAAAAAAAATCTAAAAATATGTGGCGATAGCCAGTACTTTTTAAAAAAATACGTTGAAGTATTTTTTTAATTATTTCAAACCGTTTAGTGAGCCCAAAATCTTAAAGTTGACTTTTTGAATCAGGTTCTAAAAATTGCAAATTTTTGCCAAAAAATACCCTTCATTCTTTCACTTTTTTCTCACAGCCTTGGTAAAACATGTATATATTTTTCTACACATTTTAAAAGAATATGCTTCAAGAATGGTTGTAAGTGAAATTTTTAATATTTTTGGACGTGCACCCTACGTCCAGCATTGGACGAAATTGGGCAATTTAAAAAAAAAAAACTAAGTTTTAAAAGTTAATACAAAAATATCCGCTCGATTTCTTCAAATATTTCACCGCAGTATTAAAGCTCCAAATATTTTTATTTATTTGCCGCAATAAAATTCACCGCCGTTACATAAACGTGGTCAGGAGGGCTTAAATGGTGAAAAAAGGTCAAATTTTCATACGAATTTTTTTTGTTAACATAAAAAACATATTAAGATTAGTTTTATATTTTGTTGAATCAGAACGGTATTTAAATTATCTAAAACACTTCAAAAAATCATTTTGATAACGTTAATAGTTTTTGAGATATTTATATTCAAATTTCAGAAAAAAAATATAGAAAAACTATGGTTTTTCGTTTTTTTTTTTTGGTTTTTTTGGTAAAGTGTTCCCAAAATTTTTGAATTTTACTTATTATTATATATATTGTTAAAGAAGACATATTTATCTATTGAACGATATATAACATATCTATCAAATATATTGCAACATGCTGAAATAATGACCCCAAACCACACTCCACAGGCAAAAATTTAGCTATTTCTCTATTTGTTCATATAAATGGTCATTTACATAGTGAATGACATATTTTTTTATTGTTTTTTGGTAAAGGGTTGCATACGTTTTTATTACTTCAAATAATTTTATATATCTTTTCAAAGAAGGTATAATTATAAGTTAATGGTGTATGAAATATTTACCTAATGAGTTTCAACTGATCATAAAATTGCCCGAAACTCTGATACCTATTGCAAAATATCTGTAATTCGCAATACCTTTTTATGCAAAAAAAAAACAGGTAAAAGAGAAATCCTTAGATTCACTAAAACAAAATGTAAGTATTGGTTGAAGTACCTGCCCGATATATTACCTTTCAAAAAGTATTTTCAGTATATAACCATGAGTTTCTTGTTTATTAAGATCACTTACGTATAATCTATCATGGAGGTTACATTAAAGTATTATTCACTTTGCAAAGTTATTTGGGAAAATCCTTCCGATTCTACTATTCATTCATCACGTTCGGAAAAAGTCTCGAAATTATTTTATACAATTAACAACACGGTTTAAATGTGAGATCTGAAGATGTTGAAAATTTTTACAAAGCTTACGAAAGAAGATTTAGCCAATCGTGTTTATCAAAATCAAAGTTTATGACTAAAAATGAAGAATGGTTGAAAACGGGCCTCACAGTATAAATTGAGAAAAAGGCATTTGGTCGACCTAAAAAGGGCTACGAAAATGTTCAATCAAGGACATAAAAGAAAAAACAAGAAGAAATCATTAGTAACCATTCGCCTAATGAAATTAAGGATTCTTTTAAATCAGCCTTGACACGCACGCAACCAAAGGAAGTTGCTAAAATTGTAGATGTGTTACCAACTGCATCTCCTAAGCGGTTGAAGCGTATGGTGCAAAGTATTTCAACGCCAAAATCGTCAACATCATTTACAGAAGAGGATGCGTTAGCTCTTATTTTAAATTTGGGATTGACAAGAAATAAATATGGTATTTTGAGAAAAGCTCTCAAAGAAAAAGGATTTGATATTTTTCCTACCAGCAGAGCCATAAAGGAAACAAAAAATAAAATTCTACCATCTAATGTGAAATCCAATACTGAAAGTGCAAATGTTGGATTAGCGGAACTGCTTGAAAACACTGCATCTAGAATAATATCCACATTTAGCAAAGAAGAAATAGAAATATGCAATAATTTAGAAGTTACGTTAATATGTAAATGGGGATGCGATGGAACATCTGGATTTTCTGAGTATAGACAACCAAGTGGAAGCAATTCAGAAATAGATTTTTCAACAATTTTTATGACATCATTAGTACCATTAAAAATGAGGCTATATAATGAGACAAGGTCTTCTTCTAGTGAGAGAGAATATCAGGACATATGGAGTAATTTAACACCCGGATCTAAGTTTCTATGTCGGCCAATTCGATTTGAGTACACAAAGGAAGACAAAATTACAACACAAAGCTTAGTGAGTTCAATAAATCAGGAAATTTCGAGATTGTCTCCAGTTTTTGTGGAAATATCTGGAAGTATCATTAAAGTGTTATTTCACCCACTTTTTACAATGATTGATGGGAAAGTAGCCAATATCTTAGGCATTGGCTTTTTACCTGTTTTTTTTTGTATAAAATCAGCATCAGAGTTTCGGGCAATTTTATGATCAGTTGAAACTCATTAGGTAAATATTTCATACACCATTAACTTATAATTATACCTTCTTTGAAAAGATATATAAAATTATTTGAAGTAATAAAAACGTATGCAACCCTTTACCAAAAAAACAATAAAAAAATATGTCATTCACTATGTAAATGACCATTTATATGAACAAATAGAGAAATAGCTAAATTTTTGCCTGTGGAGTGTGGTTTGGGGGTCATTATTTCAGCATGTTGCAATATATTTGATAGATATGTTATATATCGTTGAATAGATAAATATGTCTTCTTTAACAATATATATAACAATAAGTAAAATTCAAAAATTTTGGGAACACTTTACCAAAAAAACCAAAAAAAAAAAACGAAAAACCATAGTTTTTCTATATTTTTTTCTGAAATTTGAATATAAGTATCTCAAAAACTATTAACGTTATCAAAATGATTTTTTGAAGTGTTTTAGATAATTTAAATGCCGTTCTGAATCAATAAACAAAATATAAAAATAACCAATCTTAATATGTTTTTTATGTTAACAAAAAAAATTCGTATGAAAATTTGACTTTTGCACCATTTAAGCCCTCCTGACCACGTTTATGTAACGGCGGTGGATTTTATTGCGGCAAATAAATAAAAATATTTGGATCTTTAATACTGCGGTGAAATATTTGAAGAAGTCGAGCGGATATTTTTGTATTAACTTTTAAAACTTAGTTTTTTTTTTTAAATGCCCAATTTCGTCCAATGCTGGACGTAGGGTGCATGTCCAAAAATATTAAAAATTTCGCTTACAACCATTCTTGAAGCATATTCTTTTAAAATGTGTAGAAAAATATATACATGTTTTACCAAGGTTGTGAGAAAAAGTGAAAGAATGAAGGGTATTTTTTGGCAAAAATTTGCAATTTTTAGAACCTGATTCAAAAAGTCAACTTTAAGATTTTGTGCTCACTAAACGGTTTGAAATAATTCAAAAAATACTTCAACGTATTTTTTTAAAAAGTACTGGCTATCGCCACATATTTTTAGATTTTTTTTTTATCTATTTTAATAAAAATGTTATTTGCGAAAAACCAAGAAAGAATTTGGTGAAAAGTTCAAATGTTGATTTTTAAAATCAAATATTTTTTAAACCATAAGCGCTAACTAGGTAGTATAAGCATGTTTTTTGTTAATAATTTAATGGTTATTGGAAATATTTAAAAAACGTAAAAATCACTTCATATTTATAAAAGTTACAAGCTTTGAAAGCATTTTCCACCTCGAAGTGGTCGACTTTGGCACCCTGAAGCTCACCCTGTGTTACAACAGGGTATCTCAAAAATAAATATTTTGAAAGCCTATATCCTTGACTACAATCGCCTAGAATATACTATTCCAATCCAACCAATAGTTTAGAAGTTCCAGACTTATTACCACTTTTTTTTGGTTTTGAACCACTGTGTGACAGCGGTTTGTATGAAAAAAATTTTTTGGTCGAATTTTGAGGTGTGCGGGTCGGATTATTGTGGCACTGGATCTAAAACTTTAGTGCGAAAAATTTGAGCCAAATCGGACAATGCTTTCTGGAAGCGCATTGAGTTCAAAGTTCAAATAAGCATTTATATGTAAAAATTATAAAAAAAAAATCATTTTTCTCAAAAATTTTGATATTAATAATTGGGTTTCAATTAAATTAATTAATAAACCATAAACAAGAGTAAATTACACAGCCCAACACTCAATTTGCTTCTTTGAACTTATCAACTGATTCTAGTTAATTTGGGTGCGCTGAATTCAAATCTGTAATCAGTTTGTCTCTATCAGCTCTAGTTTTTATGATATAGCTTTTTTATACCCTCCCCTTATGACCTCCAATTATGACCGTCTGGCCGTCTGTCAGTTTTTTCAAAAAAATTTTTTTCATCAAAATTTCTTAATTACAGTTATGGTAGTTGCCAAAAAAAAACATTTTTTCCGGAAAAAAATTTTTTACCAAAAATTTTATCAAAAAATTTGTTTTTTCCAAAAATTTTTTTTTCATCAAAATTTTTTATTTACTGTTATAATTATTGCCAAAAAAAAAATCCCAAAAAAAAAAAATTTCATTTAGTGGAGGGTATATAAAATTCGGTACAAGCAGTTTCCGAAAATATTGTTTTTTGTGTAATTTCTAGCTGATTAACGGGAATTTTATTTGTACAATATTATTGAGAACGTTATTTTTTCTTGTTGCACTCCAATTGCATATTGGAAGTTAGTTGCTTGTAAGAAGTGGTTTATTGCAGTTGGCAAAGTTTATTAAAAAAGTGTTGATCTAAATAGAAATGACTTCCAATAGACGACGGTGTAAAAATTACGCTGACACATTTTGTTATATTTGTGGAGAATACACCTTTAAAGAAAACATAAGACCTATTTCGGAATGTGTTAAAAAATCGTATTTAGATTACTTTGGAGTTGATCTTGGTGACCATGATAAAAGCTGGGCTCCACACATTGTGTGCAATACTTGCTGTGTAAATTTGCGACAGTGGACTCAAGGAAAACGAAATAGGCTTAAGTTTGGTTTGCCGATGGTTTGGAGAGAGTCCAGAAATCATTAGGACGACTGTTACTTCTGTTTAGTGAGTATTGCTGGTATTAATAGGAAAAATCGAAATTCCCCATTCCGAAGATGTTCCCATTCCAAAACTGAATGATTCTTCAGAGCTGAGTTCGGAGTTTGAACATAATACCGCTAATGATCTAAGTGATTGCGACAGTGTTTTCGAAGACACAGAAACTATTTCTCAACGTTTTAATCAATGCGAGTTGAATAACTTAATTCGATATTTGGCCTTATCAAAAGAAGCGTCTGAAGTGTTAGCTTCGAGGTTAAATGATAAGAAACTGTTAGAACGTGGAACAAAAATAACTTATTACCGCATTAGGGATAAAGCTTTTTTTAAATTTTTTACTAAGGAAGACAATCTGGTGTTTTGTAATAATGTAAATGGTCTTATGCAGGAAATGGGGCTATCCAAGTATCTACCCAGCGATTGGCGCCTCTTCGTGGACAGTTCCAAGAGAAGTTTGAAGTGCGTCTTATTGCACAATGGCAATGTGTATGCATCAATTCCAATTGCGCACTCCACAACAATGAAAGAAGAATACAACAACATTGCATTAGTGATGAAAAAGATAAAATACCAAGACCACCAATGGATCATTTGTGTTGATCTTAAAATGGTCAATTTTCTTCTTGGACAACAGAGTGGTTATACTAAGTACACTTGCTTTTTGTGTCTCTGGGATAGCAGATCCAAGCAACAACATTGGCGGCAAAAAGATTGGCCTACGAGAGAAAAAATGATTGTTGGCGATAACAATATTGTAAATGAAGCTTTAGTTCCACGTGAAAAGATCGTCCTACCACCGTTGCACATCAAATTAGGACTCATGAAGCAGTTTGTTAAGGCTCTGAATCGCGATGGGGAATGTTTTGCATATATTTGCAGCAAAATGCCTAATCTAAGTAGAGATAAGATTAGAGCAGGAGTTTTTGACGGTCCCCAAATAAGGCAGTTTATGAATGACAACGATTTTGATAAGTCAATGACCGAAACTGAACGAAATGCGTGGGCATCATTCGTGCAAGTTATAAAAAATTTCTTGGGAAATAAAGCTCCAAATTATGTTCAATTAGTGGAGAATATGCTGGATAAGTTCAGAGACCTTGGCTGCAACATGAGTATTAAAATCCATTATTTGCACAGTCACTTGGACCGATTTCCCGAAAATTTGGGTAATTTAAGCGAAGAACAAGGAGAAAGGTTTCACCAAGATATTAAAATTATGGAGAATCGGTACCAGGGAAGGTGGGATACACATATGATGGCAGACTACTGTTGGAATTTGCAAAGAGACCCTAATCCGGCTGTTCATTCCAGATTGTCTCTTAAAAGAAGCTTTACATCCTGTAACTAGAATTATATTTATATTATATTTTTAAGCTTTGTGAGAATTTTTTTTATTTTAATAAATCTGTATGAAACAGTGTTACTTCTTTTTATTTTTTTTTTAAATTCCTATGGAAAAGTTTTACTTTT
This sequence comes from Cordilura impudica, assembly GCA_963682025.1. NCBI lineage: Eukaryota > Metazoa > Arthropoda > Insecta > Diptera > Scathophagidae > Cordilura > Cordilura impudica. Next base: position 157,969,984 of record OY821519.1, read on the forward strand.
TAAATACTTAAAAAAATTTGGGAATTATTTTTTTTTTTTTTTTGGCAATAACTATAACAGTAAATAAAAAATTTTTATGAAAAAAAAAATTTGGAAAAAAAAATTTTTGGGTAATAATTGGAGGTCATAAGTGGAGGGTATAAAAAAGCTATATCATGAAAACTAGAGCTGATAGAGACAAACTGATTACAGATTTGAATTCAGCGCACCCAAATTAACCAGTTGATAAATTCAAAGAAGCAAAATTTTTTTTTAATTTTGTCGGGCTGTGTTATCTCTCTAATAAAATAACAAAATTTATTATCGGTTGAAAAACAGCCAAGTTATATCAACTTCCCCAGGCAATAGATGCGCCGCAGACCACTTGATGAAGAAAATCGAGCTCACATTTTTAAAGACATTGAAATAATTTACAACAACAACATTTAACCATTCCCCTGATCGCAAGATGATCTTATGTAAAGTCTTTTGCATCTCATCTATTGTTATGTCATTATAAATTAAAGTCAAAAAATACGTACCTTATTTTTTAGCACTATTTCATCTCAAATTTTACTTTTTCAAAAGAAATTTACCGAAATCAACGATTAAACTTAAGGTCTTATTAACAAAATATATGTGATTAAAATTGCCAAATATTGTAGGCATCCTGTTCTTAATTTGGCGAGGACAGCGTTTTCATTTCAGCGGATTTGAAGAAAAATGTGATTTTTCGTACATTTGCAACTTTTAGGCTACATCTTTTTGGTGTTTTCATTTCAAATATGTTTTGTCAAAATATTATACTACTTGATATAATTTCTCAATCCTGTAAATTAAGGTTAAATTGAAACACTATAAATTGTCCACCTTTAAGGTCAAAGGTCAAATTTAAGGTATATTAAAATTTTTTTAAAACAAAATATCGAAATAATATATATTTGTAGAAGGATTTCGATAAAACTTGTTGATAATATTTTAATAATTCCAAAAAATAATATACTGGACTTATTTTCTGAAATTAAAGATAATTTACTCTACATTATGGTTTATTTAATTTAATTGAAACTCAATTATTAATATCAAAATTTCTGTGAAAAACGATTTTTTTTGATAATTTTTACAAATAAATTCATATTTGAACTTTGAACTTTGTAACAATAATCCGACCCGCACGTCCTGAAATTCCAAAAAAGAAATTTGGCTCTCACCATAATATATAGTACATATCTGAAGGAAAGCAATACACATTAAAAAAAATCTTATTTTCGATCTACATATGTATATCATTTGAATGATTGAGTTATAAATGAAATCAGTTCTATTATAATGTAAATTAGTTCTATTATAATGTAAGTAAACAGAAATCCCCGAATTAGCGGTGCAAAATTAGCCGATCATATTGCCCATGTCTTCAATAAGAATGTCAATCCAAGAACTGTCAAAAGAGCTCTGAATGGCAATGGATTTTTTAGCATAAAAGAAAATAAAAGGCTGAACTTAGGACTTGATTGTATTGTATTGTATTGTATAAAAGAGGTGACGAATGTACTGCGACCAAATGATCTATTGTACTGCCCTCTGCTAATAGTTGTTCCTATAAAATCTCACCCAATCCTGAAGCCCTCAGAAATTCGAGAATGTGGGTTGGTTCCAGTGATTTTACTTCGCTCCCTGGTATTTGGAAAGAACCCAGGTACTTTTTCCTCTTATGCATTAAAGCTCCACAATCCTCCAGTATGTGCTCCGCTGATTCTGCCTTCTCATCGCAAAATCTGCACATGGGGTTCGCTTCAATTCCTAACCTGCTCAGATGCTCCCTGAGCCTACAGTGACCGGTTAGAATCCCGGTTAATATTCTCAGTCCGTTCTTCGATAGTCCAATACATGACTCAAATCTCTTACCGTTGTAGTTATCTAGCAGTAGTTTTGATTGCCTTAAGCCCAAGTGGCTCGAGAAAAGCTCCTGTCTGATATGATTCTCACAATCTTTGAGTACGCCTTCCCATACTCCTTTTCCTATTCCACAAAACGGTTCCGGCCCCATTAGCTTTGTGGTAGCTCCCTTTCTAGCAAGCTCATCCGCTTGCTCATTTCCCCGAATCCCAATATGTCCTGGGACCCAACAGAGGCTGACCTTATTGTGTCTGGCTAGCTCATTCAGTCTTTGCAGACAGTCCCATACTAACTTAGAGTTTACTACATAGGAGCCTAGTGCTCGAATAGCAGCTTGACTATCTGATAATATGGTTATGTCCTGTCTTTTGTACTTTCTATTTAAGTTAATCTGTGCACATCTATCGATGGCATAAATTTCCGCCTGGAAAATACTCGTGTGCATTCCCATTGATTCGTAGTATTTGGTTCTAGGCCCAAAGACTCCCGCCCCTGTTCCATTTCCGGTCTTTGACCCGTCCGTGCACCATTTGATCGTATTCTCCTTAAGAGAATATGCTGTGCTCAAACTACTCCATTCCTTTTTGTTACTAAGTTTTGTAACAAAGTTTTTCCTGAAATCGTATTTCTTCTCCATCCTGTCCATTGGACAATCTAGGAGGGAGTAATCTTTAACCTGACTTATTTGGTTCCATTGCCCTTCATAAAGCCTGGATATAGGTTTATCCCCCTTTATCCTGATTGCCGTTGCCAGGGCTTTCTTTTGCACCACTATATGCAGTGGGCTCTGATCCAAGAGTACTTCAAGTGATGCCGTTGGGCACGTCCTCATTGCACCCGTTATTCCAATACACGCTAATCTTTGTATTCTACTTAAGTCCATTTGAGTTGATTTTACTCCGTCCTTTTGGCCCACGCAATAGCTCCATAGGTCACGATTGGACGGACCATCATGGAGTACAACCAGTGTAGGATGCTGGGTTTACATCCCCAGGTTCTACCCGCTACCCTTCTACATATCATTGTAGCACGCTTGGCTTTCTCTGTAATATGGTTGACGTGTGCCTTCCATGTTAACTTGCTGTCTAGTATTATGCCTAGATATTTCACTTCTGTCCTTGGTTCGATGACTTCTCCCAGAATTTGAATTGGCTTCCATCTTGGAAGTTTTCTTTTCCTGGTAAATGGTACAATAGTGGTCTTTGTCGGATTGATGTTCAGTCCTGTTGCCCTACACCATTGATTGATAATTTTCAGCCCTCTTTGGACAATGTCACAGAGGGTTTCCTCGAATTTGCCTCTTGCTATTATGACTATATCGTCCGCATAGCCTTGACATTCTATACCTGCTTCTGACAGTTCCACTAGTAGTTCGTCCACAACCAGACTCCACATTAGAGGCGAAAGAACCCCTCCCTGTGGACATCCTCTGGTTGTGTTGACGGCTAAGGTTTCCCCTTCTGCTAGTGTTTCTGCTGATCTTGTGTTGAGAACTTCTACCTTCCATCTTGATATCACTGAGTGTACTCCTTTTCGGTTTAATGCCCTTTCTATTACATCATGTGAAGTATTATCAAAGGCTCCTTCTATATCTAGGAAGGCACAAACTGCTATTTCCTTCTCATCTAGTGATTTTTGAATAGTGCCCACTAGTTTGGTAAGAGCGGTCTCTGTTGATTTGCCCGCTCTATACGCATGCTGGTTTGGATGCAAAGGCATCTGTTGTAATATCCCACATCTTAAATAGTTGTCCACTGCTTTTTCAAGTGTCTTTAACATGAAAGATGTTAGGCTTATTGGTCTGAAGGATTTTTGATGTGCAGTGTCTTTTTTTTCCCCACTTTGGGTATGAACACCACTTTTGCCCTCCTCCATGCCTCTGGTATGTACCCTAAGGCCAAGCTACTCCGCCCGATATTCATTAAGAATGGTAAAATTCCCTTTAAGCCCTTTTGTAATAAGGCAGGAAAAATACCATCCGTTCCAGGGGACTTGTAGGGTTGAAAGGTGCCTAAAGCCCATTCTAGTCTTGCCCTTGAACAAATTTCGTTTGCTATTTGTCTATTTTCCCGACTAGGGTTTCTTGGATTGTTACTTGGCCGTTCGTTGTCTACTGCCACACTTCCTGGAAAGTGTGTCTTTAATAACAACTCTGCCCTTTCTTGGCCATTTTTCGTGTAACTACCGTCTTCTTTCCTAAGTGACATTGTTAGTTCTGGTCTGCATTTCGCAAATGTTCTGTGAAGCCTTGCCGCTTCCGGAAGAGATTCCATATTTTCACAAAATTTTCTAAAGCTAATTCTTTTAGCTTTCCTTATTTCTTTGTTATATACAGTAAGTTTGGCCCTATAAAGCTCCCACTGCCCGTTACGCTTTGCCTTATTGCCGACCCTACGAACTTCAGTTCTGAGTGTGGAGAGATTTTCGTTCCACCAAACTGCGTCCTTCTCCTTGCCCCTCGGTTTTTCGGGGCAGCTACAAAGATAGGCATCCAACAGGGCCCCTTTCAATTGGGTCACACTGTCATCGAGCTTATACTGATTCCATATGCGTTTGCTCAGTGTTATGCCTTGTAGATTGTAGCCTAGGATTTCTTTGTACCTCACCCAATTCGTTTTTCTTGGATTTCTATATGAAGTTGCCTGAGTACTTAGGCCCTCTAGCGAAAATTCAATTATTTTATGGTCTGATAATGATTCCTCATCTGATACCTTCCAATTTATCGTAATCCTAGCTAAGCTTGGACTGGCTACCGTAATGTCTAAGACCTCCTCTCTTATCCTTGTAACGAATGTAGGTTTATTTCCCTCATTTAGTACTTCTAGGTTGGATGTTATTAAAAATTCTAATAGGTACTCACCTCGATAGTTTGTGTTGGTGCTGCCCCATATTGTGTTATGTGCGTTGGCATCGCACCCCAGTAAGAGCTGCAAGTTTTGCCTTCTGCAGAAGTGCACTAGCCGCCGTGCCTCTGCCGGTGGTGTTGAAGTTTCATCTCCCGGAAAGTAAGCTGATGCCACCAATATGACCCTTTTTCTGCCCTCGATGTTGATGAGGGCTTGGATGGGGACCAAGTCCCGCGTCATGAATTCTGTAAGACAAGTGTAGTTAATATATTTACTAATTAGTATGCATGCTCTGGGCGACGTATTTCTACTGTCCCATATTACCTTGCCGCTACCGCAGCTTAGACCTCTGATTGCACCCTTATAGTGTCAGGGTTCTTGGATCAATACCATGCCCAGGTTAAATTTTGAAAATGCCCTAGCGATCGCTGCAGACGCAGCTTTTGCATGGTGGACGTTAACCTGGGCGAAATTGATATGTGATCCATTATTCGACATTATGCTACTTGTTGTTGCTGCTGTCACTTAGCAGCATTTCCTCTTCTTCCTTGTCAATTGGAACATCTGAGTGGCCTGGATCCATGCCCTCCGTATCGCTTCCAATGGATGATAGCTGTTCCGTCTCCATTGGTACAGATACTTCCGGTACAGATGTGGGCTCTTTTGAGGTTGGAATCTCTGTTTCCTCTAATGGTTTTGCGAGGTCTGGGTTGCTCTCTCTTTGCTTTGCCCCTCGCTATTCCATGTACCGGAACCTCGCCAAATCTGTAGCTGATTGCATTTCCTGCTTTCTTGATGGCTTCCAGCGATTGGTCGTCTATGCCTATCGTCATCAGCTGGCCATTACCTTCTGCCCTGGTTTTTATAACCTTCCACAGGGGCGTGTTAATGCCTTCGTTCTGTGCACTTATCAGAGCTATTATCTGCTCCGTTGTCTGGCCTGCGCATTTGGGAAGGAAGATGGTGACCGTATGTGCTCTGGGTACCTCATCCCCGGTACACGTGGTTAGCGGTGCCTTATCCCACGTCGAGAGTTGGGGGGCGGTTTGCTTGAGCCAATTGGCCGTCTCGGAGTCTTTACAATCGACGAGTATATGCCCCGGTCGGAAGTGAATGCCCTCAAACTTTAGTTTGTGGTCCCATCCTTTGGCAACATCTGTCAGTATGGCTTTTTCCAGTACCGTCAGCTCCTGTGTGGTTAGGCTGACTTCAGGGTATCCCTTCGGCAGCACTGCCATTCTAATCGCCTTAGAGACATTTGCGTAACTTTTGCTCGCTGGTCTGTCTGCATTTGCTGCGGTATTTCTAGCAGAATGTTCTGCAAACCTAGGCTTTTTGCCTTCTGCACGCTGCGGCGGTGTTATAGTTTTATTTCCGCGCTTACCCGTTTGTTGGTTTGCCTGAGCTGCTTCTTCTGGCTTAGCTCTGTGCTCGTCAGCCTTTTTCCTAGCTTCTGTAGGTTCTAGGCCTTTCTCAAGGTATCTTAAGTACCATCTGCAGCCTGCCCCGCTGAGACCTTTCCTCAGTGGGTCGTCAAATGCACCAGGTTGTCCTGGTGCTGGTACCTTTGGCATTCTGCGAGTTTCTTGGCCTCGGGGTCTATGCTTTGGTCCTGCAGTATTAGCCTCAGTTCTAGCTACCTTTTCTCCCAATTTTGGTCGCCACGCTAAATTGCTGGATGTTGTTGGCACATTATCCAGCTTAGCCATCGCTTCTGCCCTCTGGGTTTTTACTACAGGCGATTTCGCACCATCGGTATTGTTTGTTGACCCAGGTGTTCCGCAAGTTTTCGATGGAGCTGTTGCTTCGATCTCCAACATTGTTTCTGAACTTTTGGGGGGTGACAACAATACTTTGTTTGTCTTCACAATTGGTGCTTTTGCACCACTTCTGGCTGGTTGATTCTACTGTCACCAGATTTCTTCACCGTTGCCGGCTTCAAGATGCTCCTGTTACCAGCAGCTTTGCCTCGCTGACCATCGTCACAGAGCTCATGCTCCATTCGGTCAGCAAGTTGAGTTGCGGAAGAGCTCCGCATATTATTTTGGAGTTTTAAAATTTTTCTTGTATCTTCCATGAGATTCTTGTTAATGGGGAATTCAAATGGTACGCCATAGCAGCGCCCCATGCTATGGTAAGGCCACAGTTACTCTCCGATTCGGCCCGGTTTCGGAGAGGCGCCGTTCATATACAGTCTGACGTAACCCCCCGACTGCAAAACTTATCCAATGGGCACGGTGACGCATGACACCCTGGATTAGGGGGTGGCAGTTCTTGGTCCTACACTCCTCAAAAGCCTGTCTGACAAGGGTGGCCCCGCCGGGAAACTACTATCTCGTAGATCCCATCAGCATAGCCTTTTGAATCATTGTGAAATCAAGCCCCCGCACCACGTCAAGGTGACTGCCAACGCGAGGGTAGGACTTGATGAAAATCATTGTACAAACAACAGGGAATGCCCAGTTTATCAAAATAAACTAACATTGAAAATGAAAAGAATAGGTTTGAAAGTTTAACAACCACAGAAAATATATGGACTATACACAAACATTCAAGGACTTTTAAATAACTTCGCCCAGTTGGAAATTATAGTCGAAAAAGGTTAAACCAGAGTTTATATTGCTCTCTGAAACTCATATCACAAATAACATTGATGAAAAAGAATATGAAATAAAAGAATATGATAACTATCCAACAATTTCGAATTCTTCGAAGACTGGAGGTGTAATATTATATATTAAAAAGCAATGGTATATAAATAAAATAAAGGAACATATAGTAGACTCAAAGCATTGGATTAGTGCCTATATGGCTAAACGAGAACATATCTCATTTATTATAGTAATTGTTTATAGATCACCAAGCTGATCTAAATCCGAATTTTGTGATACATTTCAAGAGTTCCTAGATGAAATTTGTGAAAAAAGCTGTGATATTTTAATAGCAGGAGATTTCAATATAGACTGGTATAAAGATTTTTATAAAGATGAATTTGAAAGTGTTTTAAATGACAATGGGCTTAAACAAATTATAAGTGAATCAAGCAGAATAACGCAAACCTCGAAAACATTAATAGACTACATAATAACGAACAATGAAGTAATCTCGGCAAAAAATAATATAAACAATAAAATAGCAGACCATGAATGCATAGACATTTTTATTGATTATGAAAGAAATTATCCTGAAAAACAAAATAAAGAAGTAGAAATTTTTAAATACAATAAAAATAGTTTTAAAAATGAAATAAATTCAATATTACAATATAATGAAATTAATAATCTTAATGAATATGTCCATGATATTGATAGATGTTTTGAAAATACTATACAAAAATTTACAATAAAAAAGACAATAAATGAGAAAATTAACAATAAATGGTTCAATAACGAACTCAGGCTTCTCAAACAAGAAAAAATAAACAAGTACCAAAAAGCTACCATAGAAAACACTTATGCAGCATGGAATAATTATAAATCAATAAGAAACACTTACAAAGTTAAAATTGAAAATGAAAAACATAAATACATAAATAATAAAATAAATAACACAAGCAATCAAAAAGAAATGTGGAATCAAATAAAAGAATTAGTGATAAAGAAACCCAGAAATGTGATAAAAACTGTGATATTTAACCAAATAGAATATAAGGACAACTTAGATATAGCCAATAATTTTGATAATTATTTCGTAAATAGCATTGCTGATATAAGAAACTCCATTGAAACGTGCAATATGAAAATAAAATACCTGTGATAAATGTTAAATTTGAATTTCGTGCAATATCCTTATTAGAATTAGAAATTATATGTAAAAATATTAAGAAAAAACCTGACTATAAGAAAATATCAAGCAATATAATATTAGATAACTGGGACATAACTGGCAATATTTTACTCAACATTATAAATAAATCCCTAGAAACAGGAGATTTCCCAGAAAATTGGAAGGAATCTTTAATTACCCCAATTGAAAAAGTAAAGAATACTAATATTTGCGAAGAATATCGCCCAATAAACATTCTAAAAACATTTGAAAAAGTTATGGAAAAAGTAGTCAAAAATCAACTTGAAAACTATCTAGAACAGAATAAACTTTTATCGAAATACCAATCTGGTTTCAGAAAAAATTATTCATGTGAAACTGCATTGAACTACACAATAAACAGGTGAAATATATGAAGAGGAACAATAAAATACTGGCGATTTTTCTTGATTTCAAAAGGGCTTTCGAAACAATAGATAGAGACATTTTAATAAAAAAATTATACAGGTATGGAATTAAGGACAAAGAATTGAAATGGTTTCAGTCATATTTAACCAATAGAATGCAAATTACTAGAGTTAAGAACGTGGAATCAAGTGCAATAGAAAATGACTATGGAGTACCACAAGGCTCCATATTAGGAGAACTCTTATTTATTATATACATAAATGTTATGGAAAAAGTATTGGAGAAGTGTGAAATTATTTTGTATGCAGATGATACATTCATTTTTACGGAAGGAGAAACAGAAAATATATGCTACGAAAATCTTTCAAGTGATATGAACAATATTAATAAATGGCTAAAAATGAACAAGTTAAAATTAAACGAAAGTAAAACCAAATTAATGGAGATAAATATGAATTCAAATATAACATTAAAAATAAATAATATAACAATAGAAAAAGTTAACACTATTAAATATCTGGGTTTTATTATTGACAATGACTTAAAATTTAAAGAACACATTGAATACATATGTAAAAAAATCGGGAAAAAAATCGGATTTTTTAAACGAATAAGAAACAGCTTATCTAAAATCACGGCAATAAACATATATAATACAATTATTAAACCACATTTCGAGTATTGATCAACAGTTTTATACACATGCTGTACAGATACACAAATAACCAGACTACAGAATTTACAAAATAAGGCAATGCGTGCAATATTAAAACTAAACAGATTTGCTTCATTAACATTTATGCTGAGTGATTTAAAATGGCTTAAAATACACAAAAGACTAGCACTAAATACAATAAACTTTATTAAAAAAATAAAAATTGGAGATGCTCCTGAATATTTGATCGAGCAAATAAGATATGTTGGGGAGGTTTAACCATATAACCTGAGGAATGCTTTAGATTTCAGGATACAACGAGCAGACACCAGCGCGATGCAAAGATCGCTGTTTTATAATGACTAAGCATTTACAACAAGATGCCAATTGATGTGAAAAACGAAACTAATAACAATATATTTAGAAAAAAAATATCATCTTTTATTAAAAATTTTAATATATAGCAGAGCTAAATTTCTGTAAAGTTATTAAATGATATGTAATTTTCAAAAGTATTAATAAAATACTACTTACTACAAAAAAAAAAAAAAAAAAAAAAAAAAGAACACCGCGTAAAAAGAACACCAGAAAAAAACCGCCTTCTTCGTCTTGAGTTTGCATGTGCGCATATTGACAAAGTTCAACATATTCTGGAGTGATGGCCATGCTAAGATATGGAGAAAAAGAAATGCGGATATGCAGCTAGAAAACTTAATACCAACTATCAAGCATGGCAGTGGGAGCGTTATGGTTTGGGGAGCTATAGCAGCGTCTGGCGTTAGCAAGTTGGTTCTTGTTGAAGGCATTATGGATCGATGCCAATATAAAAGTATATTGGAGGAAAGTTTGAAGCCATCTGTGGAATGCTTGGGCCTTGGGGAAGGTTGAATTTTCCAACAAGTTAATGACCCCAAGCATGCTGCATTTGTTAAAGGATGGCTTCTTTATTACCCCTCAATACCCCTCCGCAAAGTCCGGATTTAAATCTTATAGAGCACGTTTGGGAGCATTTGGAGTGAAAAATTCGACAAACCATAATTACAGATGCCAAATCACTGAAAAAAGCATTAATGGAGGCATGGAGCAAAGTGACTCCGGAAGAAATAACCAATTTGGTTTCATTCATGTACCGACACACGCAAGCTGTAATAGATAACGGTGGTGGACCAACTAAGTACTAAAACTAAACAAAACAACATGTATTTAAATATTATTAGTAACTTTTTGTTAAGTACACTTTGTTATGTACACTTGTTATGTACACTTTTGTCATACCACATTTTTGTTATTTTGTAGGTTTTTTTGTTAAAGGACATATAAATTAATTTAACTTTTATTTTTTTATGAATAAAGATGATTTTCGAAAAAAGCTATCATTAATGTTGATATAAAATAAATATTTTTTCAGAATAACACTATATGAGACTGCATGTAGACTTAATCCTTCACTGTAGCTTCTGGCATGCGCTGTACCCATTACAAGATTATTATATACTAAATTCGATTTCTATACCATATACCACCATGTGGTCAGGCCATTATGACTTTGCGTTGATGTTTATAACTACCAAAAATATATGACCCAATATTAATATTATTTGCGATGTCCGTCTGTCCGTCCGTCTCTGTGTCCATGTAAACCTTGTAATCAAACTACAGGTCGCAAATACGAATATATTTTGATGTTTTTTTATTTATTTATTTAGTCTAGTCTATGAAAATCAATCCTTACAGACAGTATAAGTAATTGTATAATTGTGATTAACAAACACACATTTTTAATTAAGCGTTCAAAAACAAAATATGATGTTTAATAACATTAATAAGTGGAAATCCTAGGAAATTTTATTTTTTCATTAAATATAGACCCTAAAGGTATGCTAATCAATTATATCCAATTCATAAATCAACACAAAAAACAAACTCATTTTTATTACAAACACATTAACAAATTTAATAAACACATGCATAGCATTGCATAATTTTATGTATGTGTTAGTAGCAATTTTAAATGCAATTTACTCAAAACAAAGGAAAAAATTTAAAAATCTGTAAATCTGCAAAACGGCGAAAAAGAAATACCTTTCAAATAATATACGTTTGGTCAAAATCGGGATAAAACGGTAGAACAAAACATCATTGACAAGAAATCGCCTAGCCTATTAATATTATAGATTTACAGATAAATCAATAAGACATACAATTCATTAAAAATTTTACATATTTTCATCAAAGGGTCAGCATTTGCGTAATTCGCACGAAAAACTTGAAGATATAATGGGATGAAAGAGCGTGTTGATCGTCGTGGAACAATAAATTAAATATTGTTCAGCAGGAAATCAGAACAGACATCACCATTTATCAAATTTGTTAGGAAAGCAGCATTCAGCATAGTCCTACGACTTTTTAATGTACGCAATTTAATTTTTCGCCTTCGCTTACGAATAGACGTGTTTTTAATAGCGCTCCAAAAAACCTGCGATTTAATCTGTGACAATAAATTAAAAAAATATAAAACAAACAATTTGGTGAAAAACGCTAAAAATATTGACAATTTAACAAAAAATTAAATAAAAGTTATCGTATATAAACAATAAAAAAAAAACACATTTAATATTTAAATCTGTGTGCCATTTTTCATTTCTTTAATTTTGTACTTATTTGATTTTATAAAAAAAGGGGGTTGTAACCGGCTTTTCTCTTAAATATGAGCTTTGAATACTTATCAATTGATCTCTGGGCGCAATGTAAAAAAAACTCTTATAGCAGACTTCGTCAAATGCTTTACTTGTGGCCTTAAATACCACTTTTCACCTTGTTCGCCACTACTTCAGACCGAATACTCTTCTATGAGTAGCGAAATTAAGAAACTATGGAAATGCACTGCATGCAAGGAGGGAACGAGAAGAAGCAAATTTCCTAACAACCTATACGTGACTGAAATACACAATGAACAAAGGAAAAAACAACGTAAAGAGGATGACGACAATATCGACAATGATAAAAACAAGAGATTCAAAGAAACAATATCAGTTAACTCTGTGTATGCAAATGTATGTAATGTACGAACAGATGTATCAGAGCTTAAATCCGATATCAAAGAAATCAATAGCAGCATCCAACAACTCAATAATTCTCTAATACAATCTCTTGCACAAATTACGGACTCACTGAAATCTCTTACAAGCCAGGTCAATGAACTCAAAGAACAGAACATAGAGAAAGAAACGCGTATGCAAAAAATGGAAGTCAAGGTCAACTCTCTTGAACAACAATTATTAAATAAAAACATAGAAATAAATAACATACAAAACAAAGAAACTGATGCTACTGAAATAATAAAAACAATTGCTGCAGCGGTTGATGTTGAAATCAACAATAACGATATAAGCAATGCATATCACATCAAAAGCAAAGAAAAAATCATCATTGAATTTTGTTCGCTAAATAAAAAAAAAGAACTGATGAGTAAGATAAAGAGACATAGAGTTAATGCAGAAGTTTTAAACAACAAAAACTCTATAGCCAACTATAGCACTAATCCTGATGGAAGTAATAACATCAACAACAAAACCTCCAAAACAAATAATGATAAAGAATTTATTTACATCAATGACCATCTTACAGCACACAACCGACACTTGTTATGGATGGCAAAAAAGAAGGCGAAGGAATGCGAATGGAAATTTGTATGGATACGAAATGGACATGTTGTTGCAAAGAAAAATTAAAACTCCTCTCCAATATTAATACATAATGCTGCTGATATCGAAATAATTTCTTAATTAAATAAATCAATATATGTTATTTATTTAATTTACACAATATATTATAAAAATAAAATGAACAATACACAAAAAATAGACAATTTTAATCAAATTGATAAAAAATTTTAAGTTATCCCCTGTCGTTAGTTTACTTAAACATTCGGTCTTTACGAACTAATTTCGCATCATTTTTAGCAACAATTCACAATATTATACACACAATTAAAATAATTATTTTGGTTGAAACAAACATAACAGACAACGAAAATGATTTCTATAAAATAAATGGTTCTTTTTTCACTCCACATAAATAGAAAAGGAAAAGGAGGGAGTATAGCAATTTACATCAGAGAAAACATAGAATACACACAAAAACAATTGATCCCTAACTTTTTTGAATGTTTGCAAATTGACACTAACATCAATAATGAGAGTCTTACTATAATGTCAATATACAGACCTCCACATCTTAATAAGAACAAGTTTATAGGAGAAGTTGATGAAATGATAAACACAATTAAAAAACAACAAAATGTTTTGCTTGTTGGTGATATTAATATTGACATCTCTCAACAAAATGCAATAACAACAAAATATCTTGACACCATGTTGACAAATGGGCTACAGTGTCTAATAAATGAATGTACACGAGTTGATCATATCTTTGTAAGGAATAAACAAACAACTACAAAAGTCAATGCAACAATAATAACAACATGCATATCTGACCACTATGCTCTTTTCTTTTGTCTCTCAAACAAAGAAAAAGAAATTACTTGTGAAAATAATTTACCACAGGGTTCTACTATAAGATGCTATAAAGTTAACCGTCATTTACAAAATCTTAATTGGAGCGAAGAATTAAAACTTAATAACGCAAATGAAATATACCAAAAAATTAAAAACAATTTTAGTGATATATACTCAAAATCAGAAACAAAACAAATAAAAAAAGCAAGAAATTTAAAACAGTGGATGAATCAAGAATTAATAAAAATGTGCGAAACACGGGATAAACTTTATAAAAAATGGATAAACAATAAAAACAATAAAATATATGAAACAGAATACAAAAAAAAATAGAAATTTATTAAATAAAAAACTTTTTTATGCCAAAAACAACTATTACAAAAATCAGTTCTGTGAAAATCGGAAAAATATTCGTGTTACTTGGTAGTTAATTAACGAAATTATGGGTAAGCAAACAAGCAACATTGATAAATCTATAATAAAAAAATTTTAAAACCGAAAACTTAACTGAAATAGCTAACAACTTTGCAATTAAATTTAAAGATAACGTTCAAAGTATTGTGCATAACTGCAATATTCAAACAATTTTTAACAGAACGTTGTTTTTAGAAAATTCAATGTTAATGGAAAGTACAAATGAAGAGGAAATATTTAGAATACTTAACAACTTAAATATTAAAAAAGGACCTGGTATAGATAAAATAAGGCCTAAAGATATTAAACATAATGCTCGCTTTTTAACACCAATTGTCACTAAATTCGTAAACGCCAGCTAAGATAACTCTACAATACCAGAATTACTAAAAACATCACTGATTCGACCTATTTACAAAAATGGAACCAAAACTTTTTATAATAACTACCGGCCAATATTTATACTACCTGTTATTGAGAAGATACTGGAAGAAGTTGTGTGCAGGAGACTAACAAAATTCATAGAAAAGTATAAAATTATTAATAAAAATCAATTTGGTTTCCAAAAGGGTAAAAACATAAATATGCTACTCGGAAATTTTTCTAATCATATCAATGAAAGTCTTAGCACCAATAATCACTGTTTGACACTGTTCATTGATTTCAGCAAGGCTTTTGTCCTCTTTCTCATAATAAACTACTACTAATGCTACATAAATGTGGAATACGAGGAAATTGTTTAAAATGGTTTAAAAACTACCTTAAAATCAGGTCATATTGTGTAAAAATTAACAACAATCTCAGCTGCAAAACGTCGGTAGAGTATGGTGTTCCACAAGGATCCAAATTAGGACCAATATTATATATAATATATGCCAATGACATGTTGAACACCTTAAATAAAAGCACTACATTCGCATACGCTGACGATACCGCCGTTGTCGTTGTCCACCAAAATATTCAAACGGCTGGTGAAATTATGCAAGACCAACTCAATACTGCCCAACAATGGTGTCATGATTACGGTTTGGCAATAAATGCAAACAAGACAAAAATCATGCATATAAGACCGCCATACCTCCATTATGAAAACATCTTATATATTAAAAGAATTTATGAATAAACTTTGCATTCAAGATTTTTTCAATATTTTTCTTCTCTCAAACCTCTATAACTAGAGTTCAATTAACGTAGGATATTGACATAGGTCTAAGAACACTCAGTGGTTCAAGCTCCTTCTTTTGAGCTATTAACTGCTTAAATTCGTTGGGTTTGAGGAAAGTTATGCGTGGAGAATCAACTTTACTTTTACTGTACGTTAACTTATCTTGGCATATTTTGGCATTACTGTACGTTAACTTCTCTTGGCAAATTCAATAGGTTTTCAACTTTACTTTTACTTTACGTTAACTTCTCTTGGCATATTTTGGCATTACTGTACGTTAACTTCTCTTGGCAAATTTTGGTATTATATTATAAAAATTAATATAATATAATATAATGCTGCGGAGCAGCAGGGGTCCTCTAGTAAAATTAAAATTTCACAACATAGATTGCTTACACCAACAAACATACAACAATCAAAATGATAAATGTTCGATATACATTGAAATAGTTGACACCTACAAATACCTTGGTGTCACCGTAGATAACAACTTTAAATGGAAGCCACATGTAAAAAATCTTCAAAAAAAAAAAACTACGTAAATCCGCATACATGTTACATCAGTAATTGCTCAACACATAATGTGCTACGGCAAGCCTACTACGCTCTAGTAGAATCACACCTAGGACATGGTATCACAGCATGGGGCAGCTCAACACACTGCACAAATCTCTAAAAATCTCAAGATAGAATCCTAAAGATACTACTGAGGAAACAAAACTACAACAACATTGTAAATAACACCACAACTACAATACAAGTAAACACAACTGCAATACAACAAAACTCTATAAACAACAACATAATTAACCAAAATAACAATACTCAAAGAAACAACCCAACCAACAATTCACGCAGAAGAAAAAAATCAAACGTCGCTAAAATTAATGTTGCAAAGGAAACTAACATACTCAATATTAACAGCATCTTCAAAACAACCTTGGTCAACGAGTTTTATAACGATGTTAGATGCCTTCATCCTATAGATCATGATTACAACACAAGAAGAAAAGCGCAAGGAAAATACAAAATACCTAAATATATTAATAGCTATGACAAGAGTGCACTTAAAGTCACACTTCCAACAGTCATGAATATGGTACCGAAGGAAATCCTAGACACAACAAACCAACATAAAAGAAAAAACTAGCAAAAATCACAATTTTTTCTCTTTTTATTTTTCCTGCAGATAAGCCACACGGCTTCGCAGGGTTAGTTAAGATGAATTGTTAAAAAATTTTGAAAATAAAATAATAAATAATAATAAAAAAAAAAAATCCATATATCCAATAAAGACGAGTTGTCTAAGATGAAAAATCATCAACAGGGTTCAAAGAAGAAATTATTTTTGAACAGACTCGATGCGTTTACTATGAACATTATATTAAGGATCCCAAATTAATGAAATCTACTCTAGAAAAGGATCTATGAACTCCTTTGCCAATCGTCTAATAAAAGCCAGCACACCACGAGGTTTATTGATTGTCATCGTAATATGTTGTACAAAATTTAATTTTATGTCAAACAAGATTCCAAGATTCAGAAATTCTTTTACCAACTCCAGCTGGCAGCCCCCAAAAGAGTAGTTTCCCAAGGCATTCCAGTTTCTAGAAAAGCGCATATGTTTACATTTTTTATATTTAAATCCATCAGGTTGAATTTACACCACATGTAAAAACTGTCTAAATCTAGTTGAAGGTATATTTGATCAGATAGTTTTTTATAACTAAGGAAGATTTTCACATCATCAGCATACATACGAACGTTGCAAAATTTAATAATATTCTGTCGTATGTTATTAAATTTCCATTAATGAAGAGTGCGAATAGTATTGGTCCAAGGTGGCTACCTTGCGGAACACCAGAATTTACAATAATGTTTCTAGAGTTTATATAACTAAATCTAACACATTGTTTTCTCCACAAAATGTAAGACTTTAGCCAATTTAGAGTATTGTTAGTAAATCCCATTAGATGTAATTTTTCAAGGAGAAGATATTTAGTGTATAAGCTTCAATCGGCCATAGGATAAACGCTATGAGATCGACTTATATTGCCATAATATCAAAATTATTATATATATCTTCTCAAATTGGGTTTGTCTATGTTCATTATATTTATTTATTAGTAGTCAAAAATTAAACATAGTCATAGCCCCCATATGAAGCTAATTCCCGATCTTCAATTAAATCTATCACTTAAATCTATCATATAAATATAGCGTCCGATATGAACTTTTTCATATCCGAAGGCAAAAAAGTTAATAACAATGCCACTCAAATTTGATTTATGCTTATTTTCTACATCTAATTAGTTGGACATAAGAGCAAGGGTCTCTAAACGCATGGTATAGGGTATCATATAGTCGGTATATAAATCGGCTATAATTTTCTTACTTGTTCTTTGTTCAACCTAGATTTTGTTCTGCTTACAAGTTTGTTAACCGTATTGTGTGTTTTAAACGCTAGATTGTATTTTTCTTTGTCATAAATATTCGAATTTTTAAACCGTTCTGAGTATTTTGGAACGTAAGTAACTGATTTGTACATTTTTCTTTGTTCCTGTTTGTCCGTCCTAGGTCTTTTATTGTTCACATGTTTTATTAAGTCATTAAAAGTTTTCTTTGGGAAACCATTCATTATTAAAATATTTTAATCTTATCTAAATTTGATTTATGAAAATCTTTGTCGCTAATATCTAAAACTCTATTAATAAAATTTGTTCCTGTGTCAATAATTATTCGTTTTGGGTGTTTCGAGTAAAAGTTTATTAATCTGCTCGACGGTGTTGGCTTCTGGTACCAGTCTAGTTTTAGTAAGGTCCCTTGTCTTAACATTATGGAGTCGACATAAGTTAATTTTCCATAATTTGCTTCTTCCATCGTAAATTGGAGTTGTCGATAAATTTTTTTTTTGTTTTTTTGTAATTCATCTTTATTTATGGAATATTCAAATAGGTTTGTGAACTAACAATAAGTTATTCAAATCTTAAAACTAAAACTTAAATATTAAATCCAGTCAGTGCCAGATAAAATTTCATTTATTCTATATACATATGTAATCTAATGATAAAAAAAAATAATTGTATCAATCCATTTTTCATCAAATGAGATCAGCAGTCTTCTTCCTTCTTAAGCGTTGGTGGATACGATTGTTGATTAAGTTAAGTGCTACAGGATTCGGGTGAGACTCTAGCTTTTCCAAATAGTTTGCACTATATCTAGTGATTTCGTACTTTACTAGAGAAACATTTAAGTTCTGTGCAAATGTGAGTTTCTCACGTACCATGATGCGCCTGATTTCATTCTTAAAATCTTGTTTTGGCATCTTTGTATTCTTTCTGTGTTTGAAGCTGAGGCTGCTCCCCATAACTGTGTACCATATCACCAAATGGGTTTGAAAATCGAGTTATAAATCAAGAGCTTACAATCGAGACTTAACTTTGAGTTCTTGCCAATTTGCCATGTGAATTGGACTAATTTCAATTTTATTTGTGTCAATTTAGCGTCTATATGGCTTTTCCAGGTAAGTCGGCGATCAAGATGTAGTCCGAGATATTTAACAGAGGAATGTTGCGGTATAGGCTGGTTCCCAATTCGAATTTGAGGGCAAGTTTCCCTTCTTAGGGTAAAAGTTACGTAGATACACTTTTGTTCATTTACTTTAATCTTCCACATATCTAGCCAATCTTCCAGCTGTTCAATACGAAGAGATGTTGTTGAGGGGTTTTCCTGTACGCTTAAAATTGCAGTATCATCCGCAAAAGTCGACGTAAGTGTGTTTTCATTTGTTGGCATGACTGATGTGTAAAGGATGTACAGAAGCGGGCCCAAGATACTACCTTGTGGTACACCAGCATGAATTGTCTGTGGAGGGCTCACAAACCTTTTCTCTCTTATAGAGAATTTTCTATTAATTATATAGCTCTCCATTAGCTTATGTGTGTTCGGGGGTAACTTAACTTAATACAGGAGTCCCTCCTGCCAAACTCGGTCGAAGGCTTGCGAGACGCCTATAAGAAGTGCAGAGCAGTACTTTTTCTCGTCAAAAGTTCTTCTTATGGCACTTACAATTCTGTGAACTTGCTCAGTGGTGCTGTGTTTTCGTCTGAAACCAATTGCTGGAATGACATTATTTTGATCTACGGATATTGGAAGTTTGTTTACCAAAATTCTCTCGAATAATTTTGACAAGTTGGACAGTAAACTTATTGGTCTATACGAATCGACCTTTGTGTGATCTTTACATGGTTTAGGTATCATTGTATCATTAAATGAATTTAAAATATTAATAGTATCTGAAACATAGTCCTTTTTATAATTCTAAATAAATCGTCCACATATTTGGTAAAAATTCTTGTTTTTTCTCCATTTTGTCCACCGAAGTGTCAAGTAGTTCTTCCATTATAATATCAGCAATTACTGGTGAGGCTGGTGAACCCACTGGCATACCTTTAAGTTTCTCATATAGTTTATCTTCAAATTTGAATTATCTTGTGTCTGTAATGCAAAATGTCAACAATTGAAAAAATAACTCCTTAGGCATGTCTTTCTAATATATGCCATTTCTTCTATATAGATTTCAAAGCAAGATTCACTGGTATACTGGGGAATAATGACATGAAGTAGAATGATATTAATATTTCATCGTTCTCAATACGTTTATCTTTAATTCTAGATTTAAATTATCTGGCGTCTTTTACATTATATTTGGAGTGTTTTGTTAAATTCTTCAGAATGTCAATAATAAATTTGGAAAGATTGTCTAAGAGGTATGTCATGCTTATGGATCTTGGGTAAGCTATAAATTCGTGGTGCAGTAGCTATTCCTGTTGTCATTTTGTATTTTGCTGGTGGAGAAATCAGGTTTAGTTGAAATAATTTATCAACAAGTGTGTTGTTTTTATTCTAGAGACTTGACGTTGGATCTCGTTTAAGTATTCAATATGTACATACATATACATATCTCGTAAAATCATCTTCATTTTAAGTTCGTATTCATTTTTGTCCAATGCCACTGTTTTATTACCCTTGTCTGCACTTAAAATTAAAATATCTTGATTTTCGCTCAGAAATTTTGTCATTGTTCCACTGCACATAAGGTTAAACGACTACCAAAACTGTGCTAAAGTCCAATTTCTCAAACGCAAATATTCTACTTATTTGATTGCCATTTTGTAGGGAATACTCCAAGCCAACTAAATAAGATTTTTGTTGTTGGTAACTATTAAATGACGTTTGACAACACGTAGTCAAAGTGATTGCAATGTAATCTCTTTATAAATTTTGTTCGCGAATTATAAAGAAGAAAGTGAAAATGAAAACAATAAATTAAGTAAGTATTAATTTTTTTTAAAGGTGGAAATTTTGATTCATTGGCTTGAAATAAAACCACTTTTTTTAACATAACCTAAAAAGTGCTGCGATTGTTTTCAAAATTTAACTTCGTGAAAGCTTTTATAGTCGACAAAATTGGTAAGGATGAAATTTCCGATGTCTCCACTAAATGTATTACGGAAAAAGTGCACCTTTTCTGACTCAACTCTGAAATAAGCTTCGAAAATAAAAAAAAATCTGGCAAACTTACTTTTTCTGCTCTTGGACGTCCTCAACTTCCATTTTACTAAAAGTCTGACTACGGAAAGAGGAAATCAGCAGCAGATCTTTCAAGCGGAACAAATAATAAAACTGACTTATTGGTTCGTGCAGCAGCAACGTCAGCTCGAAAACAAGGAAATACAGACTTATCGGCGCTACTTAAAGGATCTTTAGAAAGCCCTACAAGGCCTTAAAAAAATGGACAGAGAAGTCCATCAAAAATCTGTTGCATTTTCTGCGGGGGAAGCATTAGCTTTTTTGCTCGAAAATAATTTCACCAAAGAACAATACTGAGCAATACGCCGAGAAAACAAATTAAGAAACTGCAACATTCATCCCCGTTACAACAAAGTTGCTGCTCCAAAATTAATGTGCCATCCTGATGGTATAAGAGCAAGCGAGACAATAGCAAAAGTACCTTGGAATCGCTTTTATCACATACCACTAAGAGAATTGTTGAAATGCAGAAGGTCTTTGACGGTCTAATGGATAAGGAAAATACCACTTATTTAAGGTGCAATTTAAAAAAGCTTTTAACGAGACGAGCTTAATGTTTTTGCGTACTTTGTACCAGTTGTATTGTAAATTTCCATAAAACTCTTTCAAAATAATACAAATAAGCAAAAGCAATAAATATGTTTTTATAGGTGCGTAAAAGTTCATATGTAATTCAGTTTGTTTTTATTAATATTGTTTCCGTTATACCTTACCTCCCTTTAAATTTAAATGTCCCTTCAAATTATGCAATAACTTAGCTGTTATTAATTTGTCTAATATTATTTTGTCTCTTTTTGTTAATTTTGTTTTTGTTAAGTGGTCATCAATTAATTAATTAATTTTGTTCTCGAAATTTCTGGCTGTTCTCTGTTTTCAATCGTTTGTATACATTCCTCTCCCTCCGCAATACATTTAAGTAGTGGAAATGTTCTTTTTTTATTTGGTAGAGCATGTTTGGGACCTAATGACAATATCCACTGTGTATCTGTTGGTTTGTCTTTGTTCATCGTATTAACAAACCATTCCCTGTTGTGTTTAATGTTTATTTCTCTATTTTGCATTACTCTAAGTGTCTGTAATTTCTTAATGAGTTTATTTTTATTTTTGTTCATATGGTTTTCAATATTTCAACAATATTTTCACCAAACTGAGGGAATTGTTGCGTTTCATAACTACCATTTTTTTTTTCAAGAATTCGACAAATTCAATTTCACTTCGTAAGGCTCTCATATTTTATGTAAACGTTACTCTATGAAAAGAAATAAATTTATGCCAACTCGTGACACAATTTTCAATTAAAATTGCATGTGATCCGTGTGGGATAACTGGTAAAATTGGGCGAAAATCAATGCACAGACGTATAGTATTCCCTCCAAATGGTTTATGTTTATCATTTTCATGGCATAGATCCCGCAATAATCTGTCAATGATTTTCAAAATTGCAGTGGGCACATGGAAACTTAATCAATAATTATCAATGATGATGAATTTATGTAACGTCCTTAGCTACAATTTGCGGTAATATTCGCGACAGAGTTTTCCAAAATAGGTATAGGCAATTTACACATATTGTGTAAAGTTCTACCTCCAAGGAGGAGAGTTGAAGCTATGCTACTAAACGCTGTTACAATACAACAGAGATTAAACGAATTTAATTTGTGAATGTATGCTGTTTGTGTGAATGTTTTGCCACAGCCTGCATGAACGGTTAAACAAAAAACATTAGATTCAGTATCATGATGCAAAACTTCAAGAATGACATGATCAATTAGATTAAGCTCTTCAATATTTGGAGTTTTGTAATGTTCACAAAATAGAAACTCTTGTCCTATTGGATCAGTAGCATTTGCTTCTTCTATTCTTCTATTATTATTATTTTTTTTTTTAAGAAAAGGTTATGCTTAAATTCGATTGTAGGCGTGGGCTGTAAGAAGTATATGGTGACCTTCCCTGTAGTATAGAGATCGTGTTACCAAATTTTAGACATCCCTTGAAAAATAAAAATTTCTATAGTGAACAAATATACAAAAAACAGAAAATTAATTTTGTATAAAAAGCGGACGTAGAAGTAGGCGTGACCGGCGACCTCTCTGGAGTACAGAGATCGTGTGTAGCAAATTTCAGAGAAATCCGTTAAAAAAATTGTGTAGCGAACAAATGTACCAAAAACAGAATATGAATTGTATACAAAAAGTGGGCGTAATAGTAGGCGTGACCGGTACGAAGAATATGTCGACTTTCCCTGGAGGAGAGAGATCGT
This sequence comes from Cordilura impudica, assembly GCA_963682025.1. Taxonomy (NCBI): domain Eukaryota; kingdom Metazoa; phylum Arthropoda; class Insecta; order Diptera; family Scathophagidae; genus Cordilura; species Cordilura impudica. The sequence goes on from OY821519.1 coordinate 157,993,481, forward strand.
GTGTACCAAATTTCAGAGAAATCGGTAGAAAAATAAAAATTTGTATAGCGAACAAATATACCAAAAAACAAAATGAATTGTATACAAAAAGTGGGCGTTAAAGAAGGCGTGGCCGGTACGAAGCATATGGTGACCTTAGGTGGAGTACAGAATTTCAGAGAATTCCGTTGAAAATGAATTGTATATAAAAAGTGAGCGTAAAAGTAGGCGTGGTCGATAGAAAGTATATGGCGACCTTAGCTGGAGTACAGGGATCGTGTGTACCGAATTTCAGGGAAATCTGTTAAAAAAATAAAAATTTGTATAGTGAACAAATATGAAAAAAAAAACAGAAAATGAATTTTACATAAAAAGTGGGCGTAAAAGTAGGCGTGGCCGGTAAAAGTATATGGCGACCTTTTCTGGGGTATGGAGATCGTGTGTGCGAAATTTCAGGAAAATCCGTTGAAAAATAAAAATTTGTATAGCGGTCAAACAAACAAACAAACAGAAAATCAATTTTATATATATAGATTATTTTATATTATATATTATATTATATTATATATTATATTATATTATATTATATTATATTATATTATATTATATTATATTATATTATATTATATTATATTATATTATATTTATTATTTATATTATATTATATTATATTATATTATATTATATTATATTATATTATATTATATTATATTATATTATATTATATTATATTATATTATATTATATTATATTATATTATATTATATTATATTATATTATATTATATTATATTATATTATATTATATTATATTATATTATATTATATTATATTATATTATATTATATTATATTATATTATATTATATTATATTATATTATATTATATTATATTATATTATATTATATTATATTATATTATATTATATTATATTATATTATATTATATTATATATATTATATTATATTATATTATATTATATTATATTATATTATATTATATTATATTATATTATATTATATTATATTATATTATATTATATTATATTATATTATATTATATTATATTATATTATATTATATTATTTATATTATATTATATATATTTATTATATTATATTATATTATATTATATATTATATTATATTATATTATATTATATTATATTATATTATATTATATTATATTATATTATATTATATTATATATATTATATTATATTATATTATATTATATTATATTATATTATATTATATTATATTATATTATATTATATTATATATATTATATTATATTATATTTATATTATATTATATATATTATATTATATTATATTATATTATATTATATTATATTATATTATATTATATTATATTATATTATATTATATTATATTATATTATATTATATTATATTATATTATATTATATTATATTATATTATATTATTATATATATATTATATTATATTATATTATATTATATTATATTATATTATATTATATTATATTATATTATATTATATTATATTATATTATATTATATTATATTATATTATATTATATTATATTATATTATATTATATTATATTATATTATATTATATTATATTATATTATATTATATTATATTATATTATATATATTATATTATATTATATTATATTATATTATATTATATTATATTATATTATATTATATTATATTATATTATATTATATTATATTATATTATATATATTATATTATATTATATTATATTATATTATATTATATTATATTATATTATATTATATTATATTATATTATATTATATTATATTATATTATATTATATTATATTATATTATATTATATTATATTATATTATATTATATTAATATATTATATTATATTATATTATATTATATTATATTATATTATATTATATTATATTATATTATATTATATTATATTATATTATATTATATTATATTATATTATATTATATTATATTATATTATATTATATTATATTATATTATATTATATTATATTATATTATATTATATTATATTATATTATATTATTATATTATATTATATTATATTATATTATATTATATTATATTATATTATATTATATTATATTATATAATATTATATTATATTATATTATATATATTATATTATATTATATTATATTATATTATATTATATTATATTATATTATATTATATTATATTATATTATATTATATTATATTATATTATATTATATTATATTATATTATATTATATTATATTATATTATATTATATTATATTATATTATATTATATTATATTATATTATATTATATTATATTATATTATATTATATTATATTATATTATATTATATATTATATTATATTATATTATATTATATTAATATATTATATTATATTAATTATATTATATTATATTATATTATATTATATTATATTATATTATATTATATTATATTATATTATATTATGTATATTATATTATATTATATTATATTATATTATATTATATTATATTATATTATATTATATTATATTATATTATATTATATTATATTATATTATATTATATTATATTATATTATATTATATTATATTATATTATATTATATTATATTATATTATATTATATTATATTATATTATATTATATTATATTATATTATATTATATTATATTATATTATATTATATTATATTATATTATATTATATTATATTATATTATATTATATTATATTATATTATATATATTATATTATATTATATTATATTATATTATATTATATTATATTATATTATATTATATTATATTATATTATATTATATTATATTATATTATATTATATTATATTATATTATATTATATTATATTATATTATATTATATTATATTATATTATATTATATTATATTATATTATATTATATTATATTATATTATATATATATTATATTATATTATATTATATTATATTATATATATTATATTATATTATATTATATATATTATATTATATTATATTATATTATATTATATTATATTATATTATATTATATTATATTATATTATATTATATTATATTATATTATATTATATTATATTATATTATATTATATATTATATTATATTATATTATATTATATTATATTATATTATATTATATTATATTATAATATATTATATTATATTATATTATATTATATTATATTATATTATATTATATTATATTATATTATATTATATTATATTATTATATTATATTATATTATATTATATTATATTATATTATATTATATTATATTATATTATATTATATTATATATATTATATTATATTATATTATATTATATTATATTATATTATATTATATTATATTATATTATATTATATTATATTATATTATATTATATTATATTATATTATATATTATATATTATATTATATTATATTATATTATATTATATTATATTATATTATATATATTATATTATATTATATTATATTATATTATATTATATTATATTATATTATATTATATTATATTATATTATATTATATTATATTATATTATATTATATTATATTATATTATATTATATTATATTATATTATATTATATTATATATTATATTATATTATATTATATTATATATATTATATTATATTATATTATATTATATTATATTATATTATATTATATTATATTATATTATATTATATTATATTATATTATATTATATTATATTATATTATATTATATTATATTATATTATATTATATTATATTATATTATATTATATATATTATATTATATTATATATTATATTATATTATATTATATTATATTATATTATATTATATTATATATATTATATTATATTATATTATATTATATTATATTATATTATATATATTATATTATATTATATTATATTATATTATATTATATTATATTATATTATATTATATTATATTATATTATATTATATTATATTATATTAATTATATTATATTATATTATATTATATTATATTATATTATATTATATTATATTATATTATATTATATTATATATATTATATTATATTATATTATATTAATATTATATTATATTATATTATATTATATTATATTATATTATATTATATTATATTATATTATATTATATTATTTATATTATATTATATTATATTATATTATATTATATTATATTATATTATATTATAATATTATATTATATTATATATATATTATATTATATTATATTATATTATATTATATTATATTATATTATATTATATAATATATTATATTATATTATATTATATTATATTATATTATATTATATTATATAATATATTATATTATATATATTATATTATATTATATTATATTATATTATATTATATATATTATATTATATTATATTATATTATATTATATTATATTATATTATATTATATTATATTATATTATATTATATTATATTATATTATATTATATTATATTATATTATATTATATTATATTATATTATATTATATTATATTATATTATATTATATTATATAATATATTATATTATATTATATTATATTATATTATATTATATTATATTATATTATATTATATTATATTATATTATATTATATTATATTATATTATATTATATTATATTATATTATATTATATTATATTATATTATATTATATTATATTATATTATATTATATTATATTATATTATATTATATTATATTATATTATATTATATATATTATATTATATTATATTATATTATATTATATTATATTATATTATATTATATTATATTATATTATATTATATTATATTATATTATATTATATTATATTATATTATAGTATATTATATTATATTATATTATATTATATTAATATATATTATATTATATTATATTATATTATATTATATTATATTATATTATATTATATTATATTATATTATATTATATTATATTATATATATTATATTATATTATATTATATTATATTATATTATATTATATTATATTATATTATATTATATTATATTATATTATATTATATTATATTATATTATATTATATTATATTATATTATATTATATTATATTATATTATATTATATTATATTATATTATATTATATTATATTATATTATATTATATTATATTATATTATATTATATTATATTATATTATATTATATTATATTATATTATATTATATTATATTATTATATTATATTATATTATATTATATTATATTATATTATATTATATTATATTATATTATATTATATTATATTATATTATATTATATTATATTATATTATATTATATTATATTATATTATATTATATTATATTATATTATATTATATTATATTATATTATATTATATTATATTATATTATATTATATTATATTATATTATATTATATTATATTATATTATATTATATTATATTATATTATATTATATTATATTATATATATATTATATTATATTATATTATATTATATTATATTATATTATATTATATTATATTATATTATATTATATTATATTATATTATATTATATTATATATTATA
>OY821519.1:158005055-158128555 GCA_963682025.1 Cordilura impudica
ATATTATATTATATTATATTATATTATATTATATTATATTATATTATATTTGTAATAAATTGCATTTAAAGTTGCTACTAACACATACATAAAATTATACAATGCTATGTGTGTGTTTATTAAATTTGTTAATGTGTTTGTAATAAAAATGAGTTTGTTTTTTGTGTTCATTTGTGAATTGGCTATAATTGATTAGCATACCTTTAGGCTATAATGAAAAAATAAAATAAAATAAAATATATAATGATAAAATAAAATTTCCTAGAATTTGCACTCGAATTTCGAGGGCTGGAATCTGCTAGTATTATATTATTATACTATTACATTATATCATATTAATAACCACTAACCATTATATTATATTATCTAATATATCCTAACTGACAAATACATGTTAACTCCGTTTCACAACATGCTCAAGCCTTACATACGATTTCTTACATATTGTTATGCATAGGACGCAGATTCAGTATTAAAAAATATAAGTTAAAATAAAAAAAAATGTTCATTGAAATTGAAGAAAATCGATCATCCTCTATAAAATCGACTAAAGTTTACCCTAGGTTCAGATTATTACATATTTTTTGTCCAAAATTAACAAATAAATACCATATAGTTGTTATATACTTCGGCCCTGCCGATATTAACTTAAAGCTATCTTGCGACTTGGGATATAGTCCTCAAATTTGGGTTGTATATATCTTTGGAGAAAGAAGTGATATCGCCAAATAACACATCCGACATAAACTTTGTTATACATATATGCAAAATATACTTGATAATTTCACTTTAATTTGGTTTATACTTGTTATTATTTCCATTTAAGACCTCAGAAAAATTGGAACTTTATATGGTGTAGGATAACGTATATTCGACCTAGGACGACTATAACTTTCTATTTGGTCAAAGTATTACTTTGAACAATTATATTATTTAATCCGAATCGCTCATGTATATTTCGAAATATAGTTTCGTTATGTTATCTACGGAAATTGTTTAAGACAGTTTAGATGGTTGCATTTAATCAATTTTTATTTCTAGGCTAAATAATAAAACAAAAAGGGAACGATATAAGGAACGCATTCACGTTAAAGGCATTCAAAAGCAGAGCATTTCAGAGAATACATGTACTTTTAAACCGACAGCATCCGAGAAAGAGTTGATGTTACATACGCACGACCCAACTGATTGCTTTAAACAAAAAACTGATTTCTTTGATCTAGATAAAGTGGTTAGCATTGATGATGAGGACGATGAAAATAATGATGAGGAGGTTCATAACGATATAATTAAGAAAAATGTAAAACAAGAAAAATCACTGGAATCAATTGAAGATATATCAGATTTCACAATTCCAAAACTTTCTGAAAATATCCATGAAACAAAATTAAAGAGTGGAAACTGTGAATTTGAGGGCAAAAACGATCATCAACAAAAACAAACTAACCCAAATCTGAGAAAGGTATGAGATTTTAAAATTTAATATTGTATATTTGTAAAACTAGTTTTTCTCTAATATAAAGATGTAGTCATTTGCGTTAAAAGTTTTTTGATTGCTATATATGTATTATGATTCATAGACACTTCACTATAATAAACAGCTATCGTTCTGGCCTTGAAGTCCCACTACACGTTCAATATATGGTATCATTTCGCCGCCAAATGCAAAAAGAGTATTGAGTAAAGAAAAGAGCGAAACTGACCAAATTCCCTTTGTAAGCTAATATTTTTTGCATTTTGTTAATACTATCATTACAACGCCAAATTCGCTTCTGATATGAAATTTGCTAGAGTAGTTCCTATCAAAAAGGTAGGAATATCTCATAAAATGAGTAACTTTCATCTCAGATTTTTGAAATTTTATTGAAAAAGCAACTTATGCAGTATATTGATATAACTCCGTTCTCAGTGAGACCCAATATGTGTTAACAGATGTTATAAATACAATATCCCTGCTTTTATGACTTACTGATATCATTCGTAAATTAATTAATAACAATCGTGTAAATGTATCACATTATTTTATATTTCGCCGAATTCCTTATGAAAACTCATTTCTTATCTTAATGGCAGGAGTCAATATGTTTCCATTAACGGAAACGGTTATAATGCCTTACCTGTTAAAAGTGGAGTTCCTCAAGGTTCAATTCTTGTGCCTTTATTATTTAATATAATTATACTGCTCTGCAAAATAAAATTTTTTCGTGGCCCCGAAATTATTCCTGCTGATTCTTATGTAAAATGACCTCCTGAATCCGAATATCATACCCATTTTTCCACATTACATGCCGTTTTCGCAGGACGCCTCCCCTCTCCCTTTTGTTACCTTGTAGTCTTTTGTTTGTCATAACTCAAGAACGACTATTCCGATTTTGCTGAAATAAATTTAGAAAAATTAAGAATTACCATTTCTTTCATCTATTCTTATACCATTTCTCTACATAATCAACAGTTTCACAGATATAAATAAATTTTATTTTAATTTTTGTTTTTAAAAGTCATAAAAAATCCAAAAAGGGAAAAAATCAATACTTTTGCTTAAAGCTACATAGCTTATCAATCGATGAACGCGTTCCGCTTTTGTTCACAATTAAGTGAAGGTATCTCATTTTGACAAGAATATTGATTATTCCTTTCAATGAATTTCGATAATCGTACTTAATTAATTTCAAAAATTTGCTACAGGATATGTACAAAATTCTTTGGAAAAAAGGTTGATGACTGTTTTATGGGACTTGGATTAAAAAAAAAAAAATAATAAACAAAAGGTGATTTGATTTTTATGATTGCGGTAGCAAAGTAATAAACTCGTGCGTAGACGCTGACATACTGTTCTGTTTATTTATGATATCTAATCCGTTCACAGTCAATTAAAGGAAAATGTGTTTTTCCGTTGAAGATTTTTTTACAGAATTTCAACCCACATGTATGAGTGGTCACTATTTGCAAAGTTTTGAAAAATAAGTATTTCGATAAGAGTATTTTTTCTCAGGGTGGTACACCAAGAGAATAAATATTATTAACGCATTCAATTATAGATATCAGTAGAATGACAATTTTTATTATTTTTTACGCTCTATATATATGAATTAAAAATACATGAACAAAAGGGAAAACAATTAAAATTAAAATTACATAAACAAAAAGAAACAACAAAAAATAAAAATTAAAACTAAAACCGAAAATTGTTTATGCAGCAACAAAATATTTTCCCATAGCCAGTCAATGCATATATTCCGCTAGCCAATGCAAGCAAAGAATTTCATACTGTCTGGCTGGCAACTTGAATCGCACGTGTAGTAAAATATTTAGTATAAATATCAATTATGCTGGCGTATGAGTTCTCACGCATTGCTTGACCAAACGGTGAGAAAACAATCGCATTGAACACAATCAAAAATATTTAGTATAAATATTCTTGCTCGTGTCACAAATTGTGCTGACGTATGAATTCCTTGCCTGACTAAACGGTGGGAAAACAACATTATTAAACAAACCAAAAATATTAAGTATAAATATTTTTGCCCGTGTTTAATTGTGTTGACGTATGAATTATTTGCTGACCAAACGGTGGGAAAATATTGTTGCTGAACAAAACCCAAACATTCATTTAATTCCATTGAAGATTCGTTGTCTTAAACGAATCATAAGGAATTAACATATTGCGGCCCCTAGGGGGCCCATGAACATTAATAGGTCTGGTTGCATAAACAATATCCAGCATCTCTGCTATGTTTAAAGGCTGAGTCAAGCTGGTGGATCCAAAGTAATGTCCCAGGTTGACCTCCTTGGAGCAGGTTGGGGGACTGCATGGCGCGCGTGAGCTCTTTTCTTTAGTATGTGGTTTCTTAATACGATAATGATCAAGATTAAAATAAGTGCTAATCCTGAATAACTGACTGCTAAACTATGCACTTTATGATGTGCGGCTGCAGGTGGTAGTTCGCGTAGTTGTGCCTTTATTTCCGCCTGTAATTGGTTAATGTCCTCAAAACTTGATCGGTAAACCGAGGGTTGCGTCAGATTATCCACATTGTGCAATGAGTTAGAAAATGACATTCTTTGCTTGCATTGGCTAGCGGAATATATGCATTGACTGGCTATGGGAAAATATTTTGTTGCTGCATAAACAATTTTCGGTTTTAGTTTTAATTTTTATTTTTTGTTGTTTCTTTTTGTTTATGTAATTTTAATTTTAATTGTTTTCCCTTTTGTTCATGTATTTTTAATTCATATATATAGAGCGTAAAAAATAATAAAAATTGTCATTCTACTGATATCTATAATTGAATGCGTTAATAATATTTATTCTCTTGGTGTACCACCCTGAGAAAAAATACTCTTATCGAAATACTTATCCTTGTGCAACACTTGGAAAAGTAAAAACACAATTTCACTATCTTGGTGTACCACCAAGATAAATAATATTTTTTAACTTGAGTGAGGCAAACGAGCCTACACTCTAACATTTGGCGACCGTGACAGGACTTGCAATTTTAGCATAGTCCATCAGCGTTCAATTACCAGCTACCAGCGCCCAGCCGCAATCCTCCAGCCGCAATCACCAAGCTTTGAACCGATAGCTACCAGCTCAAGGCCACAATCACCAATCTTTCAAACGAAAGCTACCGGCGACCACCACAAACATTATGGAAAACGCAACGCAGCTCCTCCGTCAGCTGAAGGAAATTGGCGATAATATCGCCAGTATCATACGAAATTTTACAAAGGACTCCATTAGCCGCAAAACCCCAACCTACTACCAGGAACGACTGACCAGGCTCAAGGCAGCGTGGGCAGAGTTTGATGAGGCCGACAACAAGTTACGGAGTTTAAAGGATGTAGATACGTCCGATGAATATTTCGCCTCCAACTACTATGATAAAATTCAGACCATGTCATCAAAATACATAACTCTCATGGAACGTGAGCTTGACAACCAAGGCCAAGGATCAGACATCCAGCATCTATCAAAACCCACAACCATGAAAAGAGATCCACCACAAGCTGGCGCAGCTGGTGGTCACAATGGACTCATCAGCCGGGCTATTGGAAAAATGGCAGCTTTAACTCGACAGTTAGAAGGTCTGCAACTGGAAGCTGAACAAGAAAAATCTTATTATGAGATTAAGAAGGCAGCAATTATCCAGCTATGGCAGCAATTAGAACAAATTAATGACGAAATACTGGACAAATACCCTGATCCAGACCTAGCTGGTTATGACTCAATGCAATATGTTCACCTCGAGAAGGAGGCTCAGTCAGCAATCATCCAGCTAACAAGTGCTAATAGACACCCCCATTCCTCAACTCCGGAAACTATAGTGAGACAAACTTCATTACCACTACCTACTATCGCTATTCCCAAATTTGATGGCGATTATATGAAATGGACTTCCTTTTCTGACCTCTTTATCAGAATCGTTCATGAGCAACAGATGTCCGATGCTCACAAGATGTACTTAAAGACCAACATCATTGGCGAAGCAGCAAATCTCATTAACCATCTCACTCTCACCGAAGAAAATTACCAAGCGGCATGGCAATTGCTGCAAGATCGCTACAATAATAAAAGAGTTATGGTGACGACGGCAATTCAAAGACTGCTCGATCAGCCATCAGGCGCCTGCACCTTAAATGCCATTAAGCGATTGCACGATACAACAAGGGAGTGCTTGGCAGCTCTCTCCAACATGGGTCTCCAGACTACGTCATGGGATCCACTTCTAATACACATCTTAATTAAAAAGGTCGACAAAACAGTTCATACACAATATGAACAATCAATCCCAAATCCAAAGCAGTTACAAACAATCAACCATTTCCTAACATTCCTCGAGAACTACTTCCACACTCATGAAGCAATGGGATATAAAGAGAGAACTTCGGTCAACAATACCAAAACTTGTTCACTTACAGCTCAAACTCATCAGAATATTCGTCAATGCATCAGCTGCAGAACAGAATTTCACCCACTATATCGCTGCAAGGAGTTTATATCGCTTAACCCAAGACACCGACTTAACATTGCTCAAAGGCAAAGGTTATGTGTAAATTGCTTCAACAGCAATCATTCTACCAAACAATGTACAACTTTAAGCCGCTGTCAAAAATGCGGGAAAAAGCACCACACGCTGGTTCATTTGGAACAAACCCCCAAAAATGCCACTACATCCACAGAACAAGGAAAATCTTCTAATAAATCAACTAATTCAACCAAAGTAGAACGCCAACCTTCAACATGGCCTAAAAACCAGCAGTTGAAGTCAGGAGCACAGCATTAAGTTCTGCAAGCCAAAAGCCCTATGTTTTACTCGGAACAGCCTTAGTAAAGGTGAAGGCAAATGGGTTGGAAACCGAATGCAAGGCTATTCTTGACTCCGGATCGCAAGTCAACCTAATTACAGAAAGATTAGTTGCCCGGCTCGGACTCTCAGCAAAGAGTACATCTATCTCAATCAATGGAATTGGAAAAAACCAGACCAAAGTACAACATCGAGTCAACATTACTCTTCAATCCCGACTCAACAACTTTTCAGCACGTCTAGAGGCATTTGTGTTGCCACAAATAATTTCGCCTCAACCTGCTCAGCTTATTCACATTGATAAGTGGTCTATTCCAAACAATATATCATTGGCAGACCCAACGTTCAACCGTCCAGATAAGGTGGACATTCTGTTGGGGGCCGAATATTATTACCAACTACTAACAATTGGACAAATTAAACTTGCTAGCGACCTTCCAGTATTGCAAAATACGACCTTCGGCTGGATAGTATCAGGAAAGGTATCTGGTCAACATCTATCAGCAGCAATATGCGGGGTTCTGACTGAAGAAGATAGAATGAATATGGCAATTGAGCGGTTTTGGAAACTTGAGGAGATCGAAGGCCCACAACCAAAATTGTCACCCGAAGATGCACAATGTGAAGCCTACTTTAATCAGCACTCCACACGCGACAAAGATGGAAGGTTCGTAGTACGACTTCCATTTTGCATGGAGAAATCTGCTTTAGGAGACTCACATAGCATCGCCTTCAATCGATTTCTGTCATTAGAACGTCGCTTATCAAAAGACGCTTCCTTAAAGGAACAATACACCCAATTTATGGACGATTATGAAACATTAGGGCACATGACGAAAATCAACATAGACGAAGTGAAAGGGTCTAAATACTTTATACCTCACCATTGCGTGCTTCGACCCGAAAGCAGCACCACCAAACTTAGAGTCGTATTTGATGCCTCCTCGAAAACATCATCAGGAAAGTCATTGAACGATATTTTGCACATCGGACCACCACTACAGAATGAACTATTTACTACTTTGCTGCGATTTCGGCTTCCGCGTTTCGTGTTTACTACTGATATAGAAAAAATGTTCCGCCAAATAGCTATTCATCCAAAGAATAGGCAGCACCAGATAATCCTGTGGCGTAAAAATATCGCTGAACCTATCAGCTACTTCACATTAAACACCGTCACATATGGAACCAGACCAGCGCCATATCTAGCAATCAGATGTTTGAAGGAAATAAGTCAGAACAACAAGATGAATTATCCCTTAGCAGCCAGTTTTTTGGAGAACAATTTTTATGTTGATGACGGGTTAGGTGGAGCCGACAGCTTAAATACAGCTCTGGAAACCCAACGCCAACTGCAAGAAGTCATGGCGCAGCGTGGATTTAATTTACGAAAGTGGTGCGTCAATCATGCTCAATTGCTTCGTAATATCCCGGAATGTGATCAAGAAGTCAGCCTCGACTTCTCCACAGAAGAAACTGATTACACAAAAACACTAGGACTAGCCTGGTTACCCAAATGTGACCAACTCCAGATCAAGGTCAACATACAACCAATCAAGGCTGTAACCAAAAGAACGGTTACTTCAGATTTGGCACGCATTTTCGACCCGCTTGGTCTTTTGTCCCCTGTGGTAGTCAGGGCAAAAATGTTTGTCCAGGAGTTGTGGACTTTGAATCTGTCCTGGGATGAAGCGGTGCCTTCAGAATTTGATTCTCGGTGGCGAAACTTTCGAAATAATCTCAATGACCTCAAAAACTTTCAAGTTCATCGACATATCTACAAGGGCCAGATTTCCAGCAAAACCCAACTGCATGTCTTTACTGATGCTTCAGAAAAGGCATATGCGGCGGCAATATATATCAGAACACTTCTACCCAATAACACAATAATTGTATAGTTGCTATGTGCAAAATCTCGCGTAGCTCCTCTTAAGCAGCAAACGCTTCCACGACTGGAATTATGTGCTGCACTGTTAGGAGCTAACTTGGCTGTAAAAGTTAAACACGACTTGGGAATGACTACAATACCAACATTCTACTGGACTGATTCAACCATAGTGTTAACATCGATAAACTCGAGGTCGTCCTCCTTTCATACTTTCGTCGCAAATCGAATAGCTTCAATCCAAGAAAGTACGAAACCTGAGCAATGGCAACATGTAAGTTCCAAGGACAATCCAGCAGACATCGTATCCAGAGGATTGGACCCACAACAGTTAAAGCATACACCGCACTGGGTGTACGGCCCATTCTTCCTTCATGGCAACGAAAAACATTGGCCTTCAACGATTTGTCTCAGTCCTGACTCAACAATCATAGAAAATAAACATAATTTACTGGTATCGGTCAGAAGTGAAAATCTATTCAACAATATAAATCACCGAAACTCATTGAAAACGCTTCAACGAATTGTTGGATATATTCTAAGATTTATTAAAAACGCCAAAACTAACAAGGAAGAGCGACAAAACCGACCTACTCTTACCCCTTTTGAGCTTCATGATGCTCTTGTCATAATTGTTCGAACTACACAGCTGTCGAATTTCAAGGAAGACATCCAACAATTGCAAAAAAAAAGGGAACTTAAGGGATCGAGCCAGATAAAAGGTCTAACACCATTCTTAGATGAAAATAACATTCTAAGAGTCGGAGGTAGATTAGAAGAATCGACATTGAGCCTTGACGCAAAACATCCCATGCTTTTGCCATTTAACGACACGATAAGTAGATTAATTTTCGAGGCAGTCCATAAGGAAAATAAACATTGCGGTCCTGGCGCACTTCTTGCAAACGTAAGGCAACGATTCTGGCCAATCAAAGGCAAACACATGGCAAGAGAAACTGTCCATAAATGTATACAGTGCTCAAGATCAAAACCAAAACTTGTGCAGTAGATTATGGGAAATTTTCCTGAAATAAGAGTGACTCCCGCAAGGCCATTTATCAACGCAGGAGTTGACTATTGCGGCCCAATATGGGTGCACTTTAAGACTAGGGGAAAACGACCTCAAAAGGCGTATATTGCCGTTTTCTGCTGCTTCTCCACCAAAGCCGTTCATCTAGAACTGGTCACCGACCTCACACCTGATGCTTTCATTGGTGCACTAAAAAGATTTATAAGTCGCAGAGGCAACTGTCAGAATCTTTATTCTGACAACGCTACAAACTTCGTGGGAGCGCGAAATCAATTGAAAGAATTGGCGTCCGCATTATTTGCTACAACCGCTCAGGAATCCATACAGCGAGAATGTGCAAACAAAAACATTAATTTCCACTTTATACCTCCTCGATCCCCACACTTTGGTGGACTATGGGAAGCCGCAGTAAAATCCGCTAAAAGGCTTTTAGTTAAAGAAATAGCAAATACAAACCTGACCTATGAAGAAATGGAAACCGTTGTCATAGAGGTTGAAGCAATCCTTAATTCAAGGCCAATCGCACCTTTGCCGAATAATCCTAATGATGAAGCTGCATTGACTCCCGGTCACTTCTTGATTGGGGAGCCCCTAACGGCTCAAGTCGACGCAACTGCACAAGCAGCGTCAACAACATTAGCAAAACGATGGGAACTAGTATCTCAAATAAAACATCAATTCTGGAAACGATGGTCACAGGAATACCTCAATGAACTGCAGCAACGTAACAAGTGGCAAACCAAATTTCAAAATCTGCAACTCGGCACCATAGTAGTAATAAAGGACAACTTACCTGTCATGCAGTGGCGGCTTGGTAAGGTAGTTGAAATATATCCTGGGTCTGATGGTATCGTGAGGACAGCCGCGGTAAAAACAGCAACTGGTGTCATTAAGCGAGCAATCCACTTGCTCGCTCCTCTTCCCCTGGAAACACCAATAACTACTACTGACGATGAAAGAAAAGATAAACCTTTACCTCTCAAAAGAAGCAGTGCACCCAACGACAAAAGCAAAGATTCGCCACTTTCAAAGCGTTGCAATTTGGCCACAGCTAGCACGCTCATGCTTCTAGTACTGTTCGTTCCATTAGTGCTGTGTCAACAAATCACATATACACAGATTTCTAGCAACCCTGGGATACATTTTGAACATATAGGTCAAATTAAACCAATTATATCAGAGTGGAAACTTTTGATATATTTCGAACTAACACCATTCCATCATGAATTACAGCTTCTAATTAACGGGACAGACGCCTTGATGAAGACCTGCAATCACTTATACCTCCACAATCAATGTACCGGACTAATAACACATTTTCAGAATCTCAAGGACGAAATGGAGGCCGGTCTGGCAAACCTCAGTACACGAAAAAAACGAGGGGCGATAGATATCGTTGGCAACATAGCGAATTCCTTATTTGGTGTTTTGGACTCAAAATGTGCTGAACAAATGTCCAACACAATCAACACCATTAAAGACAACGAAGCCCACCTACAAGGTCTACTGCGGAACCAAACATCGTTTCTTGACTCTACCCTTAACCTTATGAAGCAGTCTGAAGCTCGGAATCAGAATACCTTTGAAAAAATCAACCTAAAACTCATGAAGACTCATGAACCTCACAAACAATGACAGCAACCAACGATCACAGCTAATTTTGTCCCTCAGAATCCAGTTAATTATCATTGCAGACAATCTACAAAAAATGCATACATCCATGATTAATTTGTTAGCTGATACTCATCATGGTCGAATTAGTCCTGCTCTGCTGACCCCACAACAATTCTCTGCTGAAGTTGAACATAAAGGCAAATCTTCCAGCAGATCTGACATTACCGGTGCTTGATATCCTTCATGTGTATGGCATAGTGACAGCTCATGCGGTTATTTCAAAGCGACACATTATCTGCACTTTGTTCACTCCATTGTCACATCAAAATGAATACGATCTATTTTACCTTACGCCAGTTCCACAATTGGTAAATAATTCGTTGGTAGATATCGTACCGACATCAAAAATGATTGCTCTCAACGCTCACCGTGGAAGTATACTTCCCTATGAATGAAACCAAGCTGGTTGACTGCAAGATACTCGAGCACAATACATTTCTTTGCCCAAACGTTCAAGCTATCTATAATAAGGGTGCACCAATATGCAGCTGCGAGATACATTTATTCAATAATGAATCCGACTCAAGTTGTAATATAGAGGTAATAACCAACAACAACGTGTGGTATCAACTATATAAAAAGACTCAATGGTTAGTGGCCACTCATCAACAGTTAAAGCTAAGTACAGTTTGCAACGGGAAAAGTAGTTATCAGCTTTTGCAAGGCACTGGGTTGCTCACACTACCAGCAGGATGCACCATGAGAAACGATGTGATCACCATACAAGGTTACCAAACTATCACATCCATTCTGCATCAAGCCAATACAATCAATGAGATGTCATTTTCTAACTCATTGCACAATGTGGATAATCTGACGCAACCCTCGGTTTACCGATCAAGTTTTGAGGACATTAACCAATTACAGGCGGAAATAAAGGCACAACTACGCGAACTACCACCTGCAGCCGCACATCATAAAGTGCATAGTTTAGCAGTCAGTTATTCAGGATTAGCACTTATTTTAATCTTGATCATTATCGTATTAAGAAACCACATACTAAAGAAAAGAGCTCACGCGCGCCATGCAGTCCCCCAACCTGCTCCAAGGAGGTCAACCTGGGACATTACTTTGGATCCAACAGCTTGACTCGGCCTTTAAACATAGCATGAGATGCTG
Source organism: Cordilura impudica (assembly GCA_963682025.1). Taxonomy (NCBI): domain Eukaryota; kingdom Metazoa; phylum Arthropoda; class Insecta; order Diptera; family Scathophagidae; genus Cordilura; species Cordilura impudica. The sequence goes on from OY821519.1 coordinate 158,017,069, forward strand.
GATATTGTTTATGCAACCAGACCTATTAATGTTCATGGGCCCCCTAGGGGCCGCAATATGTTAATTCCTTATGATTCGTTTAAGACAACGAATCTTCAATGGAATTAAATGAATGTTTGGGTTTTGTGCAGCAACAATATTTTCCCACCGTTTGGTCAGCAAATAATTCATACGTCAACACAATTAAACACGAGCAAAAATATTTATACTTAATATTTTTGGTTTGTTTAATAATGTTGTTTTCCCAAGGAATTCAATTCAGGCAAGGAATTCATACGTCAGCACAATTTGTGACACGAGCAAGAATATTTATACTAAATATTTTTGATTATGTTCAATGCGATTGTTTTCTCACCGTTTGGGCAAGCAATGCGTGAGAACTCATACGCCAGCATAATTGATATTTATACTAAATATTTTACTACACGTGCGATTCAAGTTGCCAGCCAGACAGTATGAAATTCTTTGCTTGCATTGGCTAGCGGAATATATGCATTGACTGGCTATGGGAAAATATTTTGTTGCTGCATAAACAATTTTCGGTTTTAGTTTTAATTTTTATTTCTTGTTGCTTCTTTTTGTTTATGTAATTTTAATTTTAATTGTTTTCCCTTTTGTTCATGTATTTTTAATTCATATATATAGAGCGTAAAAAATAATAAAAATTGTCATTCTACTGATATCTATAATTGAATGCGTTAATAATATTTATTCTCTTGGTGTACCACCCTGAGAAAAAATACTCTTATCGAAATACTTATCCTTGTGCAACACTTGGAAAAGTAAAAACACAATTTCACTATCTTGGTGTACCACCAAGATAAATAATATTTTTTAACTTGAGTGAGGCAAACGAGCCTACACTCTAACAGCACACATGCTGAATCAGGTATATAGCCACCCTTAAAAGATGCGCCCATTCATAAGTACCAGTCAGTAAAATATTGAAAAATACGTAGTATTTATAGGTGTTCATTGATCGATTTTTGTCAATCAACAAGTGCCGACGAACGTGAAAAGTAGAAGTGATTTTTTCCCGGTTTCTTTAAAGTGAATAACAGTACGGAAATTTTATTATGCCTCGAGAATGTAGAAATCATCCAGATAGCTTCTGCTATGTTTGCGAAAACTTAACATTAAAAGCGCAACGAAAACCCCTTTCTCCGCTTCTAAAAACTGCTTATCATTTATATTTCAATTTCCAAGTTGGTCATCTAGACAAGGATTGGGCTCCAAAGTACTGCTGCACTACTTGTTACAGTAGCTTGACGAAATAGCTGAAAAGTACCCGTAAATCATTGCCATTTGCCGTACCCATGGTTTGGCGCGAACCTAGCTGTCATCTTACAGATTGTTACTTTTGTATGACTTCCATCGTCAGAGTCTCTAGGAAAAGAAGGCACAACATTCACTATCCTAATATACCTTCAGCTACAAGACCAGTTCATCATCTTCAGGGGATCTATTTAATGAAATATGTATAAAAACAAATAATAAATAATTTGTAATAAATATTATCGAAATTTATTGAAACAAAACATCAATATTCTTGTCAAAATGAAATACTTTTACTTAATTGTGAATAAATGCGGAACGCGTTCATCGATTTTCATGATCTATGTCTCATTTTGTTCATAAGCTATGTAGCTTTAAGCAAAAGTATTAAGCCTTGATTTTTTCCCTTTTTGGATTTTTCATGACTTTTAAAAACAAAAAATTTAAATTTTTTAGGCAAAAAAATATATTTTTTTTTCATAAATTTATTTATATCTGCGAAACTGTTGATTATGTAGAGAAATGATATAAGAATAGTTAAAAGGAATGGTAATTCTTAATTTTTCTAAATTTATTTCAGCAAATCGGAATAGTCGTTTTTAAGTTATGACAAACAATAGGGGGAGGGGGCGTCCCGCGAAAACGGTATGTAATGGGGAAAAATGGTTGTGATATTCGGATTGAGGAGGTCATTTTACATAGGAATCAGCAGGAATAATGCCAGAGCCGATTTTCTTGCAGAACACTGTTATCAATGCCATTTTTAGTGTGTATTCCTTCTGTATGTATTCCTTCTGCTTCTGCAGATGAGATGTTGTTTTTGTTTATTGGTGAGAGACAATTTGCAGATGTTATTGAGTAGATGATTACTTTTTTGTTTCCAATTGGATGGAAAATAAAAATTCCTGTTGGAGGCTTAAGTGGTACGTTTGGGTACAATCTGAAAAAACTTACATTTAATAGTGTTGTTCGATATTTACACTTGTGGACATACAATTAAGTTACTCATGCAATATATTTTTCTGAGTGCGTTATATGTTGATTCACTCAAATTTTTCCAAATATGCAATACCGTTATGATTCTTTGAAAATAAAAAAATTTTAGCATTTCAATTTTTAGTTTTAATAATCAGCCATTTCGTAACACATCGCCGAAGTTAAGTGGACAAATAATTAAGTCATTAAAATTTTTAAGGTAAATATTTGTATTAAGAAAACTTTATGGTAACCGAAAGGGTTTTATTGGTCTTTTAAAACATTTTAGCACCTTTTGCTTTAGTTTCATTTGACGTTATTAAATTATGGGTAAAAATAAGAGCTTCACTACCGCTGGAAGGGAGATCATTTTGAATTGCTTCCAAAATGATGGTTCAATTGCTGAAGTGGTGAAAATACTATCATTATGTTGTTAACGCTATTAAACATTATAAAAAATGTGAGACTTTTGATAATTTGCAAAGACATACACAACGCAAAACGATACACGCGGAAGATAAGCTTATGGCCATTCCTCATATTAACTCAGATTAGATCGTGCATGGAGTCTGATATTGGGACTAAAATATCGGCAAGGACCGTAAGAAGGCTTCTGCTTCCAACTGTACCAAAGAAAAATATTCAGCAGCGCTTGCGGTTAGCAAAAAACACACCATCGTAAGGATCAAAATTTTGGAAATTAAACGACGGCAGACTCTATGTGCGACGACCAGCCAACAATTGTTTGGACCCAAAGCATACCGAAAAACCGTAAAACACGGAGGGTCGTCAGTAATGGTGTGGGGATGTTTTACCTCGTCCGGGGTTGGTCCTTTAGTTAAAATCGATGGGAAAATAAGTTGGGAAATGTACAAAGATATCCTGCAGAATAATTTAGACAATGTTTATGCTGATGATTTACCACTAGCATGACTATTTCAGAAGGATAACGACCCAAAGCATACATCTCGTGTCGTTAAGACTTGGTTTGATGAAAACAAAATAAAGATTCTCGAGTGGCCAGTTCAAAATCCCGACTTAAACCCCGTGAAAATCGGTGGGGGATCGTAACACGAGCAGTTGCGGCCAGAAAACCTACAGATTACGCTTTAATTAAAACAATGCCAAACAGATGTGCCGAAGTAATCCTCCAAAGAGGGGAGCCAACAAAATACCAAAGGTTCAAATAGTTTGAATTAAAAATAAAACAAATTTTAACAATTTCTTTTCAGATGATTTAATTATATATCCACACAAAATATAAGACTGGTATTTGCCTTGTACAAAAAAAGTATTTACAATGAATAATTTTTTTAGTTTTTGTAATTAATTAGCTGTTAGATATTTAAACTAAATAAATTCATATTCAAAAGTTAACTTCTCTCTTAGGGCTCCAAAAACACTCGAAATTTTTTAAGCATCTCCAATAATTTGGCTATTCTAAATTAATTTTGGAGCATAATTATTTCCAATGAGTTTCTTATTTTTTTCTGTTTCTTAAAAAAAATTTTAATCGGTATTTTTGTTAGGATAGCTGAAAATATAAAATGCGACCAATCTATTTATTCAACTGAACTGAATAATGTTCTTGCCTAACAACTATAGCGTTGCCAGACAGCATAATTACAGAGTTGATAAATGAAATAATGCATTTATGATAAGTTGTAATATGTTATTCGTTCAGTGGGGTTGAACCAGGGTCATCGTCATACGCATCACTTCAGTACTTCATCTTGTCACTACTAGCAATTGTTGAATACTTACGCTGATTACGTTAATCATCGTCAATATCCTCTACAACCTAGTGGTCATATCGAAGAACTTTTTTAATAACATAAGGCCTCTTATAACGTACCTCCAGATTCACCAGTACTTGGAATAGGACTCTCAAGCAGAACCAGATCACACTTTAGCGTATGTTCAAGTGCTGGGTGGCCTACATCGTCATGACAGAACTTCACAATACGCCACCTGAGTCCCTTTGGTACTACAATAATAAAGTGTTTTTGTCGCCCTTTTTGAATAGCCTATTTTTCTTCATCACAAATTTGTCAGAATACTGTTTCTGCTGATTTGATTGACAGCTACCTTTTAAACCATCAATTATTTCCCTTAGCGACTCATCTTGTTGCATCATGTACACCCAGTCATCAACAGACGGTTAAATAATAATTTTTTCACTTATGTCATGAACAATCATTCCATCACCTTCATTATCAGTTGGTGCTCGGCTCAGTGCATCGACATGACGCATTTTCCTGCCTCCACGATGTGTTATTTGATAATCGCACTCCATCAACTTGCGGAACCATCTTGCCACCCTTGGTATTACTGGCTTATATAACTTCATGTTAGAGATTGCTGAACAGTCGGTCAGAATCTTTTTCCAAGCATACGAAAACGTTGACAAGACTCCACGACAGCCAGCACATCCAACTCGTACGCATGATATTTTTGCTCTGCAGTCTTACATAGACGGCTAAAGAATGCGATAGGCTTCAGACCACTTTGGTTATCTCTTTGAAGCAATGTACCAGCAACACCTGTTCCGCACGCGTCGGTATGTACTTCGTGCTCCTTTGTAAATACCTAATACTGGTTCACTTCTCAACAATGTGATTAACTTCTCGTATGACACTTATGTGGTTTTCTGGAATAACCGCGTATGTCCATTTTTGTCCGTTTTGAGCTAAGGATGCCAAATATATTAATTTTTAACGCTCTTTACATGTGTTCAATTAAAAAAAAAATATTGACCATTTCTGAGTTTTTTCTTTAAATAACGACGTAACTTAAATGTTTATTAAATTAATTTGCAGCACTAACGATAATTTGCAGCAACCTACGTTTGATCGCTGACAAATTATCTTCTCAGAAAACAACACATAGCGACATACGTTGTTATTAATGAAAAAAAATTCAAAATGATTTTGGATTAGTTTTCAGTTTATAACCACTTGTAAAAACTTGTGTGTTTATTTCTGTTATTTTTTGTCACTATTATTCTTGAAACGTTGTTATATTGTCATCCTAAGTCCCTTTAACTTTTTGTTGACAAAGAAAAAAATCCATTTTTCAAGCAATAACAACTTATGTCTAAATGGGTGGTTGCATTGGTAGTTTTCTTTTTCAAAGATAACGACGTTTTTCACCATAAGTTGTTTTATCTGCACACTTTAAGTGTAATTTACATATTGTTTTTTCGTCCTTCTCCAGGATCTATTCCTCTGAAGATTTTTGACTCAAAATTTTATATAAAGTATTTATTGCCCATATCTACAGGACTGTTAAATAAAAAGCTCTAAAATCTTTATATCGAGCCCATAATTTCAAATATAACGTTTATTGGGTCCCCTGAACATTTTGATTTTATGACATACGCGGTTATTCTAGAAAACCACAGACTTGGCATTCTAGTGAGCATGAGAATTCAACATTCTTTCTTATTACCCGAGTAGTTTAGAATGAATTTGCGAAAATATCCAGTGAGACCAATAAAACGTCTAAGCTCTGCCACATTGGTAGGGATTGGGAAATTTTTGACCGCCAGTGTTTTTATCCTACCAGGCATTAGACCGTTTTCATTTAACTCATGTCCCATGAACGTTACAGAATTCTTCAGAAACAAACATTTTGGTGATCGAAGAGTCAAGCCATGATTGTGCACCACTTTCAGAAATAGTTCCAGATTTGATAGACCTTCGCAGAATGAATGAGAAGCTATTATGACCTCATCAACGTAACTGACAACCTTATCCTTGATTGGCTCTATAACAATTGATATCATTTGTTGAAAAGTACACGGTGCATTTTTTAGCCCAAATGGCATTCTATTGTACTCAAAATGACCATTATGTGTCACAAAAACTGTATATAGTTTAGATTCCTCTCTTATCGGAATTTGGTAATAGCCAGACATCATATATAAGACACTAAAATATTTCTTATCAGCTAAAGTCTGCAACACCCCTTCCACTATTGGCATTGACCAAGGCTGCTTTTCCGTGATTAAATTTAGCTCCCGGTAAGCGACGCATAGTCGATCTTCACCGTTTTTCTAGGAACAAGTACGATTTGTGACGCGTATAATGATTTTGATGGACGTATTGTTTCCGTTTCCAAAAGTTCATCAATTAACCTGTCAATCGTTTTTTGTTTTGGAATGGGAATATTATAAGGGTTTCTTGCCACCGGTTTTTCCACATTAACTTTAATATCCATTTCAACAACAGCACATTTACCAATATCTTTCAAATTTTCAGCGAACACCCTGAGTATTTTTCCAATAATGATTGCAATTAATATCTTTCGTTACGATTGAGAAGTTCATTGACATCCAAGTGTTCGCCCTTTAGAGCGACCACCTGACATTGACCATTTTCCATTATTACCCGATTCGTCGACAAGATATCTCTCCCGATTATTAGATCGTATTGCATTATTATATCATCGATAATTAACAGTTCGACATCAACTCGTACATCATAAATTGTCATGTACACAACTAATTTTTCACGGCACACATATTCTCCGCCAGCAAAACCGTATAGCTTTTCGTCACAGTCAACTATTGGTGCTTTACATTTTTTAATTAATAATTACCCAGTAAGAACAGTACGGGTTATATAAAAAGTACTCATAACCAAAGTATAAGTTAGAAATTCGAAAACATTCAGTTATTTTGTACATGGCCTTGGGGAAAAACTAACCTATTCTCTTCTATACGTGTGAGCAGATATCTCTTTCTATCGCATTTAGTTTTTGAAAAGAAAACACTATAGTGCTCTCGCACACATCATTGCTAACGTATTTATAACTTCTTACTTAACGGTAGCATTGCTGGTAGTATTATGTTATAAATAACTTGTTAGTTAACTATACCATTACCGGTAGTATTATATTGTAAATAACTTGTTAGTTAACTGTTATACATTTCAGTTATTCCTACCTAATAATACCAGTTATTGTAACCCTATATATAACTCGTTAGTTAACCATTTTTTATATTGGTTAGTGCTACTGAATTCTACCTGTTATTATATCCCTATAAATTGGTTTTTGATATAGTAATAACCTTTCATTTAATGTTTTCAATAAAATTTTATTCCAACGAAAACAAAGTAAAAATAATGTAACAAAAAGGACAAAAAATAATAATAAAAAAAACACAAAATAATTAAAAAAGAGTTTGAAAAATTCATTTAAAATGAGATCACAAAGTAAAAATAATATAACAAAAAAGAAAAATAATAATAAAAATACAAAACACAAAATAAAAAATTAAAAAAAGAAAAAAAAAATTCATTTGAAATGAGATCACAAAGTAAAAATAATATAACAAAAAAGAAAAATAATAATAAAAAAACAAAACACAAAATAATAAATAATTAAAACATAGTTGAAAAAATTCATTTAAAATGAGATCATCACATCAGCTAAAACTATTTGTTTTTTTGAGCAAATTTTCGTTGTTTGTGCCTATTGTGGCTAAGCTCGACGCTTTTCCGAATTTATTTTTCGAAGGAATTTCGGTCTTCAGCCGCAAAAACATCAGCTGCATCAACGCTCGCTTCTCCTTTCTTCCATCAAAATTAAATTGGCTTACCAGGTCATCGTTTAAAATTCTTAGGAACACTTCATCCACTGTTCCTTTGGCGCCTTTAAGCTGAAACAAATACGACTTCTGTAAATATATATTTATTTTTTATTAACGGACAAATATATCCTGCAATATATTTAAAAATACTATTGCCTCGAGGTACTCAGACTTCATCAGCTTCTCCTCAACATCTTGAGCTGCATCAGTTGATATCAATGGCAAAGTAGCCCCGATTTCAATTTGGAGCTCATTTTCATCCTCGCCGGTTAACCTTATTATGGACTTATAAAGTTTTTCCAGAATAACTTTGCACTCTCTGGCAGTGCTATTCTGTGCCATGAGTACACAATTATCTACAACCTTAAAAATAATTTTTTTTTTTAGGGTTTATTCTGTTACTCCGCCGTCACACAGTGTCGTGACTTCATATAAGCGTTGGCCAAAAATAGAAGGCGTTATAGTAGGTAAATGAAAATTGGTACAGATAGTTAACGTAAGTAGACTAAGAAAAAAACTAAGTTTTGAGAAAATCAGCCCAAGGACACGTCCACCTCCCATATATCCTGAAATGAAAAAACTTATATTTTCCAAAATTGTTGTTGGAATTGAACCAAATTTGGCTCGATTTGTCTCTGATATATAACTGATAACTGTGTTTAATTATATGGAATTATCTCAAAGGACACGCCCACCTCCCATATATCCTGAAATAAAATATTCGAATAATTTCATGTAATTAGCTTAAACATAAACTTTATTTTTAGTTTTAGACAAGCAAAGAATATTTCTTATTTACTATTATCATCGCCAATATCTTCAATGTTATCGCAGAAATCATCCTCAGATATTATGCTTTCATCTTCCACAAAAACAAAATCTTTTATTTCATTTGGATCATATCTTCTTAAAAATTTTTTTTTCTGTTCATCGAAATATCTGGCTCTGACTGCAGAATTAGGTAATGTATTAGATCCCTATTATAGTCAACTCTACTCGTTTTTCTTGTATGCCTCAGTCTATTATTTGGAATATTTTGTGACAGGACTCTATGGCCTCCTCCGATAACATTCCAATTGGTATATTTGAATACTTGATGTAATTAATACCGTGAACTAAAAGTTTGTGCACAGTAACAGGCATGTAGTACCAGGGATATAGCTTATTATATAAAATAAATGTTTCTTTTAATAGCTTTTCAAAGTTTGTAACATTTATGTGCAGTCCGCTGGAAAATGTTCTTAAAATAACAGAAAAGTTAATTATTAAAGTTTTATCAACACCTGTTATCTGAGCCGCTTGTTCAATATTTGAAAAGAAGCGTCTGGCCGTGTTTCCATCATTCGATGTGCCATATCCTGTTTTAACCATATCAATAATAAGCCCAATTTCATTCTTGAATTGATCTTGAATCCTCTTTTTGTTTTCCATCACTACCTGCTTATTTTGTTCATCCACTATACGCCAAGACTTAATAGGTAGTTTATATGCAATGTGAATAATGCATTCAAAAAATTTTATCCATGCATGTAAGGTCGATATACCATATTCGTAGCAACTTTCCTTGACTTTTCTTTCTAGAACTAATTCGGTATTCATTTGTGTAGGTTTAGCTCCACATAGAACACAAGTCGCACAACTCTTATGCCCATGTATAGCATTTAACACAGCCCCGTCGATCATAGTCAATTTTAAGCGATACTGAACGTTAATTTTCTTTTTATCATTATTATAGACGTATGTAGTTAAATTTTATATTTCACGCTGTATGTTGTCTTTTATTTCCATTATAAGTCTAGGATTTTCTTTAGCAAATAATATTTTCAGAGGTCTACATAGCCTTTGAGAAGAGTGTTTGCTGTTTTGCCACACAATTTTTTCATTTTTGCCTTCCACGATACGCAATGGTACGAAAGATGTAACAAACAAAAACTCGTCAGTAGCGTCTTGGCTTTCAAATTTTTGTTTATATACGCTATGACCGCTACTGCCATCAAATCCCCACTTGCACTCTAAAATAACATCACTTTCAGCACCAAATTCTAACTTCTTCAAAATGCTGTTTGAAGTTTTATCCAAAATTGCCTGGAATTGGACATGTACTGACGTTTCCGAAACTTCAATTCCGTCTGGAATAAGTTTTTTTTAGCTTCTACAATAGAATAATAGGATGGAAAACAGTTTTTATGTACACCATTAACAACGTTTCTCATCATGTTGTATTCCCTATAAGAGATATCCATATCCACGTACAATGCTAACGCCTTTTCCACTGAAAGAGTTCCACTGTTACTTGATTCTGAAATTTTTTCTGCTGCTTTTTTAAGAGCTTCAGCAGAGGTTGACACAACAAGTTCATCAACACGTCTTCGCTTAGTTCGATGTGATGCTTCTTCGAAAGACACACGTGGCCGACCTCTAACAAAGCTTGAACTTGGTTCCTAAAAAATAACAGACCTATTTTATCTTTGATTGACGCCAAGAACTGATTTACTTACAACACAAATAGAATCCCCATAGAATATATCACTATCCAGCCAGTTATTACAGTGTTTTTCAAATAAGTCTTTTTTCCGTCCATTCTTTTCCCAATTAGTGCTAAATTTCAAAATCGTAAACTTGATTTTTGTTTCCTCTGTGCAGTGTAATGATCTACGCAAATGATTTTCCACAAATTTGTTTATTTCATAAACGATAAGGCTCTTTTTACATTGCTTCATTTCTAACCATTTGTTGAAAATATCGCGTATCTTCAATGGGGTAGACACTGAAAAATATTCATAAAAAATAAAATCGCATACCATCGCAGTTGAGATTTATATATATTTAAATACACACTTTTTCGCACTAAATATCAAAATATTGGAGAAGTGTTTTGATGTGTTTTTTTTTATTGTCTTCTAAACAAGCGGTTCGCTTTCAACAGGTCACTTTGATTTAGACATATCTTTCAGCTAACTGTTCTTTCCATATGATCAATATTTGTCACAAAACGAGTGTTGCCATATTAATTGGTACTTAAATTTTACAATCTATTAAAATTTTTACCGACAGTTACATTAAGTATTTGAAATAACAGCGTTTGAAAACTATGTAAAATTCCAGATTTTTCAATGATGATACTACATGGTTAACAACTATCACAATTGAACTACTATAAAAAAAATACTAGTTCACATATCCAGGAAAAATTTTAGATTTCATCTAATTTAAGTGTTTATTTGTTAATAAAGAAAAAACTTTTGGAAATTTGAATGTTCGCTTATATCATTTTTGGCCACTGCCGTGACACTGTGCGTCACAATCCGGACCGCGTGGAGATTTGGTTGGCCAGTTGAGAACTATTTCGCCATCACCAATTTACGCGCTGTAACGCGTCACAATATCATTTTGGTTTCATTTAAGAAGTCTATCAATGTTTTATAATTTTCAACTTTTTCATTCTTGAAGAATTCGACCAATGATGGGTGTTTATAAATTAAAGGGTATCTGGGTCTAATGTGTTCGTAGCGACTGCATTCAAATATTACATGTGAGTCGTCTTCGGCTACCATGCATGTATCACATAGTTCGGATTCTATCACTTTCATCTTAGCCAATGTCGCTTTATCAAAGGAGTGACCGCTCATCAATCTATTTATTGTTTTTATTTCGTTTGCCTTTAAGGATTTGCATTTCGAAAACCATGATTTGTTCCTACCCTAGGACATATTTCAAAATATTTTTTTCCCTTTTCCATGCTCCTTTGTTTGAAATCTTCTTCCCACTCAGTCCATAGCCTCTCCTCAACATTAGCTAGAGCATCGTCAATACTTAGATCTTCGAGTTCTATGTGACCACTCGTTAAGGCTTCTCTGGCTAATTTGTCCGCTTCTATGTTGCCGTCAATGTTTGTGTGTCCGGGTATGAAGTGCACGCCAATCTCCTCGAAAGTTGATTAATTTACCAATTTATGTACTCTCCTTACTCTCGGGTTTTCACTTTTCTCTTTCATCAAAGCATGACATCCTGATTTGCTATCCGTTAGAATTGTCACCTTCCTGAAACTCCTTTCCCTGGCGAATTTTATCGCAGCTTCCATAGCCGCATTCAACCGTGCATTCAAGTTTGAATAAACCCTTGGATTCACTTTCCGGATGCCAGAAAGCAAAGCCTGTAGAGTTCGTTCCCACCGAATCATCCGTGTAAATTATCTCATTGCTATCTAGTTCGTACAATTTCTGGGCCATGATACAATCAATGATTTCATTGTTTGCTTCGTTTTTTCCCTGAACGATATCGCCAAAGAAGTTGGCCTTAATAATCAATTTTGATCGTATAATGTTTCTGTCTATTCTGTTGATCTTGGTTAAAAAGTTTTTATATATGTGAAAGATTCTGGTATAACTGGTTTTGGGTTTAAAATCCGATTTGTGAATGATCTCTGTTATAGGCAGTGCAAAAAAAATAAATATTGCAATTTCTCTGGCAGTAGCCAGTTCCAGTCGGTATTTAGGTGGTAGTTCTCCTGCCATATGATATAATATGTGATTTGGGGTAGATCTGATCATACATAGTGCTCCTCTCAGGTTTGTATTGATGCATACACTCATTTTCCTTAAGGCCGTACTGCCAATGTTTGCAAAAGATGACGCTGAGTATTCTAATTTTGATCTGATGAACGATTTATAAAAGTGTATCGCCCTTGTCGGTTGGATCCCATATTTGCATCCACTTATTATTTTGCTGAAGCCATACGTTCCGTTTACCTTGTCTATAACCATCCGTACCTGTTCCATGGGTGAGTTATTTATATCTATGATTCTGCCCAAATATTTTATCGTGCGGGATTGTTTTATAACCGTGCCGTTAATCGTAATGTTCATACTATTTTTGGTTCTTTGAAAATTTATAATACTTGTTTTTCCAGGGTTTATTCTTATTTTTAAATCCGAAGCAATTTCCAGGAAAGTGTCCACCCTATCCTGGAGGAGCAGGTTAGTGGTATTATGATCATGTCCCATTACAATAATGAAACAGTCATCGGCAAATTGAAAAAGTATACAGTTATCCTATGCAATTCTATGGAGTTCCAAGGTGTAAATATTAAATAGTAAGGGACTTAGCTTAGCCAGCTGCCCTGCATTAGTCCGTTCGAGACTTTTATCGACTGTCCTTCCAGGACCATCGTCCTATGCCGTAAATACCCATAAATCTAACACATGCCCCAATTATCACGTATCCCCTCTCATTATAGTAGTAAACCGTATTAATCAGGTCGTTTATGCACTGAGACATCGAGTGCCTGGCCCTAAATGCATAGGATCTGTCCGGAATGACCTTATCCCTTTCCAATATTTCATCTATCGATAATTTAATCAGTCCTTCCGTAAGTTTCAATAGTGTAGATAGGAGGCATATTGGTCGGTAGTTTTGCACCAAGCTTAAATCTTTCTTCTTTTTTGGGATAGGTTTTATGCGTATTTTTCGCCAAATGTCTGGTATATTATTTTCGTTCCATAATTCGCTTAGAATTTTAAGTATTCGATACGAAATACCATCTGGGCCTTTTGCCGATTTGGGATTCCTGGATCCGAATAGTTTCAAAAAATCTTGAATCATGAATATTGGTCTATTTATGCTGACATATGGAGGTTGCCATATATCGTTTTGTTCAGTGCCCGCCATATTATTTCTGTTCCCCACGAATTCCAGAAAATCTTTATTCTGTTGTTCATCCCAGGTGTTTTGGTTTCTTTGACACATTCAGATTTTTTAAGGTTGGCCATTGTTGCCCACATTTCCCTAATAGATGAGGGTTTGTCAATGGATTCTAATATTTCGGTGAACCTTTCTTTTTTAATCTTAATATGTGTCTTTAGGTCTTTATCTGCCCTCATAAGTGTATTTAGGTCTTCGATAGCTTTGCTGTAATTGTATTTTTGCCTGGCGGCATTTCTTAGTCGGTATAATTTGGTCGATTCTGTCTTCCACCAGCTTTTAGTTGTTCTATTTCTTTCCCTGTTTATTTCCATTTTATTTTTCTCCAGGACGTTATTCAAATTATTGTACATTTCTTCAATATTACTTCCGATTTTGATCCTTTCCAGGTCCATTTTCAGTTGATTATAATTTATTTTAATAGCGTTTTCTCTTTTTCTAATTGCCATCTCTACTTCAATTATAATAGGTATATGGTTGCTCCTTGTAATTTTATTGTCTGAAACCTTCCAATTGGCATTCAGGTTCGGATCATTGCACAGGGTTAAATCGATTGCTGAAGCCGTGTTTTCGGTGATATATGTGTTGTTTCCTGTATTTAAACATTGAAAATCCCCCTTATACATTAGATCTTCGATCATTACCCCTCTTGCATCGGATGTATGCCCACCCCATTCAGGAGATTTGGCATTAAAATCACCGCAAATCATGGTCGTTTTTTTTTTCCATTACAGAAAACGAATAGTTTCCTAAGTTCTCTAATAAAAAAGTTGTCCATATTTGGTTTCGCAAATAAGCTTATTAGTTTTTTTTTCGAAAATTGAGGGTTTCTACCGCTATTAATTCTATTTCACACTTTGTGTTTAGGATCTTGAACTTAATATTTTTCTTTAAGTAAATGCCTACTCCCCTCCGTAACCAATAAAATTAAAGATACTTGTTCTTGAGTTGTCTTTTAGCCAAATTTCGCTAAAGAGGGCTATGTCAATGTTGTTGTTCTCTAGATACAATTCAAGTGGATTGGATACGTATCCTTGGATTACCTTAGGAGATCTCTAGCGTATCTAAATTAATTAATCTCATATATATGTCACTTTTGATCTTGTTTAGTGCCTCTCTTTGCGAGGAGGCTAGACTGCTATGGTTCACAGGCATTTTCTGCCTGTGTAGCTTTCAGTTTAAGTAGTGAATTTTGTTCATTTGATTTTTTTTTATGGTTTCATTAATGAGTTTTTCTGCAGCTGACGGTTTAAATGGGTTAGTAATCAGCTCCCTGGGTGAATTATCTTCTAAGTTGAAATCCTTGATAATATTCTAATATTCCTGCATATCTTTGTTGGCTTTGGCAGCCTCCCTCTCACGATTTAAATTAATTTTTGTTGACTGCGCATATGATAATTTAGAGTGGAGAAATCTTTCTGCCTCTTGGCTGTTATTTATTGTGTTAGTATAGTTGGATTTTTGTTTGTTGTTTCTTCGTTGTCCGTCAGGATTCTGTTATTGAAGAGTGTTTTATATTTGAAATTTGCCTCTCTGAATGACAGGTTTTCTATCGTCATGGTCCTTTTGATAGCGTAAGCTTTTTCCCTAGCGGGACAATCTTTATTCGTGGGAGGGTGTGGTGCTTTACAGTTTGTGCATTTTGTTTCAAGACATGGTTCTTTATCTTCATGGACTTGGAAGCATTTAGAACATGGTGGGTTGCGTTGTTTGCAATGTTCAGCGAAATGATTATATCCGAAACATCTATAACATTGACTGAATGAAATAAAATGTCTAACGGTTATTTTTGTGTACTCATAACAGATTTCGTTTGGTATATCTAAACCTTTGAAAATAACTTTGACCCTACGCGTAGATACCCTACGCGTAGATACCCTAGAACGTTCTTCGTTATTCTCTTTACGTTCCAACCAAATTGTCGAACGATATGTTACAACGACTGTAACCAATTTTTATTATTTCGTTAATATTTTCTATGTTCTTTTTTTAACAGTACGGCATAAAGATAATGAATTGATTGGGTTTCTCTCACCTGAATCGCTATACTTATCAACATATACAATGAATGGACCTTTGTGTCCCTGCTCATATCGATAATCTGCTGATAATTAGTGCTAGTTCCTTTGGCTGTATTCATTTGTTCTGTTCCAGTTGGTCTCATCTCTGCACCATCCAAGTCTTTAATGCTGTTCACATCCGTTGAAATAAGACAGGCCTCGCTACCCGATGCCTTGTCCGTCTTTTGCATCTTTGTTTTTGATATGTCTCTTTTGCTTCTACCTTCAGGAGGTCTTTTTTCCGGTCTCTGCCTGTCGGCCCCAGATCCTTCTGGGACCTCCATCACCCTTCACCCAATTCAGGCACCAGGAATGACTGCCTTTTCTATATTTGTATTTTTATAGAGTCTTTTCTCCAATTTTATGTTATTTTCTTTTATTTGGTCTTATATGTTTCACAATTAAATTGTTAGATTTTGTTCATCAAATTTTTCTTTTTCTTCTTCAAAATTTATA
This sequence comes from Cordilura impudica, assembly GCA_963682025.1. Taxonomy (NCBI): domain Eukaryota; kingdom Metazoa; phylum Arthropoda; class Insecta; order Diptera; family Scathophagidae; genus Cordilura; species Cordilura impudica. The sequence continues at coordinate 158,033,131 of OY821519.1, forward strand.
AGTATGGCGGCAGACCCCGTTTAAAAATCCGAGTAATCCACAGTAAGAATCGCTCCGTATTTATTTCAACCTTCAATAATGGCGTACGCAACACGAATGTTAAAAATAATTCAGAATAAGTGTTTCAAAAATAATATATTATATATTTACGTTTTCTATTATGCCTTTTTCCAAAATTGTTATACGCTCCTTCATTTCTTTTTGGTTTTCCAAAATCTTAGTCTGATTTGTAAGAATATTTTGCAGAACATCTGTAAATATTCTTACAAATTATGAAACAACTTTGGAACGAAAATTGTAAAAGCAAGTGAGTATAAAAAACTTTACAGTTTATTAGGAAAATATTATTAATAAAAATAAATTAACAAACCATTGGTTGAGGCAGAATTAAGAACAATATTTTCTTTTTCTGGAGGGCTGATTCGGAAATCTTCTCTGATCTTTATATTCGTCTCAGTTTTTTTTTTTTAGTTTTTTTATTCATTTTATATCACTTATACTTGCCTTTTTTAATCACTACGCTTTTCTAATTCAATTTTACAATTAAGGCATTCACGCGCGCGTCTTTGTTGTTTATATTAGTGCTGCCACTTTTTTGTTTAGTAACCGGGTATAGTAGCAATAATACTTTTTTTGTTAATGGCAAAAAATGTTTTATTTGCTATTAAATAATTTTTCGTTTAAAATTTTATGATCTAAAAATAAAAACTATGATGATGATATTAAATAAAAATAAGTTTAAATAGAATAAATAAAGTATTTATATATATTGCTTAGTTTATTTTATCCGACTACTTTCCTAACAACACTTTGTTGCAGCACTATATATCGATATGCCAAATGAGAGAAAGAGTCAGAGATAACACGCATATCTAATCTAAAAGGCTATTTCTTTTTAACCTTAAGTGATTGTAGTAGATTATTATGCATTTGTATGGGTTGAAATTTAAAAATTCTTGAATGTGTTGGAGTATCGGTTAGGCAGGTTTTGCAGAATATTGCCTTATGATAAGGATAAAATATGTTTGTCGCTTGCATTGCTTCACCGAAACATGTTGAGTTTTGCATGCTTGCTTTGTTGTTGCAACGTTTGTTTAACGATGATAAATGCGTTGGCAGAAACTGAAACTGATTGTTGTTGTGTGGCGCATATGAACTTATGGGAGGGGTGAAACAGTAGTTAACGGCTAACTGTATGTGGTTGTTGTTACACTTGTACGTGCATGTTCATACACGCTAAACGATGGGCAAACAGAAAACTGTACAGACGCTTGCGTGCGTGCATTACTTTGCATAACGGTTTCACAATTATCTTCTCTTTCCATCGAATCAATTTTTCTTGTTAAGGTAGCCACAGCATCCATTAAACGGAGCATATTTTTTTCATCTTATCCATTTGCAGCTTGTCCCATTAACTACCACGTTCCTCGAAACCAAGGAGATCTCTTGGAAGCCTCTTCCACAAAATAGGGATTCTCTTCTCTTTGTAGCCTGGACACTAGCTCAGCCTTGTCACCCGATGTCTTCATGCCAAATTTTTGTAGCTTCTTTAGATCTACCAATGTACATTCTGAGTATTCCATTTTATTTTTTTCTTTCTGGATAACAATGTTCAATAATGCGGCACACGGTCTTTTCCTTTAGTCGCAACACGTTATCAAATAAATTTTCCTGTGTCCATCGACGCACGATGCCTACTATATGCGACACACGCAGTAGATATTTTATCCTCGACACGCTTCATTACTTGGATTACACTTGGATTATACGGAGTGATCCCACTTCTGATTTTGTTAGGATAGCTGAAAATATAAAATGCGACCAATCTATTTAACTACGTTTCTATAACTGAACTGAATAATGTTCTCGCCTAACAACCATAGCGTTAGCAGACATCTTAATTACAGAGTTGGTAAATGAAAGAATGAACTTACGCCCGTCCTACACAGGCCACTGCCACTGCCACTTATCAACGAAAAATTGTTCGAATTACCCGTCCGTTACACAGACCACTTCCAGTTCGAAAAACTCAATACACTCACATTTTTTTACCAACACACACACATTTTTCGCAGTGGTCACACTAATGGCACCAAATTTTTCGTGCAAGTAATTGCTGCCACTAACGATGATTAATGTTACCCTGTTGAAAATTAAATAGAAATATACTGGATTACTGCAAAATTGTAATTAAAGTTTTAACTTGTTGAATGTATTATTATGATTCATTTCTTGAAATGCGCATATAAAAATGCAAGTTTGTTAATTATAGAGCATACATTAAAATATAAATTATTAAAATAATACTTATAATAATAAATGTTAACCGTTTCCCCAAAAATATGCCTATATAATGAACTCGTTAACTCTATTTTGTAAACAAAACAAAAAGTGAATATGGGTGCTAAATTAAAAAATGAGAATATTTCAGAAATAATTTTTACCATTGCCACCCTTTTTTGTGAGATATGAACAATAAATCTTAACGATTTAAAGAACAAATACTACGAAAATATAGTAAAGGAGATGGGTATGATGGTGGAAGTTTAAGCTTCGACATTTTCAAAATGAAATTGCAGTGGCATGTGTAAGCACAAATGCTAATGGCGAGAGATTCGAAAAATTTTTCGTCGATGATACGTATACAGCTGTACTGGCAGTGGCAGTGGCCTGTGTAGGACGGGCGGTAGTCGAATCTCTCGCCATTAGCATTTGTGCTTACACATGGCACTGCAAAAAGGTGGCAATTATTATTTTTGAAATACTCTCCTTTTTTAATTTAGCATCCATATTCACTTTTTGTTTTGTTTACAAAATGGAGTTACCGAGTTCATAGTTATAGTAACACCCACAAAGATCATCATTTAATTGAATATGATGAGGAAATTTGTAAAATCATATCGATGTTTTGCTACTTTCAATATAATTTTACTAAACACCTTTTTGCTTTAATCTAAATAAAATTCTTAATAACTAGCAGTTGCATATTGCGCAACTTATAAATTGTCCCACACTTCTTTTAAATTAATTGCAAAGCACTAAGCAAGTAAGCATATTTTTATAAACAATTTATTTTAACCTAATTTAGATTTATTACAATGTATCAATATTTACTGTTCATATATTTCCGCATACATTGTTCTTTTTTGTATAAACAATAACTATTTGTGTCAAGTACTTAGCATGGTAAAATTCCATGTAATTAATATCGGTCATGTAAATTTGTTTGTTTGTAAAAAATGTAGCAGAGTACATTGATACATTAAAATTCCAGTGAATTTTTATTGTTTGTAACAATGTACACTGACACACAAATCTTTTTAATTTTTGCTTTTCAATGCGGAAACAATGTACCAACCAAATGTGTATGATTGTGACATAAAAATTGGTACATTGCATAGATTTGTAAAGTCAGCAATGTTTATCAATACTATCAACATTGGCTGACCAATATATATATTGCAGAAATTATCAATAATTATTCAGTCATAATTCAACATCAAAAATAGAAATAGCAAATAAAGTTTTGTTTGAAGTTTTCACTAAAAGTGACTCAAACGGAAAAAAAAATGTGTATTTTTCTTCTTTCATAAAGAAAGAAACTTAGCTGGCGACGAGGATGGGATAGGTATTTCAATATCTATTCCCTAAAAATTAAAAATGTCATATCCTTTGACAAAATAGAATAAAAACTTTTATCCTTACGTCATATCCTTTGACAGGATAAAAAAATGAAAATAAAATAAAAACTTTTTGAAATGTCATATCCTTTGACAGAGTAAAAAAGATAAAAATTTAAATGTCATATCCTTTGACAAAATAAAAAAAAAAAAAAGAAAGACTTTAAACGTCATAAAAATGAATTTTTTTTTTTGGTTAAAAAAAATATATATGAAACATAAAATCCTGATCAAAATAAATTTGAAACGATCTACAACAATAGAATCAGCTACAGGGAACCACTGCAGAATTAACAACAGAAGGCGCTACTGCTGAAACAAAAACAAAAATAACTACAAGAGACCACTGCAGAAGCAACAACAGGATCAACTACGGGGAACCACTGCAGAATCAACAACCGAATGAAATACTGCAGAAACAACAACAGAATTAACAATAGAAGTAAAACTTAACATAAATTATTTAAAGTATTTTTTTGCAGATAGTTTTTCGGATTTTTTTTTGTGTGTGAAAAAGTGATAAATAAGAGACCCCAAACTAATTGTGTCCTTCGCGTTTCCGAACAGAAAGATTAAAAATATGGCAAACCCACCACAAATCCGTTTGGAACCAATAAAATATTTGAACAATCTTCCCCAATTTGAAGGAAACATCAATGATCAATCCACTTTTACAAAATTGATTGACAGAATATATCCTATTCTTGCAACTTACGACGAATTGTCACAACTCCTATTTTCTGATATAATAAAAAGTAGAATAGTTGGTAAAGCCAAAGAGGTCCTAGAGATAAATACACAAGTTCAATCATGGACAGACATAAAACGAACATTGAATAATAATTTCGGTGAAAGGAAAAGTGGCGATGAACTCTATGACGAATTAAGGGCGGTAATTGTTTCTACAAATACTTTAGATTTTTACAATGACATAAAATACAAATTAAGACGACTTAACAACAAAACAGTAATAGTGTTAGGAGAGGGCGAAGCCGCCAACCAAGTCGCGATGAATAATCAAAGGACAGCACTTCACGTTTTCAAGAATAAATTGTCAGAACCAACGAAGACAATAAAAGCTTGTAGAATTCCACAGACACTGGAAAACGCTATGGATATTTTATATGAAAGTAACTATGGAGATTGGTAATTGATTAACGTAAATTAAACGAGGTAACCATTGATGACAAATAGCCAATTCCAAACATTGACGAAATCCCAATTCCAAACATTGACGAAATCCTCGCAAAGGGTTTTCACTAGTTAGAGATACATGAGAAAGACACTCCGAAGACAGCTTTCAGTGTGGAGGGCGGTCACTACAAATTCCTTCGTATGCCCTTTGGACTTCAGACAGCCCCTGCTACATTCCAACGGTTAATGAATAACGTTTTGGGAGATTTTATAAACAAAATATTTTTGGTTTATCTAGACGACATTATTATATTTTCCACTTCACTACAGGAACATTTGGAGTCCCTTATCAATATATGTCAGCGTCTGAAGGACGTAAACTGGAAAATTCAACTCGATAAAAGTTAATTTTTGAAGAAAGAAATGAATTTTCTTGGACATATTGAGACCGAAGAAGATATCAAACCAAATCCGGATAAAATAGTATGTGTACAGGAATTTCCACTGCCTACCACACCAAAGGAGATAAAACAATTTCTTGGTTTGGCAGGATACTATAGAAAGTTTATAAGGGATTACTCTAAAGTTGCTAGACCGATGACCAAATACTTGAAAAAAGATGTTCATATCGATGTTGATGATGCTGAGTATAAGGAAAGTGTTGAAATGTTGAAAACACTATTGCTTAATTCCCCAGTCCTAATATATCCTAATTTTTTTAATAAAAAATGCACATTGCAAACAGATGCAAGCAACTTTGCATTGGGAGCTGTTCTCTCAGAAGACGGACATCCCATATGTTATGCGAGCCGAACATTTAATGATCACAAACAAAATTACAGCACTATCGAAAAAGAATTACTGGCAATAGTGTGTGCAACACGCTAATTAAGGCCATACCTATTCGGCAGACGATTCTTAATTGAAACTGATCATAGACCACTAACCTGGTCAAAGTTGGTAAGATGGAGGTTACGACTGTAGGAATACGATTACGAAATTAAATATAAAAAGGGAGTCTTAAATGGAAATGCCGACGCCTTATCCAGAGTCGAAATAAACCTAACTGAAGAACAAAGTCCATCTACACCCACAAATAATAATTTGGTTATAGAAACAACCAATCCTTTAAACCATTACCGACAACAGATCATTATTAATAAAACAAAATCCGGTTCACTAAAAATAAAAAATTCAAAATTTTCAATAATAAAAGGAAAATAATATCGGCAAAAGAATTTGATATACCAACTTTTACAACATTGGTAAAAAATCACTTTCATTCGGATAAAACGAATGCAGTCCTGATTCGTGATGAATCCATCACAGAAAAATTTAAGGAAGTAATATATAGATATTTAAAAACCGACAACAGATTTAAAATCATAATGTACAAGATATATAATGGATATCATAGATGAAAAGAAACGGAGCGAAAGAATAGAAAAAGAAGACAGGAAAAACAACCATATAGGTATAAACGAAAACTTTCTGGAATTAAGAACAGAAATCTACCATCCACAAGTTAAATTACGGATTACCCAATTTATAAATAATTGCGATATATGTAACAAAAGAAAACCGATTTATTTTAGAAACGGGACCATCACCCAAGACGAATACCCCTCAGTCAGAGAATCCATCATAAAAATTTAAAAAAAATGTCATAAACTTAATAAAACCCCCAAAAATGTGGACATTCGAACTGGTCCTATTTATCTAAAGGATATCAGAGGAGGTAAAAACCACTCTAAATTCCGAAGAATGACGGTCTCCGAATTTGACAATGATCATGTAATTACAAATAAAGGACATAAAATATTATAAATCGCACATTAGAAGAATAAAAGCAGTTCAAAATACAAATAACACGAATACATTAGAAACCACATGAACTCAAAAATCCATTTATTTTTAGATGAAACTACTCCACGTAATTCCTAGTTTGAACCGTACGACTCCTAAATTCGCAAAAACTGTGCATCCAAAACTTGACCAATAACAAAGGATATATCCCTATAAAAGAAGAAGATCTAAAAATCATAGACCACTATCACAGGATCTTTCATTTCATCAAATTAACCAACTATCATCACTCCATCGAAATAATAGAGAAAAACATAGAACTTTTAAATAAAACCATCTCAATTATCACCCCATTTTAGAAACAAACGTGGGCTTGTTAACGTTCTTGGTAAAGGACTGAAATTCATAACCGGAAATATGGATAGTGAAGATGAAAAGGAAATTAGCAACGCTCTTGACGTCCTTACGAAAAATACAGTTAGCAACACAATGGAAATAAACTCATTCATTTGTTAACGCACGCTAACAAACAACAAACTTTGGTTACAAAATATATAAATGAATTCAAAAACGAAATCCAGAACAAAATATCAACATTAGAAGATGAGGAAATGTTTCTTAGACATATATACTAAATTGACAATGATATAACTCTACTAAGGAATCATGAAGACGATATAGGTCGGGTGATATTCACAAGTTAATTAGGTATCATTCCCACTGATATTAAAGTACGCATTACATATTTCAATGAGACCATATCAATCATTTTATCTATACCAAAATTTTCACTAAATTCATTTTCCAAAATAACTTTTGAACTAATTCCTAATAGCGAAAACAAATCGTTACATTTAATAGAGAATCAAATAATACTTGATGAAGACAGAAGAATCTTTCACGCGAACGTAACTGACAACTTGAAGAAAAATCTTAAATTTCTGAACGATCCTTGTATCGAAAATATAGCCCAAAGTAAAGAAGCAAAATGTATATTAAAAAAATTCGTTCACTCTGAAATTAAAGAAATACAACAAGGTTTTCTCTTGTTCAAACATTTTTAGGAAAACCTAACAGAAAATTGTATACGCGAAAATAGTGAAATTTGAAAATTGTAAAATTACAGTGAAAAATATAACATTCAAAATGATAAGATAAGCTTTAAAGAAAATATTATTTTAACCCACCTGATATAAAAGAAAATAAATCATTTACAGAACTAAAATTAGAAGATTTATACATAAACCAAATCAATTATGAAAACAATTTTAAAGAGATAGATTTTAAACATAAAAATAACAAAATATTAAATGTAACAAGTAGTGGAACAAATGTCATTATATTTATCATTATTATTGTACTTACGTTGCTAGTATATAACAAAAAAATTGAAGTTTATAATATTTCGTCGGATCCTCAATCTAACGGTCGGGAGTTATAGTAACACCCACAAAGATCATCATATAATTGAATATGTTGAGAAAATTTGTAAAATCATCGATGTTATGCAACTTTCAATATAATTTTACTAAACACCTTTTTTCTTTAATCTAAATAAAATTGTTAATAACTATTAGTTGCATATTGCGCAATTTATAAATTTTCCCAATTAATTGCAAAGCACTGCTATGGTTATTAATTATAGTAAGTAAGCATATTTTTATAAACAATTTATCTTAACCTAATTTAGATTTTCTACAATGTATCAATATTTACTGTTCATACATTTCCGCATCATTGCTCTTTTTTGTATAAACAATAACTATTTGTGTCAAGTACTTTAGCATGGTAAAATTCCATGTAATTGAAATCGGTCATGTAAATTTGTTTGTTTGTAAAAAATGTAGCAGAGTACATTGATACGTTAAAATTCCAGAGAATTTTTATTGTTTGTAACAATGTACACTGACACACAAATCTTTTTAATTTTTGCTTTTCAAATGTGTATGATTGTGACATAAAAATTGGTACATTGCATAGATTTGTAAAGTCAGCAATGTTTATCAATACGATCAATATTGGCTGACCAATATATATATATATTGCAGATATTATCAATATTTTTTCAGTCATAATTCAACATCTAAAATAGAAATAGCAAATAAAGTTTTGTTTGAAGTTTTCAATAAAAGTTTTCAATAAAAACAAATGTGTATTTTTCTTCTTTCATAAAGAAAGAAACTTAACTGTTAACGTTTATTAATATTAGTATTATTTTAATAGTATGTATGCTCTATAACTAAAAAACTTGCGTTTTTATATGCGCATTTCAAGAAATGAATCCTAATAATACATTTAACAAGTTAAAACTTTAATTACAATTTTGCAGTAATCCAGTAAATTTCTATTAAATTTTTAACAGGGTAACATTAATCATCGTTAGTGGCAGCAATTACTCGCACGAAAAATTTGGTGCCATTAGAGTAACCACTGCGAAAAATATATGTGTATTGGTAAAAAAAATGTGAGTGTATTGGGTTTTTCGAACTGGCAGTGGCCTGTTATAGTGGCCGGGTTATAATAAGTAGCAATATGTTATGACACGAGTATAATTATATTAAATATTAATATTATAAATTAAATATTATTTGTTTTAAATAATATTTACTTCTCATATTGTATTTTTTATATTATCAATAGCTAATAAAATTAGCCCTCTGGGTTATACAAACAACGAAAGAATTGAATTAACAAAAAATATTTCGAGTTATGCTATGTGCAGGAAAACCACAGGAAAAACGTTGCAATTTTTTTACCTAAAGAAAAAAGCCCTACAAACTTCCCAGAATTGAAAGATATTGGGCTCCTCTCCAAATGGAGTTAAAGAAGACCACATTAGTGGTCGAAACATTTTCCAACTTCGATATATGTAAGTGAACAGAATGTACCTAAAATGCTACCAACAACACAGTTAAATTGCGAATAGAATTTTTTTTTGTATTAAATGCTTGATTTATATATGTTAGTTTAGTTGAGTAACAGAGACACACGATCAATCTGTTCTAAGTATTGCTTTTATTGATTTAAATGACTGTTGACAAGAAAAGTGTTGACAGATCATTGACATAAATAATATTGGTTGACAAATAAATGATAAATAATACGTTATGCAAACGAGTTATTTATCCAGCGGGGTTGATACAGAGTCATCATAATAAGCTTCATATAATGCACACCATGTCTTCAGTTTGTCGCTACTAGGAATTACTTAAAACATACGCTGATTACGTTCTGTGTCTTCAATATCATCTACATCCTGGATTGCTGCTAGGATTTTATTACAAGATATATCCCTAATTAGGAATATTTTGTACGTTTTACGTTCATATTCAGTGTGTCCACGCGGTACTTTATCCCCATAAAAAATTAGACAAAATTTGGAGTTGTCGTAGACAAAAAAAAAATTGGGAGGCTATTGCATTTCATTAAGTTACGAAAACAATTTTATTAAACAATATTAGTGAATGCACACCTCTCTTACATATCTTATTTTTTTATTAGAAAGTGACGAAAATTGGTACATCTCTCTTGTTTGAGCCTGTAAGCTTTTTTACAGGCGAGTTTGCGAAAAAAAAAAAATAAAACAAATTGTACTTGATTTGTGAAGAAAAAATGCAAGTGATATTATTTGTTAACACTTGGTGGTTACTATGCAAATGATTGAAAAAAAGGTACAGACAAAATCTTTTAAAACAAAACTTCTCCAATCTTAACATAATTACTGAGTTCAGTTGAACCGTTAAGCTATTAGTATTAAAATATTTGATAAACTATTGAATGTTTGTTTTTGTGAAATTGTTAAAACTTGTTTTGAGTAGCAAAGCAAGAGAAAAAATACAAATCAATATGTGTACGTACATGCATATACAAGTACATATGCGTGTACTAAATAATAATGTTTTTTCTGCTGCTGCTGCGTGCACAGTGGTTTCAACGAACATCCTCCCACCGTTGGAAAGCTGGGATTTTCAACAAAATTATCTTTAAAGGGCAATACTGCCAATTAAGCGACAGCGCGTCGACTCGTACCGTTGACAGTTTTGACTAATGCTACTCGCACTACTCCATCCTTTCCGGCGACCACATTCACTATACGACCAAGCTGCCATTTCAAAGGTGGAAGATTTTCGTCCTTCACGAGAACCATGGCGCCATCAGTGAGGTTGGTATTTGATGAGCGCCACTTTGATCTCTCTTGCAATAATGTTAAATATGAGCTGCTCCACTTCTTCCAAAAAACTTGTTGCATATAGCACACTCTTTGCCATCTGCTTAAATGGCTGATGTTTAAATCTGTTATATCAGGTTCCAAGAGGGTTATTAGGGGAGTGCCTACCAAGAAATGAGCAGGGGTCAGTACCTCGAGATCATCCGGATCCTCTGATATAGGACATAAAGGCCTTGAGTTTAGGATGGCTGATATTTGGCACACTAACGTCCTCAATTCCTCAAATGTTAAATTTGTATTGCCCACAGTGCGATAAAAATGGTATTTTGCTGCCTTAACTGCGGCCTCCCAAAGGCCTCCAAAATGCGGCGATCTAGGCGGTATAAATTTTCAATTTATTCCATCCACCAAACATTGTTCATGAATTTGCTTCATATGAGCTTGGTTGAAAAATAACTTGTAACTCTGCCAACTCATTTTTGGCACCCACAAAATTTGAAGCATTATCCGACCAGATAGTTTTCGGCTTTCCACGAAGCGAATAAAACGTTTGAGCGACGATAAAAATTATGATGTCGACAAATCTTGTACCAACTCCAAATGTAATGCCTTCGTTGAAAAACAAATAAAGATGCATACGTAGCATTTTATAGGTGGCCGATTTCTTATTTCCGATTTGTAAAAAAAGGGCCCACAGAAATCGATACCTGTGGTATAAAATTATCTATTTGGCCGTACACGATCTTCAGGTAAGCTGCCCATAATATGCTGTGCAATCCTGGGTTTGAGTCGAAAACATTTAACGCATTTGCCAATGATTGCGGTTATGGTTTTTCTACCACCAATAGGCCAGTATTGCTGTCGAATGTTTGCTAAAAGAGACTGTGGTCCAGCGTGCAATAATTGTTGGTGATAATACAAAACCAACGACGTAGTAACATTATGATGTCTAGGAAGAATTATAGGGTGTTGTGCCTCGAAATGTAAAAATGAGTTTTGCAAGCGACCGCCAACTCTGATCAATCCATCTGAATCTATAAAAGGTGTAAGCGAATATAATTTACTAGATGATGAGACATTTTCATTTCTTTTTAAAGCTTTATATTCAGTAATAAAATGTACAAATTGTATATTGCGAATTAAAATTTGAGTACCCATTTTTATCTCTTGGGGCGTTAAATCTCCATTACACTTGATACCCTTTATGAAATTAAGAAATCGATATACATAAGCAAAAACTCGTTGAATCTTAGAAAATGAATTATGGTATTTGCAATTTATCGCGAAATCAGTAACAGAGGAAGTTATTAAAGTAAATCGACGCCGCTCAGGCAGTTCAGACACAAAATTTACTGCCTTGGGCCAATATTCTGGTTTTTTATATAAAAAATCTGGACCATTTTTCCAAAGTTTTGAATTCAAAAGCTCTTCGGGGGTAGCCCTCCTCGATAAAATGTCCGCTGGATTTGATGCGGTAGGAACGTGATGCCACAAAATTTTTTTAGTTAATTTTTGTATACGACTTACTCGGTTAGCAACAAATATATTGTAGTTGGATGATTCTTCGCGCAGCCAAGATAAAACAACCATAGAGTCGGTCCAGCAATGGTATTCGTATTTGCCAAGTGCATCTTCAATGCCTTCTAAGAGCTCCGCAAGAAGTAATGCAGCCGATAACTCCTATTTGGGAACAGTGAGAACCTTCAATGGCGCTATGGATTTAGAGCACAACAAATTTATTTTTATTTCTCCTCCTGCCTCCGATCTCACATATACGCAAGCACCATATGCAGATAAACTGGCATCACAAAAGGCATGGATTTGAATGATTGATTCTGGAATGAAAACAAATCGAGGAAATATAAATTTTTGAACTAAAGAAAATGTTGACACAAATTGCAACCAAGCTGAATGTAAGGTTTGTGGTAGGCTTTCATCCCAATCCAAATTGTTTTTCCACAAGCTTTGCATAAAAATCTTTGCTTTGGTAATGACTGGTCCGATTAGTCCCAAAGGGTCGTAAAAACGGGCGATCGATGATAAAATAGTTCGTTTTGAAACAGGTTTGCTATCAACAACATGCGAAAATGTAAATATAAATGTATCAGTTTTTGGATCCCATACCAGCCCTAAAGTTTTTGTTATGTCGGTACCATCTTGAAATTTCAAAAATTGTTCGCGATCGGATGATGGCAATCCATTCAAAACAGCAGCATCATTTGAACACCATTTTCGAATTTCAAAATTACCTCGTTTTAGCAGCGCGGTGACTTATTTCCGAATCTCGATAGCTTCCTTCACAGAATTTCCGCCAGAAATCAAATCGTCAACGTAAAAATCGCATCTGACATTATCACCGATAGGAAAAGATTTTTCTTCATCCAATTAGAGTTGATGCATTGTACGAATGGCCAAAAATGCAGCAGGTTTAGTGCCGTAAGTTATGGTGTCCAACTTGTAAATTTTGATTTCCTCATCGGGACTATTTCTCCACAATATGCACTGAAGAAAATCATCTGGGTGAGAAACGCGAACGCAACGATACATTTTGCATATATCTCCGCTTAAGGCAATCTAGAAGAAACGAAATCGCAATAATGTATTAAACAACTTTTGCTGTATGGTTGGTCCCGAATACAACGTGTCATTAAGTGATAGACCTGTTGTTGTTTTGGCGGAACCATCAAAGACTACCCTAAGCTTTGTTGTTGTACTGTCTTCTTTTTGTACACAGTGGTGAGGGAGAAAATACGATTTAAGTTGCTTTGGTATTGATGTAACTAGCGACATATGTTTTAACTCATCATACTCATTCATAAAGGCTATGTACTGTTTTTTAATCTCTGGGTGCGTACTCAGTTTTTTTTCAAGACTCATAAAACGTCTAAAAGCAAGATCATAAGAATCACCAAGATCACGAATATTTAGTTTTTTCGGCAAGGTTATAGAATAATCGCCAGATTCTAGACGAATTGCATTGTTTTTAAAATGATTAAAATGATTCTCACAAAATGCATCCTCTATTGAAAATGTAGAATTATTTTCGAAATTATGCTCAACTTCCCAAAAACTTTTAACAACATCGATTAAAGGTTCACTTTCAGTCGGAAAAATGCTTGCACATACGGTTGCCAACGAAATGGAATTTGATAAGCAAACACCTCCACCAGAGACCACCCATCCTAATCGAGTTTTTTGCAATATAGGTAAATTGTTTCCGAAACGGCATTGACCCACACTCATAAGCTCAAAGAACAAACCAGCGCCAATTAAAATGTATATACGACCATGTTTGTAGAAATCTGGATCTGCCAATTTTACATTACCAGGTGTTTTAAACTGATTTATATCCAGTTTTGTATTTGGTTGATATTCGGTTATGGTGGGTACAACTGCGGCAGTAAACTAAACAGCATAATCATCGTGGCGTGATTTAATTAAAACATCGGCTGATTTGTCAGCCATTAAATTACCATCTCCGATACCAGAAATTGACTGTCTTACCTTTAGCTGCAGCAGACTTGCGAAACGACTTGTAACAAAATTAAGTTGCGAAGCTGAATCTAAAATTCCATGACAAGGCACGAAGGCACCAATTTTGGTTTTTACCAAAACAATGGCTGTAGCTAACAATACATTATTACCAGTAGGAGATTCCAGAGTTTCAGTTGTTGTACTGGACGATAATAATGAAACGAGAGTAGATTGAGTTGTATTGACTTGAGGCTCATGCTGGTGAGGAGATGACAACGATTCTATATTGTTGGTTTGCATATGCAATAATGAGTGATGATTCATCGAACAATGGCGGCAGGAACCCGATTTACATTGATAAACCTTATGGCCCTTTCTCAAACAATTAAGGCACAAGCTTAATTTATTTGCTTCTTGAAACCGTAGTTTGGGCGAAAGATTTACAAAACGGATGCAATTTGTAATATAGTGGTCGCTTTTGTCACAAAAGGTGCAGACTGCAGTTGCAGTGCTAGATGCTACAAGAACGTTTCGAACATGACCATTCAATTTCTTGTTCAACTGTTGATTAGGCATTTTGGTCATCACAGAGCTTTCAAGATTTTCGAGCATACGACATCTGCGTTCGAGAAAGGAAGCCATACCACGCCCAAGTTGGCAATTGATCGATCTGTAACACTTCTTCCCATTTGGCTTGCAATTTTGAATCAAGCTTCAATGTAACCAAATATATTAAAAGACCGTCAGCGATCTGCTCCCTCGTACATATGGTTTCGAGAGCTCTCATATGTGCGTTGAGTTTATCGCTAAGCTGCCGCAGACCTGCAGCCGGACCCTTTTCAACACACTTCAGCCCGACAATCTCTTTAATGTGCACCTGAAAATTTAGTAATTTATTATCGAATCGATTTTTCAATATTGCAATAGCCTTATCATAATTTGCGTCGGTAAGGTCCAATGATGAAATCGTATCCAACGCAGCGCCTGTTAAACTTGTACGGAGATGCTGAAACTTTTCTAAATTGCTTAAGTCCATGTCATTAGCTACTACCGTTGTAAACATGACGAAAAAGCCAGGCCATTCCATATAGCAACCGCTGAACTGGGGCAATTTTAAATCGGGCAGCCTGGTATTGCGTGCGGATGTGAATTCATCCAACGAAAATTGACGAACAGTCGATGAGTGAGGAGGCGAACGAGAATTGCAGTTTGCACTAAATTTGCGTTTAATTTTCGCCTTAACTTCAAAATATGTCGTCATGAAGTTTAAACGAAGGTCACTGTTCATATGCCGATCATCCTTTTCCATTAAGACAGAAACAGCCTTTTCAAAGTCGGAGTTCAAGTGTTCGACGTAATTGAGGCGAACGGAGAGATCGACATCATCCAATTTATTCAATTCGTCTGTAGTTAGACGAGTATTTGTATCAGCCAACTGCTTACCAAATAATGTTGCTTTGTTTAAGAATTGCGTTAAATCCAAACCCTCATTGTTCCTTTCAGCTGGCGGCGATGTATTTTGGTCAGGCATATTAATGTCAGTTATAATCCGAATTGATTATACACTGAACAGAAAATAATTAATTTTTACCTTTAGCGAGTTATCAATTTTGTCAATATCCGATTGATATTGACCAGAAAACACGTCGGGGTCACCAATGTTTGAGCCTGTAAGCTTTTTTACAGGCGAGTTTGCGAAAAAAAAATAAAACAAATTGTACTTGATTTGTGAAGAAAAAATGCAAGTGATTTTATTTGTTAACACTTGGCGGTTACTATGCGAATGATTGAAAAAAAGGTACAGACAAATTCTTTTAAAACAAAACTTCTCCAATCTTAACATAATTACTGAGTTCAGTTGAACCGTTAAGCTATTAGTATTAAAATATTTGATAACCTATTGAATGTTTGTTTTTGTGAAATTGTTAAAACTTGTTTTGAGTAGCAAAGCAAGAGAAAAAATACAAATTAATATGTGTACGTACATGCATATACAAGTACATATGCGTTTACTAAATAATAATGTTTTTTACTGCTGCTGGCTGCGGGCACAGTGGTTTCAACGAACAATACAACTTCTAATCTGTGTACAAATTTCATCTCAATCTTTTCGCTCTATAAAACCGTTAAAAATCATTCGGTTGTGCTTAAGTTAATGTTGGATACCACTCTTAAAAACTATTTCAAGTTTCAAATTCAGACGCGTTTGTGTTTGTTGATATGACGATATGACGAAATTTTAATATAATATATTTTAATCGTAATTTTTAAATGAATGAAAACCCGCTTACTGTATCATTTTGTACATCTTTCATTGTACATAATTAAGCTGTGCTATCTATTATTGTAAAAGTTCAATAAAATCGACTTAAAAAACCAACATGTAAAAGAAATTTAAATTTTTAGTAGGAAAATAAGAGGAAGATTTCTGTTATGTTTTTATTTCATGCAAAAAAATGTATATTAGATTAACAATTATATAAATTAAAAATTTATATATCAAAATATCTCAAAATCCTGGGATCCTGAAAAATCCTGGGACCGTAATTTACAAAATACCTAATGGAAAAATCATTGATTTATTTGTATTTAACTAAGGTTACTTTTAACTATTGTATAATTGACTTACACCATGATTTTTGGTTGATAACGCTATGATATAATTGGGTGTAGCTTTCCTTGATGCCGAACACCTTAAGCAGTTAATTTTTCACGTTCTTTCAGGATTAGTTTGTTGTTAAGGTATTAAGTTTGTTGCTTTTTCTTGAATCTTCTTACGTATGCAGTGGTTATAAATATGCTCCTCCATCTCACCACCTAGGAAGATTTCGACGTCCTTGATGAATTATAATACATCATAGTCTCGGTCTTTTCCAGTAAAAACATTTGTTCTGCCGGATATAAATCGGAATCGAACCAAATGATGATGTTTGTGTTGGCACTGTTGTTGGTGCTGATGCTGGTGTTGTTATTATTGCTGCTGTTGATGATGAAGTTGTTCTGTTCTTTAGGCATTCGGTAATGCACAATTCACCGTTCTTTCAAAACAGTTACGATGTTAGAGGGTAAAGTATTGTGAAGGGGTTTTCTTAAATATTTCCACAAATTGTTTTTTTTTTTTTAAGGTTATTCTTTTCTTAAAACTCGACAACATGACGTTCAGGATGAATTACGCTCACGGTCATTTCAATACAAATAGTGTTCAAAAGGACCGCATTGGAACAAATTCATTCATGGGAAATAGGACCAGATTTTATCCAGAATTAGCACTCATTGGTGGCAGACCACTTCCTAGGCCACCAATACCACCTCGGAATACGATAACAACAAACTTTAATCGTAACGCTAACTGGCCACCAGTAAGTAACCAAAACTGGACACCAAAGTATAATCAAGGATATCAGCAAAGATTTTCAAACCAATATCCTCAAACGCAACAACCATCATCGGGACATGAACTAATGGATATGGACCGATCAATACAGACACGCCAAGTAAATTATATGAATAGACCACAAAACACAACATTCAAAAGACCAACAACGGCATCAATTCAAGCCCCACAAAATAAAACGCAAAGAAACTTTCACGTAACATCGGACATCGAGTGTGGACCTCAACAGCCGACGATGAGGAAGATGCTATTGGAGGAGTACCGGATATAGAAGATTACTATAGGGAAATCGAGGATAATGGACAATCATATGTAGATACCGCCTATGAAATGCCCGAATATGACCCTTCAGAAAATCCGCAGAATGACACTCTAGTAGACCTTAATTTTTTTGTTAAACGGATCCTCGTTACCATACTTTCGGGCTAGATCGGGGAACGGACAGACACTTCAAATTTTAATCGACACAGGTATCAATAAAAATTACATTAAACCACAATTAGCAGTTAACCCAAATTAAATCAGGAGAAATTTAATGCAAACTTAGTTACGGGAAACGTTCAAATAGCTCATCACGTAATGGATTACATGTTTGGAATAAACGATATTCCAATAAAATTTTACCTTTTACCAGGACTAAAGACTTTCGACACGATTTTAGGCCACGATTGCATAAAACAATTATCAGCAGTAATTTTTACTTCCGAAAACTACATGACTGTGCAGGGGATCAGGCGAATTAATTATTCAAACATATCGCGCAGGGCGTTAACAATATTGAATTGAGGACTGACCGTCTGTCAGAGTATCAAAAAACTCTTTAACTGATATTTGTGGACTGTCATAGAAATTTATTTGCGGATCCAGATGAAAGTTTCATGTACACAACTAGGGATATGGCAGAAATAAGAAAGACAACTAATACACCTACATATCAAAAAATTACCCCATACAATGTGGGTTGGAAGGGAAAAATATAGAGTTGTAGTAGATTTCAGAAAACTTAATTCATTAACTATTCCTAATAAATACACATACCTGACATAAACGACGTACTTTCTCATCTTGGAGGAAACAGGTATTTCACGGTGATCGATCTGAAGAGCGGATTTCACCAAATACCCATTAGAGAAGATGTTGAGAAGACATCATTTTCTGTTAACAATGGGAAATACGAATTTTTACGTTTACCGTTCGGATTGAGAAATGCACCATCCACATTCCAACGTGCCCTTGACGACATTCTAAGGGAACATATTGGACGGATATGCTATGTGTACATAGATGACATTATTTTCAGCAAAGATAAGGAATCACGAGCCACCTAAATGACATCTTCGTAACACTTAACGCCGCTACTAAGTGCGAGTTGTTTAAAGAAGTCGAATTTCTTTGATTTATAATTTCATGCAGTGGTATAAAAGCTAATCCCAAAAAATTGGAAGCGATCGTGAAATTTCTGCATCCTAGCAATATTAAAGAACTTCGATCCTTTTTCGACCTTTCTGGATACTACAGAAGATTTATAAAAGGATATGCCGACATTGCTAAACCATTGACCAAATTTCTCAGAGGAGACGGAGGCATGGTATCCAAGTCAAGGTCAAACAAGAGAGGGATCAAACTCGATAATAAATCAATATCCGCTATCGATGCATTAAAAAATACCCTAGTGTCCCAAGAGAACATACTTTCATACCCAAACTTTGAAAAAGAATTCCAGCTGACCACGAATGCATCTAATGTGGCAATAGGAGCAGTGTTAAACCAGGACGATAGCCCAATATCTTTTATTTCAAGAACATTAACACAGACCGAGGAAAGTTACGCGACAAATGAGAAAGAAAGGAAATAATTTGGGCCCTAATCCTCCATATTGACAACACTCCAGCATATGAATTTCAGATAATTTTTTCCAGGATATCACAGACATATGATATCAGAACAGGACTATGATACGGAGAAATTAGTATCAATATTAAAGAGATACATAAATCCGTCTATAATAAATTGCATAAAAACTCCGGAATTCATTATGGGAAGAATTCAAGAAATTTACCCACATCATCTTAATAATTATAAAATACGATTTACTGAAAATTTTGTTTAGAACATTCTGTCAGAATCCGATCAGGAAACACTAATTATAGAAACTCATAATCGCGCGCACAGAAATGCTGTGGAAAACAAGTCCCAGATATTAGAAAAAGCTTATTTCCCTAGCATGTTCTCCAAAATCAAGCGAATATTGAAGCTTTGCTCCACGTGCAAGATAATAAGTACGAACGACATCCCAACCAACCAAAATTAAATGTTACACCAATACCAAATTATCATGGTCAAGTCATTCACATTGACATTTTCTCAACCGACAAGAAAATAGTTCTGGCGGCACTCGATAAATTTTCAAAATGCGCAGATGAAAATTTTAGTAGGAAAATCGATAGAAAACATTAGAAGACCATTAAGGGAAATTCTTTTTTCTACGGAGTCCCTAAAACTGTCCTGGATAATGAAAAATCATTAAATTCGGCTTCGATACTTTTTATGATGAAAGATGAACTAGGAATAGAAGTTTTTACTGCACCTCCTTGTTTGTAGAAATTTTGAAGAGCTTCTAGAGAAATCTGTGAACGAATTTAATCATTATTTTCATTCAGCAATAAGAAGGAAACCTGTAGACATGTTGGGAGAACTGGAGATTTTCCCCCGGGAAGCTATGAACGAACAAGGAAAAATAACATTGAGAAACTGAAAAGGAAGCAAGAAAATGACTTAGAGTATCATAATAAAAACAAAGGGGAAATTAAGCAGTACATACCTGGACACGAAATTTTTGGCAGAATAAGTAAAAGACGAAATTGTCCGAAAAATGTAAACGAGAATTAGTAAAAGAAAATAAACATTCCACTATTGTGACTGAAAGCGGGAAAATCGTAAACAAGAAACATAAGAAACTAACTTTACTACATTTTATTACAGGTTAGTTTTGACGATTACATTTTCTGAGAGTGAATTCCAGATAATGGACTACTCCAAGTCTAGACTCGTCGTGATCAATACAGGTTCAGCTAAAATTCAGACTGGCGTATTCAAGCTTGTCCACACTATCCACCGGGAGAATACGAAAAATTAATTGAAGAACTGGAAAACAAAATAAAATCAAACAACAATAACAACAACTCACTGTTACCTAATCTATTCTATAACTCATCTCAGATGAAATCCTGTCTATCCAGACTAAACCTACCTCTCAAGTAAGACGATACTCACTTCAACAACCTAGGTGGGAAGCCCAAGGAATCAAGTTTAAATAGTAAAAGTTCATGATGAACAGCATCAAAGGCTTTATTAAAATCAGTATAAATAACATATGTCTGAAAATTATATGAAAAAGCTCTACATACGTGGGTAGACAGCTCAAGTAAGTTCGTCACTGTTGACCTACCCTTAACAAAACCATGCTGGTAGGGAGATATCAAGTTACCCACCATATGTTTCAATCTGCCAGTAACAATCTTCTCAAACAATTTAGGTATAGCACTCAGATTAGCAATGCCCCTGTAGTTATCAATGCAACGCCTATTACCATTTTTATGCAAAGGTATAATAAAACTCTTGGAAAATATCCAGAAGAGAGAGAAGAATTAAACATTTTAGTGAGTGGAGTGTATAGCTCATTAGCCCATTAAGAATAGACGATGGAATACCATTAGGACCAGGAACATGAGAGAATTTCAAAGATTTTAAACCCTGCAAAGTTCACACCCCGTTATGACTATGTCAGAAAAAACGTTAAAGTTTTTTATATTATAACGATAGCCTCAAAAGACTATTGGCAGAGTATGCGCTCTGGAAAAAATTTGCCAACAAATTCGCAATTTCGATGGGATTCGACGATTCCATATCATTTAATTTTATAGACGTAGGGAACCCGCTAACTTTCAAAATAATTGTAAAAACTCTTAGAATTTACCCTGTATTTCTGTTTCATCTTTCTCAAATACTCAGAATAACACTTACGATTCACAACGTTATATTTATGTCTAACGATTGAGTAACACATGTAGCTAATTGAACAACCCTTTTTCCTGTATTTTTTAAACAGTGTACTCTTTTCGTTTCTAAGTTCCCTTAACTCCTTTGTAAACCATCGAGGACCTGAGTCAGACTCGTTTCTAACTACTAAAGGAACCGATACGAGAAAATAAGATATTATAATGTTGTAAAAAATGCTTGCCAAATCGTCAAGATCACCATTGTGAGCCGGCCATATCGAATTATATGGTCTGTTTTTAACATGTGAAAATTCGTTCGACAAAAATTAAAACTTTTCTTAATTTCTGATATAGCAACTGAGCCTGAAATGATGTCTTCAAGACAAATGTCAAGAGTCGGATGATACTTATCCTCCGGATAAACAAAAGGAAAAGATCTATTGAGTAAAATATTAGTTGTATTTGAAAAAAAAGATCAAGTATTCTGTGACTTGAATTATAGACATTATTAAACTGAAGAAGACAAAATTCAAAAACGTTGTCAAAGAAAACCCTCATACGTTTCTGAGAGGGAATACGGTAATAAATGACCTGTATCTGGGCAAAAATCCCACGAAATATCCGGTAAATAGAAATCTCCTAACACTAAAATAGTATCCATTGCACCCAACATAAATAAATTTTTGAACAAGGGTTTTCAATGATGTCAAGTGAACACATAAAAATTCAATATCAAACTCAAAATCAAAATTTATAGACTCAGATGAAATTGAACAATGTACAGCTATTAAAACACCACCACCGTCATTAACTGAACGATCCTTACTGTAAACCTGATACTCATTACAAAAAACTTCAGAATCATTAACCGCAGATTTAAACCATGATTCTGTAAAAGCTAAAACGTATCCACATCCAACACTTTTCGTATATATACTCACTAATTTTGTATTCAATCCTCTAACATTTTGTTACAAAATATTTAACGCCCTACGGTTACCGTTAGTTTTTTGGAAGCACTGCAACTCTTTCACTTCGTGGCCTATCTCGATGTCCAAGTTCTCTTACTGAGGCCCCATTAGGCCAAAAAGATTTATCTATTAAGACATTAAATAGTTTAAGTGGAACACTTATTCTAAAAGATGAGATATCCCTTGGTCGAGAAAATCTAAATTTTAATACATTATAAGAATCAATCTGCACATATCGATTTAATGAAATTCCTTAAATTATCAACTGAGGTGTCTGGATCAAATCTAGGTACAAAAACGGTTTTTCGTGGTAGAACCACTACTAAGTTATTATCTATATCCACAGAGGGAATACTAGATGAATGTCCCGGTTCTTCATACACTGTATTAAGGTTTCCAAAAGAATGAGGAAAACCGGCATTTAAAAGCTCAGTAGATAGAGTTACAAAGTTGGGAAACAACAAATCAGGGTATGTACCATGCATATCCTGCTCCATGTGTACATTTACAAATTCGGCACAATGATATCCACACCCAAATAGACTCAATAGACTCTATTACAACCAATAATGTTTCCAAATTGTTAGAAAATTAAATTAAAGAGGAAATATTGTTAGACTTTAAGAATAAATTAGATTTTATAAAAGAATTGTCTAATATGGAATATGCCATTCAATATGCTAAGGCAAATATTGTAAATCCATTTATTTTTTCTGATACTGAAATTAATGTTTTAAAGGATATTTTTTATAAGGATAATATTCCAATCGGTAATATGGATGAGTTACTGAACTTTTCCAAAATTAAAGTCGCATCAAATAATAGAGAAATCATTTACATAGTAAATATTTCAACAACTGCTAGCGAGACTTGTGAAAATTTTTCAATTAAACCTGTAAAAAGAAACAATGTAATAATTAAGACAAATTTTAAAAAGATATTGAAATGTTATTGGAAAGTTATTTGGAATTAAAAATGACTGCAAAGACTATAATAAATTTAGTATTTTTGAAACAGAAATTATTATAGACATAAGTGATTCAGAGTGCATCCATCCCAAACCTCCTAAAGAGTAAACTTTCCGATGCACAACAACTAACGACGAGCATATGACACTAGTTGAACCAATTAAAAGGACAAATGGAAATAGACAACGCAACAATCAACAAAGACGGCACATTCATAATTCATCACCTCAATTCTACGGTACGAATTAGAAATCAAACGTGAACGAATTTAATCATTATTTTCATTCAGCAATAAGAAGGAAACCTGTAGACATGTTCTTTGGGAGAACTGGAGATTTTCCCCCGGGAAGCTATGAACGAACAAGGAAAAATAACATTGAGAAACTGAAAAGGAAGCAAGAAAATGACTTAGAGTATCATAATAAAAACAAAGGGGAAATTAAGCAGTACATACCTGGACAGGAAATTTTTGGCAGAATAAGTAAAAGACGAAATTGTCCGAAAAATGTAAACGAGAATTAGTAAAAGAAAATAAACATTCCACTATTGTGACTGAAAGCGGGAAAATCGTAAACAAGAAACATAAGAAACTAACTTTACTACATTTTATTACAGGTTAGTTTTGACGATTACATTTTCTGAGAGTGAATTCCAGATAATGGACTACTCCAAGTCTAGACTCGTCGTGATCAATACAGGTTCAGCTAAAATTCAGACTGGCGTATTCAAGCTTGTCCACACTATCCACCGGGAGAATACGAAAAATTAATTGAAGAACTGGAAAACAAAATAAAATCAAACAACAATAACAACAACTCACTGTTACCTAATCTATTCTATAACTCATCTCAGATGAAATCCTGTCTATCCAGACTAAACCTACCTCTCAAGTAAGACGATACTCACTTCAACAACCTAGGTGGGAAGCCCAAGGAATCAAGTTTAAATAGTAAAAGTTCATGATGAACAGCATCAAAGGCTTTATTAAAATCAGTATAAATAACATCTGTCTGAAAATTATATGAAAAAGCTCTACATACGTGGGTAGACAGCTCAAGTAAGTTCGTCACTGTTGACCTACCCTTAACAAAACCATGCTGGTAGGGAGATATCAAGTTACCCACCATATGTTTCAATCTGCCAGTAACAATCTTCTCAAACAATTTAGGTATAGCACTCAGATTAGCAATGCCCCTGTAGTTATCAATGCAACGCCTATTACCATTTTTATGCAAAGGTATAATAAAACTCTTGGAAAATATCCAGAAGAGAGAGAAGAATTAAACATTTTAGTGAGTGGAGTGTATAGCTCATTAGCCCATTAAGAATAGACGATGGAATACCATTAGGACCAGGAACATGAGAGAATTTCAAAGATTTTAAACCCTGCAAAGTTCACACCCCGTTATGACTATGTCAGAAAAAACGTTAAAGTTTTTTATATTATAACGATAGCCTCAAAAGACTATTGGCAGAGTATGCGCTCTGGAAAAAATTTGCCAACAAATTCGCAATTTCGATGGGATTCGACGATTCCATATCATTTAATTTTATAGACGTAGGGAACCCGCTAACTTTCAAAATAATTGTAAAAACTCTTAGAATTTACCCTGTATTTCTGTTTCATCTTTCTCAAATACTCAGAATAACACTTACGATTCACAACGTTATATTTATGTCTAACGATTGAGTAACACATGTAGCTAATTGAACAACCCTTTTTCCTGTATTTTTTAAACAGTGTACTCTTTTCGTTTCTAAGTTCCCTTAACTCCTTTGTAAACCATCGAGGACCTGAGTCAGACTCGTTTCTAACTACTAAAGGAACCGATACGAGAAAATAAGATATTATAATGTTGTAAAAAATGCTTGCCAAATCGTCAAGATCACCATTGTGAGCCGGCCATATCGAATTATATGGTCTGTTTTTAACATGTGAAAATTCGTTCGACAAAAATTAAAACTTTTCTTAATTTCTGATATAGCAACTGAGCCTGAAATGATGTCTTCAAGACAAATGTCAAGAGTCGGATGATACTTATCCTCCGGATAAACAAAAGGAAAAGATCTATTGAGTAAAATATTAGTTGTATTTGAAAAAAAAGATCAAGTATTCTGTGACTTGAATTATAGACATTATTAAACTGAAGAAGACAAAATTCAAAAACGTTGTCAAAGAAAACCCTCATACGTTTCTGAGAGGGAATACGGTAATAAATGACCTGTATCTGGGCAAAAATCCCACGAAATATCCGGTAAATAAAAATCTCCTAACACTAAAATAGTATCCATTGCACCCAACATAAATAAATTTTTGAACAAGTGACATATACATGGTACGAATTAGAAATCAAACGTATCTGACAACCCAGATATACCTCACAAAACCATTACCCGCAGTATTGCGGCCAAGTAGAGAAAACTTTCAAGAACAAGTAATGACGCTCGAAAGGATAGAAACTGTTAATGTCAACAATTCTCAAGTAATTGAAAAATTAAAAGTCCAGAATAAAGTCAACTTATCCATTAATGCATACTGCTAATAGCTCTAACATTATTGGTTATTTTTATTATATATGATTTTTGTTAAGCTAATTGGGCCTATTATATTAATGTAAATAAAAAACCTTTTATTACATATTTCTCCCAACGTTTCGTCAATTTCTTGTTGACATCTTCAGGGGTTTGTCTATTTAATTTTTTCAAAAACATTAAATTAATACAAAAATAGTATACATCAGACATTATAAACTTACAATTTTCAATTAATTTTTCACATTAAATTATATATTGACTGCAGCTTACATAAAGCAGAAAACATTTAACATATAATAAAATTAAATTAAACACACAACTTAAAATAATAACACAGTTTTTCCTTCTATTTTATTGCAACTCTGTAACTAGTACTTATATTATCTGTGTCTTCCTTTAGATTCATCGTTTTGTCTATTTTTTGTTGTATGCGTAAGCTTTCAATTGTGTGACGTTTTTTATGTTTTGTTTCTATGTCTAGTATTCTTATTCTATTGAAGTCGGGTTCATGTTTTTCGTTGATCATATGTTTTGGCAAGGCTGTTGATTGCCTTTGTTTCTCAATGTCATTTTTGTGTTCACTCACTCTTGTTTGTAGATTTCTTATTGTTGTGCCGATGTAAATTAGATCACATTTATGTTCATCGTTTCCCTTACATGCTATTTCGTATACAACATTGTTTTGTTGTTGTTTTTCAACAGGCGCTTTAATTTTGGAAAAAATAGAGTTAAGTGTAGTGTGTGGTTTGTAGGCGAAACATATGTTTTGTGTTTCTATTGTTGTTTCAATATTCTTATTGTCCGTCAAGCCAGGAATAAACTTTACACTGTGAAAAACTTTTCGTTGATTTCAGTGTTATATATAGTGGAGATATATTGTTTTTTAATTTTCTTTGCGTTTCTTCAACTATTTGATTTATAAGTTTTATTGGAAAACTATTATTTATTAATATTCATGTGATTGTCTTTATATTTTTCGCCGTATTTATTATTTGGTATTTTGGTTGTGTTGCGTTGAAATTCATCAGTCTTCCAGAAGATGTTTCTTTTGAATACCAGTCAAATTTAATCAGACTATTGTGTCTATATATGTATGTATCCAAGTATGCAATTTTCTTATGTGTCTCAATTTCCGTAGTGAACTGAATTTTAGGATGATATGAGTTGAGAATATTCAGGATCTCTTCTTTGTCGTCACGATTCACTATAGCTAATATGTCATCTACATATTTCACTATGTATTTTAAATTAATATTTTTCTTCTTTAACTCGGTTATTGCTTCGTCAAGTAAACTGTCTAATACTATATGCGCTATGGTGGGTGATAGAGGATTCCCCATCGGCATTCCGAAGACTTGGTTGTAGATTTTATTTTCGTAAACAAAATAATTGTTATCTATTGGACAAAATTTGATTATTTTTAAGAACTTAGCTGTCGAAATTTTAGTTATGTTCTTTATTGTATCCCATTTTCCCATTATGTTTTTTATTGTCGTATGCACGGGTATGTTAGTAAATAAAGACACGACATCAAAAGATATTAGAACTTCATTATCCGCTATATTTTTATGTTGTAATTGTTTTTTAAGCTGCATAGAATTTTTAATGTTATATTTTTCTGAAATTGTGTTTTAAAAGTGGACCAATATATTTTGAGAGTTGATAACATGGGACATTCATTGAAGATACAATTGGTCTAAGAGGTGTATTTATTTTGTGAATTTTCGGGAGACCGTAAATTCTTGGGGCGATGGCGGCGGAGCATAATAGTTGTCTTTTTTGCCATTGATCTATACACTCATCTCTAAAAAGTTCTGAAACTATGTTATTATTTTCCCTCTGAAGTTTTGGGGTTGGGTCTGTTCTTATTGCTCTGTATGTGTTTTTGTCTTCTAATAGTTTTCCCATTTTGTCTTTGTAGTCCTTTTCATACATTAATACCGTTTTATTTTGAAGTGCAACAAAAAAGAATTAAAATTTTGCGATTATATTTAAATTAACTTTTACCAAACTTTAATGTAAATGAGTATGCCAAATCTCCAGCGTTTTTACCATTAATGCACTTTAAATCAATATTTATATTATTTATTACTTGTGCAGCACGTTCAATACAAAATTTTCCCTTTATCTTAGACATTCCACTAAACCAAAATAAGTTAGGTTCGTCTTCTCGAGCAATTGAGGTATGAAATTTTTCTCCAGTTTTATAAAGTTTCGACGACCTTTTTGTTTTAGCACGTGGAATGCAAGCAATCCATCAAAGATTATCCAACAACAGCCAATATTAATATTAACGTAAATCGCGAATATCTTTATTTTTAATTTATCAACTAACTTCAATATTTTTATTACCGTATATTTAAAATGGACGTAGTAAATCCCTGGTCGGGCGCCAAAATGTTTCTCTAGGAGTTTCTACGAAAATAAAAAAAAAATTCAAACACGATCTGTTTGACAACTAAGAGCTGATGCTGGTTGAACAATAACTAACTTTAGTTAATATTCAGTTTTTTAAAGCTAGTTGAATATCATTCAAATTCACCTAATATTTAATGAGAGCAACACAGTTGCAAAAAAAATCATACATGTACTAAATTTCATTTCTATACAATTCATGGATTCTAATTTACGTTACGAAAATTCAAATAAAGTATTCTCAAAAATTATAATAATAAGCCAAACAATTTCTCCTTCAACACCCCTTCTTGAACCATTTCGTCCAATTTTGTCATTTAGTTTTCTCATATAGTAGTAGAAAAAAATTTCATGTTTTTTTAAAACGATATTTCTTAAAAACGTTACTAACCATTTTCATATTTTTGATCTTTTTGTAAACTGCTAGTTCTAATCTTCAGCCTCTCATATAGGCATAAGCCCCTCCTGGAACCATTTCATCCAATTTTGTCATTTAGTTTTCTCATATGGTAGTAGAAAACAATTTCATATATTTTTTTAAACGATATTTCTTACTTTGATCTTTTTGTAAAATTCAATTTATTTATTTTATAATTTAGTAGTCCTAATTTACTAATCCCACTATATGGTTAAACCCCTCAACTTATTTGTATAACGTATTTAATTTTCGTAGTTATCTTCAAAAAACATACAAACAGTTAGTTCCACATTCTCTATATACTCCATAACATTTTGTAGAACTATATATTACATAACATTTCGTAGGTTTTCTTATAATGGTTTTATTTAAATTTGCATATATATCAGAATCACTGAAATCTTCATCATCTGGAGAATAATCCATTTTAAATTTATTTATTTATTGCTTCTATATCTAAAAGGAAAATATATTATTATTTTGAAAATATTTTTAAATAATTATATAATTTTGGGGTTATGAATTCCGATAAGGTTTTTGTTCGGTTCGAGATCTTATATTATTTTCTAATAAAATAAAACACAAATTGTTGTAATGTAAGAGAATTATAAAAAAAAATTTAAGACAGCACTGGATGGAGTAGCTATTTTCAATGAACACGACTTGTTCATCGTCAGCATCTATTACTTCAACTCATGCGTAATCAACTACGTAACTCAAATATTAGAATGAAAAGAATATGGGAATTTTTTCTTATATGAGAGTAAGTGAGAACAAGCTGAGTTTATGGTGCTTTTCCAAAACCCTTAATATTTGAGTTAAAATATTAACTAAATTACATACAAACAAACGATATGCCGCCACATAAGCTGGTTCAAAAAAGAAACGTTAAATATTTTATGTTACTAGCGAGAACCCCCTGCGCATTTCCTAGTGCAAAATAAGAAAAAAATAATGAAAATAATTAAATTAGTGATAAACAATTTTTTTTTATTGTAATGCTCTGGTTTTCCATTTTTGGTGTAAATATACAAAACCGATGGTTTGTCAACAAGCGAACAGGCTACATACAATTGTCCATGTGAGAAAACTGGATGCTCAAAATTCACTCTACAAGTTCCTCACGATTGGTCTTGCGCCTTATTAATAGTAACCGCCAACGCAAGGCGAAAATGAAAATGATCTGAACACATCTTCGCCTTTGAATTTTCACGAATTGAATTAAAATTTTTTCAAAAATTTCCCACAATTTTTATTAAACCAATACACATGCAAGAACAATAAAAAAGGCATATTAATATATATATATATATATATATTTTTTTTAAGTTAATTATTGTAGTGTACTCGTAAACATGGGATGCAGTGTAAGCACACATTATGATTCACAAGTACACAAGCAACTATGTATATTTATGGTGACGCATTGAGATAGGTGTGAAATAAATATTTTGTGTTAAATGAATATAGGTCACAACCAAATATTTGGTAAACAAATCACGATTGTCTTGAACCAACTTTTAATGAAGGGTCTTAGCACATATTTTTTTTTTTATTGATTTGGGTTATTTACATTCTAAATAGTGTTTACAAAAATTATAGCTCATAACTTGTCGAGCCGTTTTTGAAAAAACTAATTTTTAAAAAAATTACTCGTTTTCTAATAAAAATTTCACACATTCGTAATGAATTGTGTATTTAAGCATTAAATTTATTAAAATATTATTTTTCTGAGGTCATAATGTAAGAAAAACAGTATTTCCGATATAAACAAACAAACAGCGAGAGAGTCGTTCGTGTTTTAAACGAGCTCTGATTTATTGCATATTTAAAATAAAAATTGTGTTTAAAAATATATTAAATATACACCAAAATCTTTAGAATTAAATTCTCCATATTAAACTATATTTAAAAAATAAAAATAATTAAAAGAAGAAAGCTTAAAACAATAAAAAAAACTTTTTTTGTTTTAAAGTAAAATTTTTGAAATCAGCATAAACATAAATAAACGAAAGAAACCGTCAAATAAATAAAACCAGACTATAAAAAATCAAAACAAAATATACTCTAAACCACTCTTCAGAAATTATAAATAAAAACTGCCAAGCAATAGCTTAAATAACAAAATCAAACGCAATAAAAAAGTGCATCGATATTTAAAATAAAAAACAACAACAAAACTAAACGTATAGACCACGGAGAAAACTTTTAAACGAAAAACTAAATAACAAATCCAACGATAATACAATCGAAGAAATAAACAATATGCAAGAGTTAAACGAAAACACAACAGAAACAACAACACCACCTAAAAATACTCCCGCACAAAAACATCTAAGAGAAGTATTGCAAAGCTCTCTTATAGGTAATGTGAGCAAAACACCTCGTCTTAAGATCATTACGATGATGGATAGACGGTTTGATAAACTAACAGAGCAAATACAAGATATGATACAAAATAAATTTAAAGAATACAAAGAAGAACTTTTAAGTGAAATTGACAAGAGACTTAATTTAATACAAAGTGATTTACATGCAATAAGTAACAGAGTAACATTATTAGAAACAACTACAATTAATGCAATTAAAGAGAGCGTAACCAAACTAGAGTCAGAAACTTCTGAGTTTAAGTATATGAAAAATGAAATAATCGAACTAAAAAGAAGATTTTTAAAACAAGATAATTCAATAGTCGCCGATGGTATACGAATACGTGGTGTACCGTACTATGATAAAGAAAATTTGTTTGACATTTTTAGTCATATCTGTAATTCTTTAAATATTGCAACGCCTCAAGTTGATAACATATATATGCCCGTTTTCTCAATGGGCGATTATCTTTTATCCCAACGAGAGACTGCCGATTAAAGAAATTTGGTTTTCTCAAAGTCTGGTTTGCTTCTATTTTGTCGCAAAGCTAACCGGCACTCATCTGCCAATTATTTATTTATCGTACAGATAAATTATTCTCCCAACTTTCATATTAGTTTTGAGAGGCATTGCCAACTGAAAATAATTCTCCCAACTTTCATACGTATTTTGAGAGGCATTGCCAACTGAAAATAATGTTTTTGTCGGTACATTGAGAAAACCAAAATTGTTAACCGGCAGTTTATCGGTCCAATAAATTTATGTCCTGGTTAAGTAACAGGCAGTTTGACGATACATTGAGAAAACCGGCAATAGACTTCAAAAAATATACAAAGCTAACAAACAATATTCACCAAAAGATGAAGTTATTGTCGTAAAAATGCATTCGCCTTATGAAAAAAATTTTCTTTTAAAAACAATTGCGAAATATAGACGTGATAATAAGACTGCGTTATGTCTCAAACACGCTGGTTTTGAAAGTGCCAAACCAATTTACGTCAACGAAAATTTAACGCCTCACAACCATAAAATATTTCAATCTGCATTAAAATTGAAGACAGACAAAATAATAAAAACTGCATTCACTTTACGTGGTTTGTGTATATCAAAAAGCAAGACTCTGAAGATCCAATACAAATCGAATTTCTTGGTGAACTACTACAGCTTTTTCGAGACTAAAATATCATCGTACATGAACTTTACTTTTACTATTTATATTAATGAACTTTTTATTAGTACCTTCTAAAATGTCAATATAAATAAATTTATAACAATTCTTTTCTTATATGTAATAAAACCAATAATTTTTACTGTTAATGCTGTCGTTGCCGTTAGGGTATTTATTTTCTTTTATCTAATATATGACCTCAATAGGTGTTAATAGATTACATTCCAAGGACGTTACTGCTTCCATGGTTAAAATTCTTGGAAAACAGAGTAATGAACTTAAAATATGCCATATAAATGCTCAAAGTCTTTTTAGTAAAATTGATAAATTCAGACATATCTTTGAAAACTCTGACTTAAATATCATATGTGTCTCAGAAACATGGTTTTGCGATTCGATAACAGATGCTGTGGTCTCTATGAAAGGCTATAAATTATATAGAAATGACAGAGAAGATGGATATGGCGGCGTGGCGATCTATGTCAAACGTGGACTGGCTTGTAAAGTTAGAACCAGAAGTGGTGAAAACTCCAACGATAAAGTTGAATACATTTTTCTTGAAGCATGTAGTGAAGGAAGAAAGTTATTGATTGGTAGTGTGTATCGGCCCAATAATAGAATTGATCTTACTAACTTTTACAAAATATTGGAAGATATAACTCCACTTGATAATGACGTAGTAATTGCAGGAGATTTTAATTCAAATCTACTAGCTGACACAAGTTTAATCATAAATAGGAAATCTTTTGGTCTTAACCCAACGAATATAAATACTCCTACTCATTTCTCATCAACCACTAGCACACTAATTGATCTGTTTATTGTGTCCAATGAATCAAACATTCTACTATATGATAAATTATCAGCATCGTGTTTTTCCAGACACGATCTTATTTTCTTGGCATACAACTTTCCACAACAAATTCCTACTAACGAAATACAATTTCGTAATTTCAAACGCGCTAACCAACATATTTTAGGGGAAGAATATAACAAAATAGACTGGAGCTGTATATATAATATGTTATCGGTTCATGATCAATTAGCGTTTTTGGAATATAACGTTTCAGATCTATACAACATAATTGTACCAATACAAATAAAGACAGATGTGTTCAAGATTAGCGTGAGTACCTACCGCAATGGTCTGACCTCACGGCGCTCTTAACACCGGATGGAAACTATGCGTCCACCGGCGCCCTCGCAGTACGAGTACCAATTTGAGGCATGCATTTGGACATGACCTCCCCCTTGGATGAGGAGCGGAGTACTATCTAAAACTCCTACCGATCTATGGGTCACGACACCCGGTTGCAATGTAACTCCACACCGAGCTTGCGCTCTCCCCGCGATTTGGGTCTAAACCACAGCCACCACGATGCTCCCCAAGGGGCCACACCATTGTCAGACTGGAACTAGGTTCCAGGGGCTTCTGACACCCGTGGTACCAGAATAAAGCCTCCGGTCAGGCTTCGTAGCCAAAACTACTACCAGTTGAACCCCAAACAGTTCGGGACTGGTGGCCCTGGACGACAAACATATAGACATAGACAAAAAGACAAGGACAACAACAATGAACAGCCGCATTCTGAGTTAGCATGTGCCCCCTCAGCAGCAGCACACAAAGGACAACAATGAACATAGCAACACATAGAACGACAGAAACAAACGCGCAGGAACAGTAGGTAGCAGCAACAACAGCAAACAGCAACGAGAGAGTCGAAGACGGTGCACCGTTGTGGAGGGACAGATACCGATGTATCAGCCCCCGCCAACCTTCATACTCATATCTGAAATCCAGGCACGACGATGTGCACTACTGGAGCGACCACCCATTGGCAGTTGAGCACTACCACGGATGCCCGCATCAGAGGCCACCTATACTAAACGTCCAGTTCATCTACGATTGAATACGCCCCTTGCGTATTCACCTAAATTCCTAACAGTCCGCCCGTCCTCTAATGCCCTACTAAAATCCCATCCTAACTCTGCTTGAAAAATCCCCATCCTATCTAAACTCCTAATATCACTATAAAGTGAACACCCGGTCAAAACATGTACGACGTCCTCCGGCCATTCCCCACACCTACAGTCCGGCGTATCGGACGGCCCCTCTTATGCAGAAAAGCATTCAAGGAGCCATGCCCAGTCAGTAAAAAGCCCAGACTAAGGCCGAAGCCAAAGTCCGGGCGGTCTTTCACGAAGGTCACGTCCTTAATAAATTCGTACGTTGTTCGCCCCTTATCAGTCTCAGTCCAACGTGAACGCCATCTTGAAAGAAGATGCTCGTCCAGCAGGAGTTTCACCTGCCTCAAGTCTAAATCAGCGATTTCAGTAGAAGTTATCCAATCATGCCCTGATAGTGGCAGTCCCTTCTTAACCTTGAAGACGATACCACGTCGTATCACCTCCAAGTCAAGGGGAGGTGCACCTAACAGAACTTGAAGAGCATCTGTCGAAACTGTGTGACAAACTGGCATGCAAGCCAGCATTGCCACTCTCTGACAAGACAAGATTCGTTTCTTGCCCATAGCAGACAGAGCGGTGCCGTACCATACAAACGAGCCGAATGTTGCACAAGCAACAAACAGATCACTATATATGGTACGGACAACTCTCCTGCTAAGACCCCAGTCATTCCTAAGGATGCGTCTGACTCCTCCCACAACTGTCGTCAACTTGTCCTTCAGTGTCGAAAGATGAACTAGAAAGTTCATTCTTTCGCCCATGGTTATGCACAAATACCTAACCTGAGTCACGTATCGAATGCTGGCATTGCCAGATCGAACTACAGGTGGGCGAGCCTGCGATAAGCTGCCCTTAAGCAGCATGGTAACGGTCTTTTCCCTCGACACTTCAATACCGACACTGTTCCCCCACTCATTGATTTCACGCATAGCCCCCTCACCCTTTCTCTCCAGTTCAGCACGAGACTGACCTTCGATTAAGATGAGCAAGTGATCCGCGTAAGCACAAAGTTGGTGGGTTGTCCTTAGAGACCTTAACACGGGATCCATCATTAGGTTCCAAATAAATGGACCGCAGATGGACCATTGCGGGCAGCCCCTAACAACCTCCCTACAAACAGTATCGTTGGCTCCTACCGCAAAAACTTTCCTACCACTGAAATAGCTTTTCCATGAGGAAAGCTCTCTACAACCTACTGTCCGTAGTCTATCCAGTACCCTATCCCACGAGAGGTAATCAAACGCACCTTTAAAGTCAACAAATATGCCAAGAACATATTTGTTCAGACAGTCAGTCACACAATTACGGACATGATGCCAAGCATCCTCTACGGATTTCCCTTCTTTAAAACCAAACTGAAACTCAGAAGCCACCTCATTGTAGGATTCCTTCAGTCTGTTGACCATACAAACAAAGACAGATGTCATACGGGTTTTACGTGCGTGCCTGTATTGACGACTTAACCACACGGTGGTCTTAGCACATGGATAGATACTATGCGTCTTGCCTTCGCCCCGCGATAAGACGGTTACAAGCTGGAGTGATGTTCACGGCATCACTCCACACTTTGTTATTGTGTCGAGCCTATCTAAAACCCTTTTGCTTTAGAGCTAGCAACACCTGGGTGGATGCACCTCCACATCGATCTGTGATCTGCCCGCGTTACGGGCACCACAAGCCACTGCGAAACTCCCCGAGGGGCCGTTCCCAATGAGATCGTAAAAGATTCGTCAAAGACTTCTGCATTGACCTTGCTTACCATAGTACTGTTTTCTGACCCATTTTCACACACTCTTGTATCGTCAAAAAAGACTTCTACTCATGCTACATCCGACATTCTTGCATCCGATTCATCTTGCGACTCATCTTCCACTCCTGCCACCAAACAACGCATATACCAGCATTCCCATCCAACGCATATACCAGCTCTTCCACTCCACAACCACCCCTACTAGTCACACACAGCGATCTCCTCTGCACATCAGATTCGAAAGCCTCTAGTGCCACGTTCGTAATGTGGTCCAACAATACCTTCATTTCAACTTGGACTCACATATATTAAAGGGGTGTGACAAGCTTTTCATCTGGTTGGATGTTTCACGATCCACCAGTCGGCTATCAGATTACAGTGTTATGGTTCGCTTGGTATCCGCAAAAAGTCGAATAGTCCTCTTTTTGGGCAATTCGATCTCCCCGCAGTACCAAATTTAGCGCCTTTTGGTAAGGCTTCGCTACTAATTAGCCAATTTAGTAACTACCAGTTATCCCCCGTGAGGGATTGCACTGGCAGACATTTCTCTTCCTTAACCTTTAGCCGCTAGGAATAATCACCAGAATTAACTGGTTTTGCCTAGCGTTGCCCAGGAGCACCACTTGGAGGTAGGTTATAGGCCATTGTATCACGTCTCTGGCAAGCCAGTTCATAATGAATACAACTTTTGCTCCCACAAACAAAGACAATAAGCAGCAAACAAAAACCTTGGTTTACTACACAGATTAAACGTCTTATAGAAGATCGCGATTATGCATACTCTCGTTGGAAGCGCTACAAAACAGTTGACTTGAATAACAGCTATCGAGCAGCCAGAAAGACCGTAACTAAAGCCATTAGACAAGCTAAGTCAACATATTACGCCGATAAGTTTGCGAGTTCAGTCAACACACGTAAAACTTGGAGAACAATAAGAGAAATTGGAATAGTAAAACAAAAAACCAATGAAGAAACCTCAATTTCAGATCCAAATGCCATCAATGAAAATTTTATTAATATACGTTGCAGGATGAACTCCTACCAGAAAATCAATTCAGTTTCGATTGTGTTAGTCAGTATGATGTACTCATGAGCTGCTCATCCATCAAATCTAACGCAACAGGTGTTGACGGCATTCATCCCTCTTTTTTAAAAATGCTCCTTCCATATGTCTTACCGGTGTTAACCCACATATTCAATAAAATAATCATGACGAGCACCTACCCCTACAGATGGAAACAGGCAAAAGTTCTTCCAATACCAAAATCGTCCTCCGAGTATCGACCAATTGCCATATTACCGTACCTGTCAAAGGCTTTTGAAAAACTGCTACATAAGCAAATAACTAATTATATCAATAACAATAATCTTCTTACTTGTAAACAATCCGGTTTCCGTGCCAAGCATAGTTGTATTACAGCTCTTACTGATGTAGCTGAAGATCTTAGAAAAGAACTAGATGATGGCTGTATGGCAATTCTAGTCTTATTAGACCACTCAAAGGCTTTTGACACAGTTGATCACACTATTCTGATTCAAAAACTAGAAAAGATCATGCACTTTTCCCCAACGTCTTCCAAATTGATTTATTCATATCTACATGGTCGAGTACAGTATGTAGAAATCAACTCATCAATAACTTCAAATTTCCTTCCCATCTCTAGGGGTGTACCGCAAGGTTCCATTCTTGGACCTCTTCTCTTTTCCATTTATGCAACTGATTTGCCAGACCAGCTGATGCACTGCAACATTAGAATGTATGCTGACGATGTTCAATTGTACATAAGCAGTAAAAAGGAGCAATTTGAAGAATGTACGCGAAAATTAAATGATGATTTAGAACGTGTTTCTTTTTGGGCATCTGTAAATGGCCTTAATCTAAATCCAAAAAAAAAAAAACAAAATGCATTTTACTACGTAAGCGAACGTAGAAAGTTGTCGAAATACCCAACATTTATATTAATAACCAAAAAATAGAAATAGTCAATAAAGCCAAAAATCTAGGAGTAATTTTTAATAATACATTAACCTGGTCGGATCATGTTACAAACGCGTGTGGAAAAACCTTCTCGATGCTACGAACTCTATGGCCAACTCAACATTGCACCCCTTTTAAAATCAGATTGCTGCTCGCGAAAACGTATTTAATACCTATTTTAATGTACGCCTGTGAAATTTTTTCAAGTTGTGATGCAAATAGCAAATCGAGACTAAACATAACGTATAATAATATTACAAGGTACGTTTTTGGCCTTAAGTTTTATGGTAACTATGAACATATTACCCCCTATGCAAAGAAAATTTTTGGTGTCCAGCTTGATGACCTGATGAAGATTAGAAATCTAATTTTTTTACACAAAATTATAACCACTCGTGAGCCTAATCATCTGTATAATCGAATCACTTTCAGCCGACACAGTAGAAATAATACCATAATTCAAATAAGACATCATACGCTAATATCAAATTGGCAATTTTACATTAACGCAATTCGTCTTTGGAATATTATCCCACCAATTATTAGGGCAACCAGCAACGCGTTACACTTTAAGAAAAGAATTTTTGAGTATTACTCTTAATATTTTTACTTCAAAATTAAGTCACACATTAATAAATTTTTTATTTTTTGTTTTTATTGTTATTTAATAACTTTCCAATGTTTAATAACTGTTACATTGTATGACTCTATCTATCATGACATTTATAACATATGTTTAAAATTATCTTAAAGCATTATTTTATTTTTATTTTTCTCTCTGTTTTTATTTGTATACTTCAAAATAACTTACATTTAACAATGTCTGTACTTCTACTACTTTAAAACTCATGTTTTGCTGTAGATGTTACCAAAATGAAATAAATAAATAAATAATAAAATAATTCCGTTTTACTTAGGTACTACATAATTTGTTGTAATAATTTTGTAAAGAATTTAAGTTTCGAGTATCTAAGAAAACAATGGATATATTTAAATTTTTATTTAAAACACATTTATGTAACACATTAAATAATAAAAGTTTGGTTTACATATAACTCTGGATTTTTGTATTAACATGTTGAACTGCTCTGAGTAATTGAGTTGGATAATTAGGATGCTTTTCGAATACTTTGTATTTGGTCCAAGTTGCTTGAATTCTATAGCTTGCTCGCTATAAAATCCCAGTTCTTTACCAACTTTTTCACAAAATTGAGAAACATGAAAGAATACAGCATGAACTTTTGACGTCAGGGAAATTTCCAAATCACAATAACTACTTTTGAAGCTTGAAATACATTCTCTGCAATTTGAGTCGAGAGTAAAAGAAAAACACGATTGTACAACGACTTTTAAGTCATCAAACACTTTACATATTTTAAGCAGTTGATATTGCATAACTGCCTTAACAAATCTGCTTTATCTAACAGGATTTTACATGAATTTCCCGCAAATGCTTGAGATCCATAAGTGACTTCTCGAGTTACGTTGCATTTTTTAACCCGTTGGTAACTGACATCTTTAAACTTTAACATTTTGTTGTAGATAGCATTTTCCAGATGTAGTTCAGGTGGCGGAATGATTTCTAAAGTTTCTGTGTTATCATATATTGCAAAAAAAAAATATCGTATTATTCGTGCAATTTTTAAAATTTTTTGCAGATGCTTTATCATCTCCCTTTTCTTGCCACATACGGTAGTATTCTTTGCTGTTGTTGACGGTTCTTAGATCTCCACATTCTTTTAATCCATCAGCAGATGATATACACCAGGTACAAGAATAGGTACTTGCGTGTCACATAATTCCTGTCATTATATTTGCTAGCTTCAAATCAGTTGCAATCATTCCTTCTAAATTTTCAAGACGTAATAATGACCATAACATAGACACATTTTCGTAATTTTCAGATGTATTAGCAACTATTGCAAGCAACAAAATCTTTTTTGCCCCGCTGTCTTTAAATTTTTTTTGCCAGTGCGTTACCACAACATTTTTGTCGATTTACTGGTATCACAGCCTCTTGTAGGGGCGCTGTAGCAAACCAAACGAATATTTTTAAATTTTTAGGAATTTTATTTTTTTTACATGTATAAGACATTTGTCTTGACATATTGTTGCCACTTTGCTCTGAATATTACACTGTGATAATGCAGTATTAAAGTTGTCGTATTGCTAGAATAATGTGTTTGTATGTGTGGTGATTATTTTTCTCTCATACTTGTCTATTAACAAGCACTGTGTATTGGTAAAATAAGCTGATTTAACGCAATATTTCCAATTAAACTCAAAATATGAAAGCCTACCACGACCTATTTTAGTTCTTGTTCTGGTTAACTAAGTGACGACTGATGGCGTTCTTGTTCTGGTTAACTAAGTGACGCCATCAGTCGTCACTTATTTTCTACAAAGTTATCTAAAAGTAAGTTTCACATATTGCCATTAATAATGGGTATTTATAACCTTTTTGTTTTCTAATAGATATTTTTTTAAACTCCTGTCATAACTTCGGATATTATCATTCTTGTATTATATCCCAATCTCACCAGAAGCGCTTGCACCAAAACCATTCCGCTGGTGACATGTAGCGAAAACGACTGAGACTCTCTACTGAAATATCAGAGGAAAGGGTAAATTTATCATTATTGAAAGAAACAAATAACCTTACAAAAAATAAAGCACTCATCTACAGCATAGGCAATTCACCGCATATATACATATATATATTAAGTTAGACGTAGCGTTTCACGAACCTTCTACGGAACAAACCTTCTTGGGCACGGGTAACCCTCACCAGAAACCCGCCTTCAATACTTGGGAAAAGAAAAAAACTTTCGGCAGTAAAAACAACTAATGAAGTAGAATTTTTTTATAGAAAAAGTGGCTTCCGAAGCGAATTTGAGTGAAATGTGAATAATTAGGAAATTAAAACCAACTCAAACCAAAGAAAAAGAAAAACAACAAAAAAAAATATTCAGATATACAACTTAAAGTTTTCATACTAAAAGTATGTATATCACAGATCACTGAAAACCAAAATTAAAAATTAGTACATTAAAAAGTGTTGTGTTGGAAATCTTCCTAAATCAAAAATCAGATCAAAATTGCACAAAAACAAGACATAGTTTTCGCTTTTATATATTTTTATTTAATATAAAAGTAATATAGAATTTTATGTGCAGGTGTAAAACTTTTAAATCTAAAAAAAAAAGAAATTATACAACAAACAAAAACAAACAAACAAAACAACAAAAATAAGTTTACAAACAAAAATTAAAGTTGAGCAATTCTAATTTGTGCTTAATATTGTAAGTGTTGGATTTGCTAAAATTACTCCACATCTTTACACAAATTCAACTACATTGAAGGAGCCATTGTGAAAGATCTTTCATCGTGGGATCCAACAACAATGTAAGTAAAAGTTCTTTATTTATAGAAAAAAATGTTAACGCGTTAATACATGCATTCGGTAAATTATTCAGGGCTTAAAAATTTTTTTTTATACCAAATTGAACGGGATTGTCTAAT
This sequence comes from Cordilura impudica, assembly GCA_963682025.1. Classification (NCBI taxonomy): domain Eukaryota; kingdom Metazoa; phylum Arthropoda; class Insecta; order Diptera; family Scathophagidae; genus Cordilura; species Cordilura impudica. Next base: position 158,074,848 of record OY821519.1, read on the forward strand.
AATTAAATGTAACACTCTCCATTAACCCATTAATGACAAATGAGTATTTAAATACCCATAAAACAGTGTTTACATATAAAGCTGTATCTCATAAGTGGTATGAGATATCACATTATTTTTTTTTTTTCAGAACATTAAGGAGAGATTGAGCAATTTATTTCCTAAACAATGTTAAATGAAATTCATAAAATTTAATGATCCTTTTCAAGGTCAAAGGTGAGTGATTTTTAAAAGTGAAAAAATGAATATATAAAGTTACGTAGAAAATAAGAAAATGGGAAAATCGACGGAAAAATTTGTGGTCAGTTTGCATTTAGTGTCCTCTAATCATAATAAAAAAAAAATTGAAAATCCCGCAACTCAGCCGGGTTTTGGAGCCAATCTCCGGATTTGAGTATTTAAATACCCAACCGGCGCATGAGAGTACAAAATGCCCATGAAAATTGTCAATACAAAAAATCATTTTAGTAGAAAAAAAAACAGAGTTTTGAAATTTTATTGGTAGTTTGTAGTTAAATAACATAAAATATTTTGTTTAAAACATTATTTAGCTTTTTTTATTTTCTTTTCGTCTCGTGGGACTTCATTGTGGAAATCAAGAAAGCAGTTTTTGGGATGAAGAAGAACATCACATTTTTCGCATCCAAATTCAGTTTTTATGCCACATTGTTGGCAGCGAGCACGTCTAGCCATTTTCTCTATGACATGATTGACACCATCTGCACGCTTGTCACTATCGTGTGCATTTGCCATACACCGCTTACCTATACGCCGCGATCCTGGTAGCGTTATTCAGCCTTCTGCAACTTCAACGCGGAAGTCAAATTAACTAATGGGCTTGGAATTTTCATATTTTTCACGCAAGACTTTTAGTTTCCATGCATTTACCATAGCTGTATCCAATGCATTTGTGAGCAGCGGCCAATACAATTTCTTACCACGCATTCTTATTCGGTAGTTATTCATGGCGTTGTCGAACAAATCCACACCACCCATTCGTTGATTGTATTCGTGTATAAGCCTCTTGGCAAGACTCATTGGCATATGGGTCAAAAAGTTAGACATGATGGTCACAACCTGAAAAAATGAAAGGGAGCTTGTCGAAAAATTTCGAGTTGAAGTTGAGTAATTACCGAATTGTCATTCCAACGCACAGCCAAAACAATATTATTAGTATCAAATACAAAATCCGATGTTCCACGCGGCTTCTTCTTCATGTCTTTTATGCCTCTGAGAGGAGCATGATTTGTTCGGTTGTCACGCACAGTTCCTATCGCAAAGTATCCGTGCGAATTCAATCGACACATCAGCTTATGACTCGTAAAAAAATTGTCGAAAGTTACATTGTGATTTTCGGGATTTTTCAGTTGTGATAGTAGTTGAAGAACGACATTTTCTCCCAAACCATAATTAGCATCAGTGTTTGAAGATGCCCCAGCTTAAGGTATGAATTGATAGCAGTATCCATCTGAAGAAGCCAAGCACCAATACTTGTATCCAATTGGCTTACCTTTTATAAACATTTTGCACGTGTGACGCCCGTAATAGGCTATCATTTGTTCGTCGATAGCAAGATTGTGCGAGAATATGCCGAATTGCATAAATTTTTGATTCAGTAAATCATTTAGAGGTGCTATTTTTGCATATTTGCAATTTTTGTTGATCTCTTTGTTGTCACAAACGTGCAAATTTTGTTTGATTCGCTTGAATCTATCGGGCTCATAGATTTTTTATATATTGACATCCCAATGACGCGATTAGATCAATAGGAATGTATACTTGGCAATGTATGATAGCCATTAATATACAGTATACCAATAAAAGTTTTAATTTCCTCAACAGTTGTGGAAAATCCAGCGACATTGTTCTGTCCAGCGTATTCATTTGTGCTGTCTACTATAAGTTGAAGAACCTCACTATCCATAAAACATTCCCATAGCTGAAGCGCGGTAAGTGATCCTTCAAATAAATAAATTGAGTATCATTGTCACCAACAAATATTTCAAAATATGTATTTACCAATCTTTTGGTATAGGGTTTTGTGTGAATTTGCAGTGTTATCGAAAGGTTGATTTTCAAAATTGTAATTTTCGCGGCGGCTCCATTTCGATTTCTGCCATTCCCCGATCTCGATGCGACCGCGGTTGTTGCAAGCTGCTTTGGATGTAGATGGTTGAAAGCTAATAGCTTCTTCGTTTTCAACGAAGAATTTCAAATTAGCATTGCCGTCATTGAAAATATATTCCACTTCAAAGTCGCCAGCTACTTCGCGAGGAAACTCATTTACATCATTAACAATTTGGACATTATCGTTTAATTCTTCAGCGTCGCTAGTGACATCAGCTTCATCTGGCGGTGTATTAATAATGTTTATTGAGTTCGCAAATTGATCACTATTTTTTTCATCGCTCCAACTATCCACTTCTGCTTGCAATTCCTCAACAGTCTAAATTTTTTTTTGTTTGAACATTTCAAATATGTAGTTTTTCTCTAATATATCTCAAAACTTGTAATTCTTTACAAAGCACGTTTTTGACAGAAAGGTTTGTTGTCATTCATTCCGTTTTGCTTTCATTTCGTAAAAAAAAAACCGTTGTCAGCTGTTCATTACGACAGAATAATGTTGCCATATATGAAATTTTTCTAATTTACACCAAGAACCCGGATTGGCCGATTGGGTATTTAAATACCCAATGCAGATCTCGGATGTGCTGATAGTTACAAACTTGAAATTTTGCGAAGCAACTTCTGTGACCTATATAAGCTTCCTGATAAATTTTCAAAAAAAATGTACGGCGGCTTCTATGGGCAGTCATTAATGGGTTAAAGTTTCGTTTTGCATATGAAATTTTAACTACGGGTTTAGCACCTACGTAGAGTGACTGATTCAGAAGTGAAATGTCGTGGGTTAGAAATGTCCTGGTCTCAAAGTAAATTTTTTTTGGAATTTTTTTTTATCAATAGTTGATTATTGTTTCTTTAGTATTTTGGAAACAATATTGTGTTTTTCTTTTCGATCTCATTTTGCTAATTTGTTTATAATTTTATAATTTTGCACATAAAATTATTTTATTATATTGCTTATTTACCTATACGTATTGGATATATTTTAATTAATTTTTGTACACGCCGTCTTGGCAGTGAATTCTTTATTTATATTTAAAAAAAAAATCCTAAGTGTAAAATATTCATGTAATATACTAGTTACCGGTAATTTTAACTTGGGTTTAAATTAAACTATTTAAATTTAAGAACATATTTAATAATGTTAGATTTTTTTTTTTTTTTATATGTAAGAGAATTTTTGAAATGAAATTCTAAAAACGATGTTACGATTTCTGGCGAATTGTTAGGATGGTTTAGAAATCATTAGGGGTCATGTGCGAAACATTTTCCATTCAATGCATGCCCATGGTTGGGGGGGGAATCATCTGTCTTAACATACGTGGTCTAAACTTTGGTCTACTTTTCCACTAAGAACTTGTTATTTTCTTTTCCCTTTTCTGTTCTCTTTTTTTATCTATATATTTTTGAATAAAAATCCAGGCATGTACATCTTAATAATTCCGATTTTAGCCCCTTTGTATTTAGAGTTGTAGCAACCCGAAACCACTCTATTTGCCGACGAGATGGAAGCCGGAACAAAGTTGCATGCTTCGCTATTAAAACTCTGAAAATATAAAAATATTTACAAAACATTAACCTTTGTATGCTACATAAATTATTTGGTGCCCAACGTGGGGCCCACTCGACAATTACAGCTGCTATTTGATTTTTTGTTCAAGCATGTGTGTAGACCTAAACAAAAATCTTCTTTTCTTTATTTTTTTTGTTTTGTTCCATTGATTTTCTCTCTCTCCCTGTTGGATGAATATAGTGTTTGGAATTAATATGCATTTGAGTGACATCTTGCTGTTGACCAACAAATATACTATTCATTCGCCTTTTATTTCCTTTAACAAGTTTTATCGACACATAAATTTAGTTTTCCGGGATGTTATTGTGTGGATATAAAAGCTACACACAGACCGTTTATTAAATATATAAAAAGATACAACTCCTTTTTTATTATTCTTAGAATACATTTGGTTTGGAAATTCTTTTATCTAAAATCTTATAAGATTTTCTCTTCTTTAAATCTTTTTCTTTACATAGATCAGGTTCTTTAAGCTTAGTTACCTATTTTTGTTAACCAAATTGGTTTTCAAACTATTCGCAGCTTTGACCAGAAGTCCAACACAGTGTTATACATATTATTTTGTAGAAATTTTTTTTTGCACAATTTTGAGATATTGATTTTTCTTTAAATATTTTTCTTCAAATTTTTTCTTGGGTTTTCTTCTACAAAAATTTATTTAATTATTAAACAAAGTGTAATAGTTTTTGTGAAAATGTTCAAAAGTATCATAAATTTTGAACATATCTGCTTTTAAATTATTATTTTTCATTTGCTTATTAGCAATTGCAGTACGTAGTACTAACCATTTTAGATTTAAATACATAACCTCTCATTAGATCGTATATCTTTTTTTTTCATAAGCCAAGTTCTTTAGGCTTAGTTGATTTATATGTATTGACCAACATTTTTTAAACTATTCCCAGGTTTGAGCAGAGATCTAACACAGTGTTATAAATATCTTTTGTTGTTTTTTTTTTTTTTTTTTTTTTTTTCTTTTCTTTTTAAATTCTCTTTTGATAGTCATTTTCGAGAAAATTATCAGAATCTTCATAACATTTTCAGCTCTTCTGTATAGTCAGCGGAAGAATAGTAGAACTCTATTTTTTTTTTTTTTTTTTTGCAAACTAATCTTCTCATCAGCAGTAATAATAATTTGTTGAATTTTATTGATTTAAACTTTTAACCAAATTTGAGTATTCGATATACTTCTTATTTTCGTCAGGTAATTAATTTAAATATTTCATTTCATAATGCAATGGCGGTAGGGATTCCCTTACTAGTTTACCAAATTGCGTCTTTTGTAAGAATGTTATTAGCGAAGCACAGTACTTATTTATACCTCCTCTTCATAGATCTTGCTTCCAGATATTTCCAAAGAATAAACCCTTTTGTTCATTTTGTAATGGTAAGGTAACAATGTCCACAACAGCAGGTAGACAACCAGCAAATCTAGCTTAGCCAGTCATAACTAGAGAGCAAGTTCAGAGGGCTTCAAAATTTGATTCTAACAGGCCCAGTAATCTTCGATCAACCCCAGCTGAAGGAACAAGAAAAACGGAAAATACATCTGCAATGTCTGTTAGTTCACCTCAAGACCAACATGAACATATTAGGAATATGGTTACAGCTGCTGTGGGCGCACAACAAGCTGAAATGTTGTGTGGACTTAGTAAGCTGTAATGTACCACAATACCATCACTATTATTACACAGCTGTTAGTTTAAGGAAAGTGTTATAATATGTAAACAGCTGTAGATTAGAGCATAGTTTATGATTAGGATTAAGTTTAGGATTAAAAATGTAAACAATAGAATAGCTTTAAGTACCGTTAGTTTTATTTATAAGTAGGATTTAGTTTGTAAATAAAATCGAACATAAAAACTCAACTCAGCCGAGCAATTGGCTCTGGTTTTTCTTATTGAAACCACTAGCACTCCTAAGTGCTTTAACTCTGGCGACTTTGAAGTGCTGGGTTTTATGAAAGAGCCAGTGGCGCTTAATACGCCGGCTATAAATTAATATTCTTTAAATTTGTTTCTCATATTCTTTAAGTTTGTTTCTCTATATGGCGATCCTGCAAACCACAATGGACCTGGACAACACACAAACAGCAGAGGCAGTCCCAAAACCTCAACCATTAACAGTGGAAGAATATTTGCGACGAAAGCAACGAAGGGTTGACGAAATATTAACAACAATACCACCAACAGAAAAGCCCAAAAGGCAACGAGCGGGAAGACAAGTGAAGTTGTGCAAAAAATTGGCGGATTAAAAACGGAGGGTAAATGCGGAGAATCCACCACCGTGGAAAATAGCATCCGAAATATGGATACAAATCGACAACATAGAACACGAACTAAAAACAAACAAACAAAGAAAATAAAACATATATATATATAGTATTATTATTTGAATTTTTTTTATTATTATTAAAACCATATTGAATATTTTTTCACATTTCATTAAATTGTAAATACAATGAATTAAGAATAAACACAAAGAAATATATAAAAAAAAGCACATGTACAATATTATTATTTGACATCTATTTAACGAAATAAAACACTGAGTTCACAGTAAACAAACATACACAAAATTTAGAATACACAGTATGAAGTTAAAAAGAATATAAAGAAAACACATATATTTTTAATACAATTGATTTTTATAATTTATTTTAAAGCACTAAGAACTTAAAATAACACAATTAACAAACAAAAGAAAACACATTGTTAAAAATAAAAAAATAAAAACACTACAAACAAAATTTAAGAAACACACATGATAACTTTTTTTTTATGATAACCAGTAAGCGCACAGTGATGCCAAGTTTAATAAATACACTTGAAAAATTTAGAAATGAAATTAAACATTTTTATTAACCAATTTTATGATTAAATTAACTTAATATTCTTTTTATGTGAAAATGAAATACACAAAAAAAAAAAGAAAAAATCTTTATTATTGAAATAAAAAAAAATTATTGTTTAAAATTTAATTAACTTAATATTTTAATTTGAAAATTATTATGTTCGGCAAATAAAATTTTATGAAAGAATATATAGACGAGTTTAAAAAACTAAAGTTAAACATAAAGAAAAGTAAAAATTGAGTTTATGAAAAAAAATATAAAGACTGGTATATTTAGAGGAGAGCGTAGAAAATTTAGTGAAGCTTTTGAAAATAAAGAAAACAACAATCTTAAGATATAATCTAAAATATTACATAAAGAATTGAGAGTAATTATAGAAAAAATAAATGTATCGATCAAGATTGGCAGGAAGGTAATTTGACATGACCAACAAAAGCAAGCAAATGTTTAAAATTACACGCAATTATTTCGAAGAAGAAAATAGAAAAACATTCATTAAGTACACCTAAAATTTTGATTTGAAGATTTAGAAGGAACATTTTCCAAATCAAATTATAACAGAAATGACAATTACAAAAAAACTGATTAAGAAAAATAACCCTGATATTACAAAAATATTATCTGATTTAAATAACACTGATGTTACAAAAAATATTACCCTATTTAAATAACTCTGACATTACACAAAGTGCATGTCCGAACAAAAGTCTGATCTTTTTTTATGACTGTATGTCCATATAAAATTTACGTAACAAAAACAATTAAAATATAGTTAAATTTTATTCATTTTAAAGAAAATGTAATTATTTCGAGATGGAGCGATAATCCATCGATCACAAAGTTGACCTTGGAGAAACTGACATCAAAGAAATAAAAAGAATTTTAAAGATAATTCAATTTCCGATAAACAAATTTTTACAATATTTTTACAATGACGAAAATAACAAACCTAAGTTTGTACTACACAAAAGTTTTAAAGAAAATTTAATCAAAATAATACACAATAATAAAATTATTGCAAGATGCAGCGAAAATCCATCGAGCACAACGTTGACTTTGGAGAAACTGACATCATTAAAAATGCATAATTTAAGACAAATGAGCTAGATTTGAACGAAAGTAGCCAAATATGTAATACAATGGCCATGGAACAATTCCAAAATTAATGAAATAATTTAAAATACATAATTTAACAAGAAGAACAATTTAAAACTATAATTTGAAAAGAAAAACAACTAACAATACAAAATTGAAGGACAAACAAATTTAAAAAAAATATATATATATATGTATACAATTGAAAAGAAGAATAATTTAAAATACAAAATACGAAAAGAAAAACAAATTCAAAAATACTATTCAGAATGAACAAAACAAGAATATTTAAAGAACAATAAAATTTGTAAATATTATAGACTAAAACAAGAACACGTTACAAAGCGAAACGAAATCATAGGGTACTTAATGAACTTCCACAATTTTTTTTTTTTATATGATTGGGACTTTTCTTCTCTCCTATTTTCACACTCGCGTTGGTCCCTGAAAAATTACAAACAAATAATTAAACATAAATAAAAATTAAAAAAAAAAATATCCAAACAATATGTTGAAAAATATGTATCATTATAATTTTTGTATCTAGATATACAAAAATCATTTTTTTTAAAGGTAGGGTGTAATATACCACAATACCATCACTATTATTACACAGCTGTTAGTTTAAGTAAAGTGTTACAATATGTAAACAGCTGTAGATTAGAGCATAGTTTATGATTAGGATTAAGTTTAGGATTAAAAATGTAAACAATAGAATAGCTTTAAGTACCGTTAGTTTTATTTATAAGTAGGATTAAGTTTGTAAATAAAATCAATCATAAAAACTCAACTCAGCCGAGCAATTGGCTCTGGTTTTTCTTATTGAAACCACTAGCACTCCTAAGTGCTTTAACTCTGGCAACTTTGAAGTGCCGGGTTTTATGAAAGAGCCAGTGGCGCTTAATACGCCGGCTATAAATTAATATTCTTTAAATTTGTTTCTCTATCTTCTTTAAATTTGTTTCTCTATAAAGCAGGCTTACAGAAACCACTATAGAAGCTGGCACAAATGTTCAACAACCTATAAATTTTACACCATCTTATGCTAAAGTTGCTTCTGTAAAGCCTAATATCCGGATGCAGACTTTACCAGCTGTAGAACAGCAGACTTTGGAACAACTTTTAGGTCTTCCATCACATCCTAACCAAAATCCAAATCATGCTAGGTAAGAAAATCTTCATTTGAATGCTAATGGAGGCAACTTTCCACTACCAGATTCTTTCTTTAGGCCAGACAAAAAGGGCACATTATACATAACTGGAAAATAAGATCCACTGGAGATTCCCGGGGAATGTCGGTCGATAAGAGTGGAGGCTTTGACCAAACAAACCTTGAACGGAATTTTTTTCAGGATACTATTCTCGTAGAAATCTCGTAATCTGTTGCCAGAGATTCAGCACGAGATCCTCAGTAGAATCAGTTTCTCAATTTTGTATATCTGTTGAAGGAGAGAATTATTTTTGCAGGATGTTGTCAAAAAGCAACAACCTTTTAAACCTTTCATTCCTCGTAGGGCGGTAAATGTTGGAACTGTCAAAAATCTGGACATCGATATCACGATTGTCTCGAACAGAGACGCATTTTCTGTTATGGCTGTGGACCAGCAAATACATTTAGGCGTAACTGTACTTCGTGTAATTCACCAAAAAACTATCAGTCGAGTGCACTGAAAAGTGTACGCAGACCAAAAAAATCTACGAACACCAACACCGAGCATTGCTGAAATCATTAAGTATTAACTCAAATCCCATTGGCCAAAATGAAAACGACAACAACAATAAAAAAAATGTATAATAGTGATAGTAATACCTCACGCTTCGTTTCTGATAAACCAGATTTTCTTTCGTGCAAGTCTATACAAAATGACAATTTTACAATATTACAAAATAATCATAGGGTTGAAAATAACAATGATATAGAGTTTAAAAAGTTTCAACAATTTTCTTCATCAGTTTTTTCAACCCATACTCACCCACCAAAATACTTTAAACCCTTTCATTTACGGTTGGCAGAGTACAACGCGAGAAGGGCTAAAATTTTCAACGAACCACCGACGACGGTTAAACAGAAACGTTTTACTGAACGCATGGAAATTTTAGTCTTAGTCTTTTGAGCAAAATATACGATAAGACGAATGATATTCGACCTTATGTGGAAGTACAAATTTTTAATAAAAGTTTTATAGGATTATTGGACACAGCTGCTTCCATAAGTTGTTTAGGATCACAAGCGGCAAAAGATTTCTTAAATTTAAAATTTAAATATAAAATGATTAAGTCATTTGTCAAGAAAACTGATGGAAAATCACAGGTTATTTCGGGTTGCGTTAATACAAAGGTTACTTTTCGTGGCATAACGAAAGATATAACTTTATATGTGGTTTCAGATTTATCTCAAAATTTATGTCTTGTCATTGATTTGGCGAAGCTTTGATTTGCTACCTCCGGGTCTTATTGCTGTTCTTAATTTATTTTCGACAAATATCTCAGAAATCGCCGAACAAAGATTATTGTCCGATATTCAGAAATTTATTCTCATCATTTGCTAAAGAGGGCTTAGGTAGTACAAAGGTAATTTCACATATAATTGATGTTGGTCTAGCAACGCCAATAAAACGGCGACATTTTTCAGTCTCTCCAGCAATGGAGAAATTGATTTATGGGGAAATTGGCCAAATGTTAGAAAACGATGAATAGATGAATCTGACAGCGGGTGGTCTCCAATTGTCCTTGTACGTAAGCCAGGTAAAATTCGTGTATGTTTAGATAGTAGGAAAGTGAATCCCATTACCGTTAAGGATGCATATCCTTTGCCAAATATTGATGATATTCTCAGTCGGTTGCCGAAGGCAGAGTTTATATCTAGTTTATATTTAAAGGATGCCTTTTGGCAAATCCCGTTAGACAAATCATCGAAGGACAAGACTGCATTTACCGTGATACCAACGCATTTAAGAACGGAAGTATTTGTTTATCTGGATATTTGTTAATAGTGTCAGATACATTTCATAGGCATATGAAGGTATTGCGAGAGGTTGTCAACCAAATTCGTTCTGTGCACGAGAGGTCCGCTATCTTGGCCTGTTGTGGGTAATGGTGTAATTCAGATAGATCCCGAAAAAATATCGGTCATCATTGAATTTCTGATACCAAGATCTGTACGTCAACTCAGACGACTTTTAAGGAATGTCCGGCTTTACCGGAAGTTTATTAGGAACTACGCAGCTGTTACGTCACAATTAACAGATGTGTTAAAGACTCATAGAAAACTTGCTTGGAACGACGATGCTCAAAAGTTCTTTGAGGAATTAAAGCAGATCTTGACAACCGCACCAGTGTTGCATAGCCCCAATTTTTCCAGCATTTTTGTATACACTGTGATGCAAGCAATGCTGGAATAGGATGCGTTTTGGTACAAAAAACTGCGGAGGGTGAAGAGTTTCCTATCGCCTTTATGTCGAAGAAACTCACGAACGATTCAGGGGTTTTCGTGGATTTACAATCCGAACATTTCAATAGTACCGAATACAGACAACTTTTGGACAGAGTTAGGGAAAATCTTGATAAAACACCAGATCTTAAAATAATGGACGGGTTTCTATACAGACGGACAGGGCATTGCACGGGCGAACAACTGCAGTACGATCTCGCATGGAAACTTTGCTTACCCAAAAAGCTGGTAAAGGAGATTTTGGAAAAAGCCCATAATAGTCACTTATCAGCTCATTGCGGCATAAATAAGACATTAGAGCGAATACGTCGATTCTATTTTTGGCCTAATCTGGTTAGCGAGGTCAAAGAATATGTAAACTTACTAGCTGTTTTTACCCGGTCTTGCCCGGGATCCAAAGGCCTTTGACTTGAAAAATGGTTCACTATGCTTACCAGGCGAAGAGTACTTCTTAGTCCCCAATGAACAAATTCCTCAAAATTGGGAAATTTCATGATGAAAAATTTCCCAATGTTTACGTTTTTGGATTTATTTTTTATTTCAATTTAAAATTTTTTGATTTTTAATTTAGAAGTTTTTTTATAAGACGCTACAGCAAAAATGCGTCAAAAGGAATCAGAACTTATAAAAATTAAATAACTTCATTCAATAAGTGATCATCATTGAGCAGAGACGTCAAATTTATAGATGTTTCAAAAATAGAAAATAAATGCGACGTTTAAAATTGTGCCGGAAGTTTGCTTTAAGCAACTGCTTATAGTATATATATAGTAATTATTGCACATACATAGATAAAATTTATCATAAGACTTTTCACTGTGCTGTGTTCCAAAATATATTTTTCAGATCATTCCGATATTTTAGCTTAGCTGTATTCCGAGAGAGCGTCGCATCTACGTCCGCGCGCAGCTTCCGCGCGTTTGGCAGCTACACCAGTGTTGCCGCGCAGTTGTTGTCAACTTATTTAAATTGTCAAATTATATATTTCAGATCATTCCGATATTTTAGATAAGCTGTGTTCCGCGAGCGCGTCGCGTCCGCGTCCGCGCACCGAAATGATGCTATTGAAAAGAATATAGATTTTAAATACGTTTATTGCAAGACAGATATTGAGAGCAGTATGGGGAATTTGTTCATTTCCTTTGGGGACCTTTTTTTTTTTTTAATTTGGGAATTTGTTCATCGTGAAGTTATCCCCAATTTTTTGGGGGAATTTGTTCATTGGGGACTAATTACTCAGCGCCTGCTTACTATTGCAACTAGCTATGTTTATGCATGGTTTATTTTGAGTGTATGATATCTAAAAGTAAAAAATTTTAGTTATTCTAGAGCTTTGAGAGATTCTATGTTGATACCTGCTACCGTGAGATATTGTCCTCTTATGTACGTTATGTTAGGAAAAACTTTTTGTACCATATCTTGCAATGAAGGAACCAACTTACAAAAGTTTTCTGGTAGGGATATTACAGTCGTTTCAGGAGTTTCACATTCCCTGGAGTCGGCTGGTCTTATCGGTTGGGCCTCAAGACATTGTTGAGTCGTTTCAGGAGTTTCAGATTGCCTGAACTCAGCTTGTCTAATCCGTTGGGCCTGAAGACGTTGTTGAGCCGTTTTAGTAGTTCATATTCTCTCGACTCAGCTTGTTTTAGCCGCTGGATTTCTAGATACACTTGAGTAGATTCAGGCATTTCCGCTTCTCTTAACAAAGCTTTTCTTGATCTTGGGGCTTCAAGACGTTATTGGGTTTGCTCAGGTGTTTCAGAATTTCGCGAGTCAGATTGTCTAACTCGTAGAGACTCTGTTTAGTCTAAGCCTTTTTGGATTTGAGGTAGTACGGCCTATATGCTATGCTTTCATGTGCAAGTCACAATTGCAAATAGTTATTTTTCCAGTAAAAAATATTTGTAATAGGTTGCTTTCCAATATAGCCAAAAAGCAAGATGGAAATATTTGTATGAATTAAACTCATCGGAGTAATCCTACAGCGGTAGTCAACCTGTATCTGTTCACCCATGAAATAAGTCTGCAGAAATTTTGTGGTGTTACAATTCATGTAGTAAAATAGGCAGGACGGGAATATTTTTAATAGGTTGATTTACAAAATATATTTCATAATGGTGTAAACTCAAGAGTAGTAAGTAAAAAGATTTATGCACAAAGTTTGAGGGAAGTCCATTTAAAAATTAAAATATGTTAACAAACACCAAAAGCGTATATAAAAATTTAAAAAAAGTGGGCGTGGCCGATAAAAATATATGACGACCTTGCCTGGGATATGAGAATAATGTGCAGTAAATTCGAGCGAAACCCGCAAAAAAATTTTAAAAAGTGGGCGTAAAAGTAGGCGTGACCGGTAAGAAGCATATGGCGACCTTCTCTGGGGTATAGAGATCGTGTGTACCAAATTTCAGAGAAATCCGTTGAAAAGTAAAAATTTGTGTAACGAACAAATATACCAAAAAACAGAAAATGAATTTTATATAAAAAGTGGGCGTGGCCTATGGTGACCTTGCCTGGAGTATAGAGATCGTATGTACCAAATTTCAGAGAAATCCGTTAACAAATAAAAATTTGTGTAGCGAACAAATATACCAAGAATCAGAAAATGAATTGTGTACAAAAAGTGGGCGCAAAAGTAGGCGTGGTCGGTAAGAAGCATATGGCGACCTTCCCTGGGGTACAGAGATCGTGTGTACCAAATTTCAGGGAAATCCGTTGAAAAATAAAAATTTGTATAGCGGTCCAACAAACAAACAGAAAATTAATTTTATATTCATATATGGATGTGACATTTGTAAAAGTACTAAACACTCTAATTTTGTGATGCGTCCACCAATGGGCAAAACGTCAGAGACTTTTCGGCTTTTCCAGAAGCTTTATATAGATTTCATTGGTCCTTACTCACGGTCTAAATCGGGAAATATTGGGATTTTTATAGTCCTCGACCATTTTTCAAAATTCTCTTTTGTGAAACCTGTAAAAAAAATTAACAGCTGATATAATAAATTATCTTGAAAAGGAATTATTTCACACATTTGGTATACCTGAAACTATTGTTTCAGACAACGGTTCGCAATTTAAATCTTCCCAGTTCAACAAACTTTTCCAAAATTATGGCATTAAGCACGTGTACACCGCCGTTTATACGCCCCAAGCAAATATATTTGAACGCGTCAATAGTTCAGTTATATCGGCAATAACGGCATGTATGAAAAACGACCAAATAAATGGGACGAATACCTCAGTAGCATAAGCTGTTCCTTACGTTCGGCAGTGCATGTTTCAATAGGTACTTCTCCTTATTACATGGCGTTCGGACAACATATGGTTACCAATGGTAATACTATGCTCTTTTACACAAACTAGAAATGTCAGATGACAGGGCTTTGAAATTTTGTCCTGAGGATTCATTTAACATTATAGAGATCGTACTAGTAAAAATATGAGCTGCCAGCAAGAAAGAAACGAAATATCATACAATTTGCAGTCTAGAGAGTTCAACTATGCAATAGGCCAAGAGGTCTATAGGCGGAATTTCCAACAAAGCAACTTCGAAAAGAGTTTTAATTCCAAATTGGCTCCGAAATTTCTCAAAGCTCGCATTCGAAGAAAAACAGGCAATTTTTATTAGGAATTGGAAGACCTAAATGGACGTTCGATAGGGATATATCATGCGAAGGACATTCGTCAATAATGCGGGTGAATTTTTATGAACTATTAACGAAATACTCAATCACCTTATTTTCAGGTATGAGATTCCTGTTTACCCAAACCTGATTTTGGCAGGGGGGTAATGTAGGGGCGCTTGTAGAAAACCAAACGAATATTTTTAAATTTTTAGGAATTTTATTTTTTTTACATATATAAGACATATGTCTTGACGTACTCTGAATATTGTAATGAACGATTAATGTTGGGGGGTGATGAGGATATAGTTAAATGATGATCCGTTCTTTTTGTAGTAAATGGTCCCTTTGTTGTGTAAAGGAAATATCTATATTTTTGGTGAGATGGTTTCTATTATGTTTAGAATAGTATTATGAAAAGATTTTATACGAGCATTAAAATGCCCTGTACTTTTTGAATTATGAATTAGTTTAGTGTTTACGATTAATTTTTATTCTATATTTTCAGCTCTATATACTAAAAATTTATAAAAGTTTATTGCTGATTAATTACAATAAACTACGTCATTATTTGTATTGGTTAACAGAACATTAACCTATACAAATAATTTTGTTTATTGATGAGTGTGCAAACGTTTGCCCATTCTGTTTGTTGTTATCAACAAACATTGACTTTTACGGAATGTGTAAACGCTTGCATATATGCATATTATGTTTTTCTCGTGTACGTTGAAACTCATAATTATGCATATACTAGGCCCTTGCCGTTAAGAAAAGTCTTACAATAAATTTGGAAGATTTTTATAATGTAATATAATCTAATCAGTGTATAGTGAACAATATTAATACAATATAAAGTGCTTTTAAAAAAATATTTTTTTTGTCTTAATTTACCTTGTTCTATAAAATTTTGTTATTCTTGTAGTGTTTAAAAAAATTTTTTTTTGTCTTAATTTATCTTGTTTTATAAAATTTTTTTTTTCTTATACTGTTTTAAAAAAAAAATTTTTTTTTGTCTTAATTTTCCTTGTTTTATAAAATTTTGTTATTCTTGTAAAGTAAAAAACAAATTTTTTTTGTCTTAATTTACCTTGTTTTATTAAGTTTTCTTATTCTTATAATTTATATAGATTTTTTTCTTTATTATTTCATCACTTGTTTTAATTTTGTCAATTTAATTTACTTTAATATTTCAATTCTAATTTTTCAATTCAATTCAACTTATTCTAAAATTTTGATTAATATATCTTAAATTGTTAATTCAATCTATTTTAAGATTTTAATTCAGTTCAAATTAATATTTTAATTCAATCTATTTTAAAATTTAAATTCATTTTAGTTTAAAGTTTATTATAACATTTATTTCGTATATTCAAAGAATTTATTCACCAAATTATTTTTTTCAATATACTTTATTTTGATTCAATTTATTTTAAATTAATTTCTATTGACATGTATTTTAATATTTTTCTTTTCTTTTTTTTTTATTTTCCTTTTTACAATTTCATTAATTAATTACCGCATGGTGTGTCTCTAATAATTTGTCAATTTTCGAGGATTACTAATTATGATGTTATATGTTCTATTTTTCTTTCATTTTATTCTTCTATTGGGGTTTCATACTAATATTCATATTTTTCATCACTATACTATTTCAGTGAGAATTTATTCATTTATATCTACATAAGTTTTATCATTATTAATTTTCGTAATTTTAATATAAGTTTCTCCATAAATGTTCCTAAGAACATAGGATTTTCACTTTTATTGCTTACGACGCGCGTTACTTTATCATTCATTTCATACTAATATTCATATTTTCATAATAGATAACAGTTTCTTCAAAACGAATCTGAATTCGCAGAATTATTACTGAATCTTGCTAGTCTTTCCATTATATCGGGTATGTAGTTTCTTTACATCGAATCTCAATTCGCAGATTTGTCGCTACATCCTATGTGCACATTATTTTATTTTTATTTTATCCCCATATTTCATTTACTCTTAATAATATTATATCTATTTTTTATCTTCTTATTTACGTCATTTTCATTAATTTTATTATCCTCATTTATTTACCTATATTTCCTAACGTCACTAATCGATGTACATACACACATTCTGGAGTGATCAATTCCACTAGGTGTTGTCATCTTTTCTACGTTCTGTATTAGTCTCTGTATTAGTCCGTCAGCATCAGCATATTAAAAAATTTCTTTTTCTTTTTGATGTATAAACATCTATAAGCGCAGGAGGGTAAATTTCTATCTCACAATACAATCACAAAAACAGCGTACATGTGAGAGTCACATCTTACGCGTAAGATGTGACCATTAAGACAAATCGTTATGACTTATGATTGTTTGGTGAAAAAATTATTATATGAAATAACCCTTTTGACGCTGTTTTCTGCATTTTATTTATTACCAGATGTTTACACATCTCCCCTCTGATCGGACTCACATGATTTTTTTTTTGTTTTACTTTTACCATTGTCATTGCCAATATGATTATAATTAAAAATGTTATTTTCCTATAAATTAAAAAAAAAATATCTTATTACAATCCATGGTAATTAAAAAGGTAAATAAAAAAGGAATATTATGTAAAAAAAATCTTATTACAATTCTAATCTTAGTTTAATTTCGTAATTATGTTTTAACAATATTCTTGTATTGTTTATTTTATTTTAAAATTTATTTAAAATTTCTAAAAACCAATTTAATATACTTTAAAATTTTAATTTACTTTAAAATTTAATTTTATTTAATTTAAAATTTCTGTTTAATTTACTTTAAAATTTCAAATTAAAATTTTATTTAATTCACTTTAAAATTTAATTTTATTTAAAATTTCTATTTAATTTATATTAACATTTCTATGTTCAAAAAAAAAAAAATTAATTTTGAAGTATTAATTTATTTGTGTTCTGTCCATCCTTTTTCTCTTAATTTCTTTAGTTTTTGTATTAATTTCTTCTTTTTTTTCGGTTTGAAAGTTGTTTCTTTTATAGACTCTCTAAATGCTCTTGTCTATTTTTTATGTTTCTCTTGTGCTTCTCTGTATTGTTCTATTGTAATTCGCTTAGGTCCAGCTGTTTTCGGTGTTGGAATGTATTCAGGTGTGTTGTCATCACAATTCCCTGATGACGAAGGCACGTATTCCATTTCATGTATTAACTATTTTTCCCATTTGCTAAATATGTTGTCTATCTCGTTATTAGTGGTCATTTTGAAGTTTCTCTTCGAATACGATTTAGTAGTATGTTCAGAATTTTTCAGGATCTATTTATTTTTCAGGATTTATTAGTATTTCCCAAATTTTTCAAATTTTTTTTTTTTTTTAAAGATTCAAGAGGATATACGCAGGATTATCAGAGGATCGTCCACAGGATCGTTCTCAAGTAAAAGAATGTAAAGGATTCGCAGGATCGTTGCAGTAATTCAAAATAAAATTTTGGAAGGATCGTTCCAGGATCGCCATGTAATGAACGATTATGTTGGGAGGGGGGTGGGTGATGAGGATATAGTTAAATGATGATCCTTTCTTTTTGTAGTAAATGGTCCCTTTGTTGTGTAAAGGAGATATCTATATTTTTGGTGAGATGGTTTCTATTATGTTTAGAATAGTATTATGAAAAGAAGGCTTTGAGTATTATCTGAGCACTCCTGCCGATTTTATACGAGCATTAAAATGCCCTGTACTTTTTGAACAATGAATTAGTTTAGTTTTTACAATTAATTTTTATTCTATATTTTCAGCTCTTATATACTAAAAATTTATAAAAGTTTATTGCTGATTAATTACAATAAACTACGTCATTATATGTATTGGTTAACAGAACATTAACCTATACAAATAGTTTTGTTTATTGATCAGTGTGCAAACGTTTGCCCATTCTGTTTTTTGTTATCAACGAACATTGACTTTTACGGAATGTGTAAACGCTTGCATATATGCATATTATGTTTTTCTCGTGTACGTTGACACTCATAATTATGCATATACTACAATATTACGCTGCGATAATGCAGTATTAAAGTTGATATATTGCTAGAATAATGTGTTTGTATGTGCAATTATTATTTTTTCTCATACTTGTGTATTAACAAGCACTGTGTATTGGTAAAATAAGCTGATTTAGTGCTATATTTCCAATTAAACTCAAAATAAAAAAGCCTTCCACTACCTATTTTAGTTCTTGTTCTGGTTAACTAAGTGACGCCATCAGTCGTCAGTTATTTTCTACAAAGTCATCTAAAAGTAAGTTTCACATAATGCTATTAATAATGGGTATTTATAACCTTTAAGAAAATTTGTTTTGTAATAGATCTTTTTTTTAAACTCTTGTCATAACTTTGGATATTATCATTCTTGGATTATATCCGAATCTCAGCAGAAGCGAAACGCCGGGACACGTATATTTTTTTACCGATATAACTTTCCTCGGTGGTTTCATCCCATCCCGATTTTGGCTGTCGCACAGTGTTATTGAAAGAAACAAATAACCTTAATTACAAAAAAATAAAACACTTATCTATAGCATAGGCAATTTACCGCACATATATAAATATATATATCAAGTTAGACGTGGCGTTTTACGAACCTTCTACGGAACACACCTTCTTGGGCACGTATAACCCTCACCAGAAACCCGCCTTCAATACTTGAGAAAAGAAAAAACTATCGGCAGTAAAAACAACCAATGAAGTACAATTTTTTTTTTATAGAAAAAGTGGCTTCCGAATCGAATTAGAGTGAAATGTCAACAATTACAAATTAAAACCAACTCAAACTAAAGAAAATGAAAAACAAAAAAAAAACAAAATATTGAGATATACAACTTTAAGTTTTCATACTAAAAGTACATTAAAAAGTGTTGTGTTGGAAATCTTCCTAAATCAAAAATCAGATCAAAATTGCACAAAAAACAAAAAAGAGTTTTGCTTTTATATATTTTTGTTTAATTTAAAAGTAATAATATTATTTTTTTACAAAAACACCAAAATATAGAATTTTATGTGCAGGTGTAAAATTTTTAAATCTAAAAAAAAAAATGAAATTATACTTCAAATAAAACAAACAAACAATCAATAAAAATAAGTTTACAAACAAAAATTAAAGTTGACCAAATCTAATTTGGGCTTAATTTTGTAAGTGTTGGATTTGCTAAAATTACTCCGCATCTTTACACAAATTCAACTACATTGAAGGAGACAGCGTGAAAGATCTTTCATCGTGGGATCCAACAACAATGTAAGTAAAAGTTCTTTATTTATAGAAAAAAATTTTAATGCATTAATTCATACATTCGGCAAATTATTCAGGTTTTAAAAATTTTTTTTATACCAAACAACGGGATTGTCTAGAGTCGCTGTTTTTCCACCACTAATAATTAAATGTAACACTCCATTACAGTTTCGTTTTGCATATGAAATTTTAACCACTGGTTTAGCACCTACATAGAGTGACCGATTCAGAAGTGAAATGTCGTGGGTTAGAATCGTCCTGCTCTCAAAGTAAATTTTTTTGGGTTGATTATTGCTTCTTTAGTAATTTGGCAACAATATTGTTTTTTTTTTTTTTTTCTTATCGACCTCATTTTGCTAATTTTTTTATGATTCTATAATTTTGCACATAAAATTATTTTATTATATTGCTTATTTACCTATCCGAATTGGATATGATATTTAAATTTATTTCAGCAATTTTTTTTTATTAATTTTTCACACACCGTCTTGGCAGTGAATTCTTTATTTATATTTTTTTCCTTAAAAAAAAATGCTAAGTGTAAAATATTCATGTATTATATTAGTTACCGGTAATTTTAACTTGGTTTTTAAATTAAACTATTTAAATTTAAGAAAATATTTAATAATGTTCAATTTAGTTTTTGTTTTTTTTTTTTTTTTAAATATGTAAGAGAATTTTTGAAATGAAATTCTAAAAACGATCTTACGATTTCTGGCGAATTGTTAGGATGGTTTAGAAAGCATTAGGGGTCATGTGCAAAACATTTTCCATTCAATGCATGACCATGGTTGGGAGGGGAATCATCGGTCCTAACAACTATACAGATACGTGGTCTAAACTTTGGTCTACTTTTCCACTAAGAACTTGTTTTTTCTTTTCCCTTTTCTGTTCTCTTCTTTTCATCTATATATTTTTGAATAAAAATCCAGGCATGCACATCTTAATAATTCCGACTTTAGCAACTTTGTATTTAGAGTTGTAACAACCCGAAACCACCACCGACGAGATAGAAGCCGGAACAAAGTTGCATGCTTCGCTATTAAAACTCCGAAAATATAAAAATATTTACAAAACATTAACGCATGTATTCTACACTCTTCGGATTTAATCAAATTATTTTGTAACAATAGTTCTGAAGATTGTATGGATATGCAAATTTTCAGGAATCTTCCGCCGCCATCGATGCCAAAGTTCAAATGGTATTCTCTCAAATTCCTCTTCTCTTCAACATGTTTTAATTGTTTTTTAACGTCGTTACAAAAACTATGTTCTCGGAAGTTTTACTTTTTACATTACTTTTTTTACCGTTTTTTACAATGTTTTTTACATTCTAACTTCAAAATAACAATCTACAGAACGATTTATATTCTTCAGTTTTGCATCCAAATTTGATTCAAACATGTTTCTATTATTAGTAGAAACTCTTAAGGTTGATATCATTAAACCAATTTTTATTTTTGATATTCCAAGACATAATCCTTTTTTAGAAACGTAATCGGCGGAAATGGGCCTTTGGCTTTTACTCTTCGATGGCGTCAGTGTCACTGTCATTGGTCGTCTACGTTCTTGGGTATGAACAATTTATTGAGATTATTTCCTTTCGAATTTACAAGGTTTTTTATCAACAGTTGCTCTTTATGTTTTGGTGAAAGATCTTCATCAATCCACGTGATTCGAATTGTTATTACAGAAATGGGGCTTACCAACTACTAAGTCTGATCGACATTTACTACACTTTTTGAATTTATTATTTACAACCTTAACAGGATTAACTAAAAATTTTCGTGGCTTGGTTTTCTACTTAAATCGCACAAAGTACACTCATATTTTTTTTTTTTATCAAATTTATATCTCGTGTTAGGATCCATTACTTTGCAATTTGAATAATCTGGAAATTTTAAAGTACGTAAATTTAATTCTTTTTTAATTTAACGATAGATCAGAATTCGACAAACATCACAAACTACACTGCGAAGACGTTCATCACATTCATCGTAGTTGACGTATAGTTCAATATTTTCCTTTAATACTTCCGAAATTTGAAGCATCGTATTTTTCTTCTTAAGGCAAACAAAACACATGTTGAGACGATTTTTATCGTGAATGGCAGCATGCTGTTTTGAAATCTGGAACATATTGTTTTGCATATAATGTTACTCTGTTTTATATAATAAACAATATTAAATGGGAGGTTTCTTGATTTATTTTGGCCTAAAGATTTAAATGATGGATTTGAAAATCAATAATTGTAAATAAACGTGTCGCTGATTAGGGATAACATTAATTTTTATAAGAGTTAGACAAGTTAAATACAAACCTAATAAACAATATATTGGAAAGTCTAAAAAATCTTTTAAATTTCTTTTTTCACAATTCTTTAGTATCCCATTTCGTTTATTGTCTAATCATTTATTAACTATCTAATTAGCAATAGTGCACTCCAATTACGTGCAATTTACAATACAATTTACAGCACAAAAATAATTTAAACTCTGAAAATTTAATTTATAACGAGTAATTTTTTTTTTTAAATTATGGGCTTTAAATTTTTTTACAAACTATCTACAATGTAAATAACTCTTCATTAGAAGTTTGTTCAAGACCACCGTGAAATAGTTTATCGTGTGTGTATCAGCAATTTGTTTATGTTATAAATTGTATTGAATGTATTGATACCATTAGATCAGAATGACTTTATGACGAACTGACCATTTGACTAACTCAAATAAATCAAACAAAGCATAAATATGCATAAAGAGTTTTAGATATTGAATATCAAATATAACACATAAGTTGGAATAGTGAATTAGTACATAAGAATCAAATATTAAATAAAGAGGGGTCATTCGTGATTGAAAACTAAAAACTAAAAGACGTTTGTTTTAATTCAACATCAAAACACCATTCATATTTTTTCCCATTACATTATATATAATAATTAATTTATAACTAGAATACAAAATAATATATGATTTCAACGTAAAAACCCATGATGACAGAAAAATAAACCAACACAGCATATTAAATAGCAACAAATTGATTGAATTGATGAAATGCTTTAAAACATTTGTTCGATTTTAAAAAACCTCTAGGTTTTGTTAAAAAGAAAAAAATTTTTTTACATTTCTGTTTGATGTTTGTGCGGTAATCGGGGAATTTAGTATCAATTAAAAAAAAAATTAACACGCCAGGCAAACGAACTGATGAAAATCTCATTCATTTAGTATTTTATCATTACCATAATCCTTTATGGTAATGATAAAAGAAAAAGAATTAGATGAATTGTATTCTACATATAGTATAATGAATTGTGCTGAAAGAGAATGAAGGCTCGATTTAAAAATAACAACAGGCAGAAAAAATAATATTAGACCAAAAGTTGAGAAATGGGTGTATAGTGGTGGTGTCACAACGAAAAGTAAAATACTCTATCAAAAGTAGAATATCGATACTCAAGAGATTTAAAAATCAGTCCATGCACTAAACAGATCATGGTATTCCGTTTAAATATCAAAAAACAAATCTAAATTTTCCTCAATTTGTTATTGTAATAAATAAATAATATCAAAAGTAAAAATTCTATCAAAATAAGAATATCTTTTACTTGAATATTCAAATATTCAATCAAAATATGATATTACAATTTAATATCAAATCAAATAAAAGGAAATTCAAGAAAAAAAACAATCCAATGTTTCTTAACATTGAACTTTATCAGAGACCAAAGTTTTTACAACAATTTAATGTAGGTTAGGTTAGGTTGGTAGTGGCTGCTTAACTAAAGGAAAAGCACACTTAGACTCTGGGGTCCATTGTGATACCACGGGACGAATAGGTGTTCCCCTCAGTCCCCACCGTAAAACCAGTTTGAGCTCCTGATGAAGCCCCTGATATGTGAAATGGCCACATTTGAGAGATCAGAGAGATCGTGAAGAAACGGCGATCCCAAGAAGATCGAAGTCTCGTTCTGAAGAGCGCCGAGCAATAGCAAAGGAAGTGTTCTCTGCTCTCCAACTCCTCCACATCCATGCAGCTACGACAGAAGTCATTTGACGAGACTCTGAGGCGTTCAGCGTGTCTCCCTATGAGGCAGTGCCCAGTGATAACGGCAACTACTGTCGAAATCTTCCCACGGGGGAGTGCGCTTATGATTCAGAGCCCACTAGTGCGCTTATGATTCAGAGCCGGCCAAATTTGTCTCGTGATCCTGCACGTTGATCCATTAGCCCATCTGTTGTCCGTTGTTCCGAAGTTCCAGCTTGAACTATTCCAGAGGTGTACCAACACATTCCAAGTCCGCTGGTAATGCCCTGTCTTGCCAGCTCATCAGCTTTAGTTTCTCGGTATATTCCTGTGCCCTGGGACCCATATGAGTCTGATGTCGAACTGCTTGGCCATTTCATTTAAAGACGTGCGGCAGCTAAGGGTGGTTCTTGTTTTCAGGAACATTGATTGCAAGGATTTTACCGCGGCCTGACTATCGGAGTAGATGTTGACTGCGGTTGTAGACAGAATATTCCGACCCAACCAGTCAGCAACTTCCTTTATTGCCAGTACCTCTGCCTGATAAACACTGCAGTGGTCTGGCAATCTGCGAGCCAGATTTAGTCCAAGCTCCATTGAATAGACTCCGAAGCCAACTTGGCCACACAATTTCGATGCGTCAGTATAGAAATTTATGGAATGCCTGCTACCTGAAATCCTCCCAGACCAAGATTCCCTGGTCGGTATTAGAGTGTTGTAGTGTCGTTCGAATACACTCCTCGGGATAGTATAATCCACGTTCAATGGCAAGTTTCTGTCAGTCAGGATAACTCCATGGCCACAATTATGACCACACCATTGTATTGTGATTCTTAGTCGAATAGCCGATGATTCCTCCGACTGCTTTCCTAATACGTCCAAAGGTATTAGGTGTAAGAGGATGTTCAAGGCATCCGTAGGTGTAGTACGAAGGGCACCAGTGATACACATGGAAGCCATCCTCTGTACCCTTGCAAGAAGGTTGGTATTGGAGGCCTTCTCTAGAGCAGGCCACCAAAAGATGACCCCGTACAGCAGTATTGGGCGAGCCACCGCTGTGTAGATCCAGTAAGCAATTTTCGGACTGAAGCCCCACCGCTTACCAATGGCCTTTTTGCAGGAGTATAAAGCTTTAGTCGCCTTCTTCGCCCTTTCCTCCAAGTTCCGTCTGAAGTTCAGCTTCCTGTCCAGGAATACGCCAAGATACATGGCTTCATCAGAGAGGGCGATTTCAGTACCGTAAAGAGAAATAGGGTCGAAGGTAGGTATCTCATACTTCCTCGTGAAAAGAACAAGTTCCGTTTTGGTCGTTTAGTTACAATTTTGGCATACTCTTTCCAGACCGAAACTACTTGCCCAGCTAGATAGCTTAGTGAGAGCCTTCTGTAAAATATCTCTAAATGTGGATAGAAACTTCCCATTTACGGCTATGGCCACGTCATCAGCATAGGCGACCACGTTGCAGCCTTGTCTCTCCAACGAAACTAGCATCGAGTTTAGCGCTAAGTTCCATAGAAGTGGTGACAGAACGCCTCCTTGTGGCGTTCCCCTGTTCACAAATTGGGATATTAGAGTCGTTCCCAATTTAGACGTTATCCGTCTGTTGGCAAGCAGGTTTCCAATCAGTCAGATGATCACAGAGTTCACTCCTAGACTAGATAGTGCCGCTAATATCGAGTCCGGTGTGACATTGTTAAAAGCCCCTTCTATATTCAAAAAGGATGTCATGGTGTATTCTCCTACCAAGAGCGATTTCTCGATGGTACTTACAAGCTCGTGAAGAGCTGTTTCGGTTGACCTTCCCTTGCTGTAAGCGTGTTGTCGCGCCGACAGCAGTTTAGGATCAATAACTCTTCGTAAGTAAGAATCTATCATACGCTCCATTGCCTTCAATAAGAACGATGATAGACTTATTGGTCTGAAGTCTTTTGGGACAGTGTGTGAACTTTTTCCAGCTTTTGGAATGAACACCACTTTCGTCTCTCTCCACTTCAGGGGAATATAAACTAAGTTTATACAGCGACACGTGCTGCAATTTAGCTAGAATGATACCGTCAGGTCCTGGAGATTTGTAAGGTTTGCAGCTTCTAATCGCCCAGTTCAGTGTTGGTATGTTGACTATCTCCGAAGCAATAAAAAGTTGCCCGGAAAATGGGTGTCCAGTAGCAGGCTAAGTGATTCCCCCACTAGAGGTAGTCCACACCCCAATGGATCTTTCAAATAACCTAATGTGTGAGGGTTAGAAGCCAGAACCTTTCGCAACCTGGATGCTTCGGAAACGTTTTCTATATTATCACAGAATTTTTTCCAAGAATAACAGTTTGCCATTCTAATCTTGTAGGTACTAAGCTGCAGCTTGTAGGCCAACCAATCCTCGGCAGCTCTTGAAGACTTTGCCTTGTTAAAGAGTTTCCTGCAGGAGTCTCTGCCCTGTTGCAGCTCGCTAGACCACCATGGTGGTTTCTTCTTGCCCTTTGGCCTTGCCGCGGGGCAAGAAGCGTCTAAAGATTTGTTAAAACCGTCGTAATATGATCCACAAGACCACCAATGTCCTCGGAATTACGCGGTTCGGATAATGATATTGTCGCCAATAACCCGGCATAGGTTTTCCTGTACTTAACCCAATTTGTCCTCTTCAGATTTCTGGGGACACTCCACTGGGTCTTTTTCTCTAAGCAAAAATTCAATGTATCGATGGTCAGAAAAGGAGTGGTCATCCAACACCCTCCAACAATCAAATTTATCAAATAATGTGTCCGATACAAAGGTAACGTCAAGAACCTCCCTGCGAATACTAGTTACAAAAGTCGGTTCATTTCCCTTGTTACATATATATATAGGTTAGTACTAAATAAAAACTCCAAAAGTAACTCACCTCTTTCGTTCAAATTGGTACTTCCCCAAAACGGATGATGTGTATTGACGTCACAGCACAGCACTAATTGGTGTGTAGTCCTTTCGGCTTCCCGGATTAGCTTTGCCACATTGTCTGGCGGAATAGGCCCAGGATCACAAAAAAGGTGGAGGCGAGCCAGATTGATTTCCCATCTAACCCCAGGCTGGCCGCTATTACATCCCTGTCACTGAAATTAGATAACAAGAAAATGTTAAGGCTGTTCCTCGCCAAAATGCAGGTCCTTGGTGCACCTTTATCTTTAGCGACGAACAGCTTATAATCAGGAGTCTTCAGTCCGCAAATCCTGCCTCCACAAACCCAGGGCTCTTGGATGAAGACTATGTCTACTTCACCTGTCGTCAGGCGAAGTATAAGTGCAGCCGTGGCGGCTTTACAGTGCTGGAGAATTATTTGTAGGAGCCGCATCATCTGTAGCTGCCTCCACGTCCATCTCCCTTACCGTGATTTCGGCCTCATCCTCCGGGCTATCAAGGAGGTCATCTTCGCCACCAAATAGGCCTAAAGCGTCCCCCAACAGTTCGGAGTCGGATGTTAAGTATCCATCCTCAATGGCTGTTTGGGAGCTCTCCTCAGCCTGGACTTCACCTGTGGTCCCCTCCCCAGCAGATTTTTCTACTGGTTTGGCGATCTCCGTGATTGGTCCTTGGTCGCCCTTGTAGACTTTTATTTGGATTTGCCCAAAGCCATAAGAAACTGCCGTTTTTCCCGGTTAAATGCGGTAGGGATTCGACATTGAGTGGTAGTACTACCTGTCTACGGTTCCCCTCCGCATCACCAAATCTACCAATCTTCCAATTGTGTGTTGGAAGGTTAGGATTGCAGACCTTCAGCATCTTTAACACGGATTCAGCGTCCCCGGGAGTTGCCGGAATCCAAGCATGCGCTCTAGGTCGGGACGGGATGTTATGCTTTTGCACGACATCCAGTTTTGCTCCCGGCCATAGCTCTCCAACTTTGCTGACGGCAGCCTTATACAAGGCTATTGATCGTTGATCAGCAAAAGCTATCAACTTTGCGCGGCCTTGATACCAGCCTGCGTCGCGACAGGTTGGAGGTGGGCCTGGCATGTCCTCAAGGGCGGTGAAAAACACTTCAGCTAATTTAGCCTCCACATAACTCCACTTGTCCTTGGGGATAGTGCCATCTCCCCTGTTAATGATTACCATAACAAGGTTGTCTTTGACAACCTGGCTAAACGACTTCGGCACAGCATTGCCGGCCACCTTAGTGCGTTAAGGTAATGGTTTCTCAGATGGCGAGTGCAACCTTTTAGCCGTCTTCGAAGTGTCCTGATTGCTATTACTGCCAGGAACACTTGTCTTAGCTGAGAGGTCCTGTTCTTCACTGACCTTTTTAGCCCATGTGAGCGATTCTCTATTTTCAGTCAGCGTCGCTGGATTTAATTTCCCCAACCTTTCGATAATTTTGAGGCACAACCTTCTCTGGCTGTACCTTACCTTAGACGGACAGACTTTATTACCCCCTGTCTTGGCAGACATAGACCCCTCCTTAGCAGCTGTCCCATGGTGACCGAATTTGATCGTAGCCACTATGGGTTTGCTGCCAGTACTGAGGATTGAATTCGGACCGACAACGGACCCCAACCCACTTGAGCTTTGATCAGAGGTCGCAGCGTTTTCTACATGGCCAGACTCCTGGGTCTTAGCCTTTGAATAGCTGCTAGCTGAGCTAGCAGCAGACTATGAGGCAGAGCCTCGAATTTTGTTTGTTTTTGTTTTTTGTTTTTAAAATTAACTTGCATTTTTGGTCCCACTAGTGTAGGGGAAAGAATATCAGCCGCGCCATAGCCCCCAGTAACGCAGTAAGGGCGGCCCACTGGTTCTACGTACTCGCTAAGGTGCCCAGGTATCAGCGAGGCTCCGTTAAAATACAGTCGGTAACCCCTGACTGCAAACCGTCCGGTGAGCACGGGTCGCGTAACACTCCGGATTAGGAGTGAGTAACCTTTGGCCGTGCACCTTCAAAGTTCTAGGCATGGCCCAGGTTCAGGAAGAGGTACTGACACAGTAAAACCCATTCCCTTACCTGCCTCATATAAGGAACCGCAGTGCACTTAAGCTACCGCATCGCGGCAAGATTATTACTCGTGACGGTAGAAAAAAAATTTAATGTAGCTTTGACAAACAGTTAATTCTCTACAAAAATTGCTTCATGTGAACCGGGACTTAATATACAATTCTCTTATTAAAAACGTACCGTTCTCTTATGTATTTGTTTTTTCTCTCCTTGTAGAAACACAAAACAATTCACAATATAAAAAAAAATAAATTAAAACATGCTATAGTAAATGCACTTATGAAAAAAAATAACAAATTGATGTACTGATGTAAATGTTAGATTGTCAAAGGTAAACAAAAAAAGAGTGTTGGTAAGTTCGTATAATAAAAAACAGAGTGGCTGAGTTTCAAATAAGTAGGACAGTTCTTGTCCAGTTGTTATGTATAACCGATAACAAGCAGTAAGGTTACCAAAATTATCAAAAATAAAACACAAAAGTTTAGGTTTTCTATATAAAAAAATCAAAGTAATTCGAAAGTTATTTTCCTTATATTTTTCCTTTAAAGAATATATACATATCGAGGGATTATATTCAAAAAGTGCTATCTAACATTTTCTCTAAAATATGTTTTTATAGCAACGTATTCTCTGACTAATTTGTCATCTGTCATTTTATTTAAAAAAAAAAAAGTATTTCCAATGCTTTTTTTCATAAATTTTATATTATGCTATCTAACACACATGTTCTTTTGTTAGTAAAAAAGTGCTATCTACATTAAAAATATGTGTGTATATAATAAAATGATAAAGTTATTTTTTATAAAATATGAACAAAATGAATGCCCTACAGCGTATTAGAATCAATTATATTTCATCTAAAGAAGATGAGGACGATCTTATAACAGATTTGTTATTCAAAACTTGTCACAGTTATAATTGCAAATTAAAATTTATTCTAGATTCCGAGAATGAACATATTTTCTGCTTCGAAAAAGCGTGTGAAGGGGCTGCAATATTTAGGATTTTCTACAACCGATACAGTTGTAAAACAAAATGTAACAAGAAAACAAACAGAACTTGCAAGACACTGCCAAATATTAGATGACGAAGCTAGAAAAGCTATATTTGAAAAGGTTTGGAGTATGTCCTGAGAAAGTAAGCAAGTTTTTGTAAAGACCCATGTAGCACAGCTTTCTACAAAAAGAAATTCTGTGGAAAATTCTAGAAAACAGATCAGCTTCATATATAAACTTCCTTACAACCAAGAAGTGCTTCAAGTAGGTAGAACTATGTTCCTTTCCACTCTTGCTATAAATAGAGGAATGTTAAGATAGTGGTTGGTCAATAAACCGCCAGTTCCGTCGCCTCACTACAAAAACAAGCGGTCTAAACGTGATTTGAATAAAGGCGGTTGTACAACATACTTAAAGCAATATTTCGATAAACAGGACAAAGTGGAAATCATTATTGCCGCAACGACAGTGGTAAGATATACATAGCAATACTATTCAAAAATAAAGCACATATTTGTAATGACTATAAATCTAAATGTTTGCAGAATGCGATTACAATGCCAAGCATATATTCTGGGCGTAACGTTTAATCTCCCCGGAAAGGCCATGTTTTGTTTGGCACAATTTCTAATATGGGCCTAGATATTATCTCAAGCGGAGAACCAACATACTGGCCGACAGATAGACAAAAGATTCCCGATCTAATCGATTTGGTGTCAAATTTGCAAATTTGTTTACACTCAAAGAATATTTACACTTCAAAAAAAAAACGTTAATAATATTATTTAAAAATCTTGCTATTACTACAGAAAAATTTATTATTTTTTGCTGTCAAATTTGATCATTTTAAAAAACATTTTAAAAATAAAAACTGCTATAGATTTTAATTGCATTTGTAACAATGGTAGGTTCTGTTTATTATTATTTTTTACTCTGTTTTTCGTACTTAAATAACAGACATATTTCTCCATGGGTAGTTGGTTGTATATATTTTTGCAGTTTCCTTAGCATAATATCCAAAGTTTCTAGAGTCAATTTCTTCATTGCACGCAAGTACTTCTAGGATTATTTTAAATCTGCAAATAAGGTTTAAATCCACTCCTGTTATTTCAGATGCTGTTTCTGGATCTGAAAAGAATCTTCTTGTGGTATTGCCATCATTTGTATTGCCTGACCCTTGTTTTGGCTGATCTATAATCAATCCAAATTTGCGGTATTCATCTTGAACATGTTTCTTTTTTGAACTTCTTAACTCTTTGTTGGTTTCGTTGTTTCTTATTGATCCTGAAGACCCGAAATCCAAATCATAACTGATTTTTAGTATGTGTTCCATAAGTCGTATTCTTGCATGTAGTGGTGATAATCCAAATTCATATGCATTGGTATTATCTAATGATTTTGTCGGGACTTGGTTTAATTGGCTTGATGTTGCTTGGCATATAATGCAGCTGGATGCAGCCTTCGTGTTAGTCAAAGCCTGACCTACTTTTCCATCTATCATTGTCAGCACTAATTGGTAGCTTACTTCAATTTGCTGCCCATCTTACTGTAATTGTAATGGCTGCAGTGTTGTAATTTGGGCCTTGATATCACTAACTTCTTTGTTAATGGCATCATGAGTTTCTTTTTTGAATTCAAATTTGATTGGCCTGCAGTATTTCGTAGAAGACGATGTCTAATTTTTCCAAATATCCATTGTTTGCGTTGTACTAGTTGAAGGCTCTGAGTCTTCCAAAATCTTTTTCAATCGCAATGGTACAAATGATACCATGAACATATCTGAGTCCGAAAAATTTTCACATACTACTTGTTTGTATTGTTTCTGTCCCGAAGAACCATCACATCCCCATTTACAAAAAAGAATTAACTTTGTGTTTCCATATTTCTTTAACTCATTTCCTTTTATTGATTGAAGCAAGCGTTCGGCTGTGTGATCAAGTAGAGATTGTAGTTGTACCTCTGCCGAAATTGGTGTGATTGTAATAGTGTCCTTTGATGGCAAACAGTCCATTTTAGCAGCGGTTATGTGATGATATGCTGGATACATATTTGAGCCTTTTTCAATCGCTCGCAATCTGAGCTGAATATACATATTGCTGTTTTGTTAATTTCAATTCCAGAAATAATGCTAATGCCTCCTCATTTGTGAACTGTTTTGCATCGCTCGGAGTTGGTATACTTTTGTTCTCACTGGACTAGCTTTAACAACTTTTTCAGTGATATCCACTTTTGTTAATTGGTTCTGTGATCGTAATTGATGTATGAAAGATTCTTTTATATTTGTACAACCAATTTCATCGTTAACATCTTGAAGTTTCCGCCTCTTAGATCTATCGCTGCAGTTATCTTATCTTGCTTTGCTGTTGCACTTTTTATATAAAAATTTTGTTTATTGTAGCTAACTTCTTTGTAGTGTTTTTTTAGTGCTCTGCCGAAATTAGATGATTGCTCTTATATTTCGGTGCTACACGAATTTAAGTTTAATTTTATTTTAACATAACTAAGAACATCTTCTTGGTTTTTGTTTCTAAAATACTCTTCGGCCAGTTCTTTATAACTGAAGCTCTGAATATTTTTATTTGCGACTGTTATTGCTGAAATATATTAGAGCAATTGAGTTTGTATTCAAATGTCGCTTTCTTATAAGCCTTCTCATAAACCATCATGCTATGTTTCTAGGTAAAATAAAAAGGTAAGAACATGGCATTAGTGCATTGCTACCTAAAATAAACTGATAAAGTAACCACAAAATAGCGATTTTTAAGAAGAAAATGTCACGGTTAAAGTATTATTTAAATATTTAAAGTTACACTATACATAACAGAATGTTTATAAGTTTATTTTTTATTGTATTATTTACTTATTGTAAACAATACGAATATGTTAATTTAATTTTATAAAATCAAAACCCAGTTAAAAATGGGAAAAGTGCAAATTAATAAAATTATATTAAGTTAGGTGTGGGTTAAAGTGACATCACGTATAGATAATAAGTACATGCAATTTTTCAATAAAATTGGGCCAATTTCCCCTAATAAACAAAAAATTAAACATTGTTAAAAATGTTATATAATTGGGGAAATTTACCCAATGTTAAAATTAAATCTAGATAATATAATTTTATCTTTGATAATAAAATTGCATGTAAAGCTATAAATTTTCCTGTATGTGCTGTCACATGAACCCACACCTAAATAGATATAATTTTATTTAATTACACTATTACCATTTTTAGCCGGGTACGTTATTTTTTTTTTATTTACTAGAATATAAATTTAAAAAAAAAAAAGAATTTACTTAAAGTTAAAGTTTACTTAAAGTTAAAGTTACTATTTTGTACCAAATACATGTACAAGTCATCTCTATATGCAAAAAAATAAACTTCTTACCTTTATTCTGATATAAGTTCTGGTTTCATTTGGCTCATATTTTACAGAATAATACCAAATACATTTAAGATTATTCTATCTCTAAGAACAAAAAAGTTACAGATTTTTGATCCGATAAGGACTAAAATTTTCCACTGTGCGCCGCCTTACTTGGAACAAACACATAGAATCAAAATTAACACAAATAAAATTAAAATTAGTTCAACTTACAGGGATAATTGGCAGAAATTCAAAGCTAATTCTTGATTGCAAGTTATTGATATATAATTCAATCATGAAACCTATTCGGGGCTACGGTATACAGTTATGGGGAACCGCTTCAGCTTCTAACATAGAGAAAATACAAAGATGCCGAAACAAGATCCTAAAGTTGATTACCCGCACCCCATGGTATGTGAGAACCTCACAATTGCATAGAGAATTAAACGTACCCCTAGTTAAAGTCGAAATTATGAAAAACTGTTCAAGCTACTTGAAGAAACTAGAAACTCATCCGAATCTGTTAGCACGTGACCTTCTCAACAATCGCATCCACCAACGCCTAAGAAGGAGAGAGACTGCAGATCTTCTAATAAATGCTTGAGGTTATCTAAGCCAATAAATTTTTATTTATTTCGAATTTATGTATAAACATTAAATTTTTTCTGGCACTGGCCGGATTTAATAAGTTAAGTATTAGTTCTAAGATTTGAACAATTATTGTTAGTTCACTATGTGAAGATCCAATAAATAAATGCATGAGAAAAAGTCAGGTTCGTCTGGTATCAGCTTTTACGTTTTATAATTTTTTTGACGAACAAAATCTGGCTCTATATAAGCCTCATAAATCATATTTATCGGATTCAGAGCCAAACAAGTTGGATTACATGAATATAACATACATGTTTTGAAAAAAGAACGTGCACAATTGGAAAAACAACAGGACAAAGTTGTAGCTCAAGAAGAAGCACTAAAACTTTGTCCCGATATAAACGCATCCGCTATTTACTATAGACAGCGCCTTCAAGTACATAACTTTACAATTTACACTCTCGTAACCCATCAATGTACAAATTACTGGTAGAACGAAACTATTGGCGATCTGTCTGCATCGACGCACTATGGGGAATTTTTCTGGAATCTGTGGCAAAAATCAAAAATTTTATAAAAGCTTTTGGTAAATTGAATGATTCTAGTGGATATAGATCTAATTGTGGATCAAGAATCCGAAATCCGTTACAAAATCCAATAAAAAATTGCGGTTTATAGGGACGCTCAAAGCTGATTAATTTCTTCAGTGTACAAAAAAAAACAAAAAGTGAAAGAAATTATCAGCTTTACAATTTAATTATAGACAAACTATAGAACCAATTATTATGTTTGTTTGTTTGGTGCTGTTTGAAAGGTACGTACGAATCCAATCAAATAAAACAAAAATGGAGTTTTTCCGAGTCTTAGTTAGTCAAAAATCACAGTTTTAAAAAAACACTATATTTAGACCATTTTCCAACTTTGATAGAATAGAACTAAAAAAGTTTCGATTAGCTTCGGAAGTTATTACTTCAGGGTTATTAAGTGCTCATTGCTCTACCGTATTCACTTCAAATTGGCTGCATATTCTTGCCTATTTGCATGTTATTACGATAAAAGTGCGGCAACCTTGAAATAAAAAAATTAGTCCAGGTGCACAGAAACAAAATTCAAGCAAAAATTTAAAATTTTTGTCCCGTTTTTTTTTAAATTGTTTATGTCTTTAGTTTTTAAATGAATCTCTGAAAACAAACTGTGCTTAGATTTTAACACTATTGCTTTTGTTTTCGAATTCTACATTATTGGTAAATTCGATTTTCTTGTGCTCGGACGTGTTTTTTTATTTTGAAGAAAATATTAAAAAGTGTTTTGACAAAAAATTTGCCAATATTTAATAGAGAAAAAAAAACGGACGTGTTTTTTTATTTTAAAATGCTAAAAATATATTTCAAATAGATTTCTCAAAAGAAATTTTGCCGACACTTAGAAGCTGAGCCCAAGTAGTATTTATTTAAACGAAGTAAATTTGTTGCTGAGTAAAGGTAATAATAATGAAATATATGCATTTAAGTCTCATAAAATAGTGATTTTGTATTATGATTTACAGCTGTTTTGGTTTAGTGGCCCAACAGAACGTGCATAATGTCGCTACAAAATTCTGTAATATTTGATTTGTTCCGTAACTCCGAAAACACAAGTGCATTTGAATTGGCTGTTTTGAAAGAATTGCACATTTTGCAGGAAAAGGTGGAACCAAGCGATGATATAAAGACAAAACTTCACAACATTTAGTTTTTTATTAAGAAAAAATGACAAACGTCCAACCGTTCATGTGTTCAGGAAAAAGAACTCAAACTGGCTAATGAAATTTTCTTCCTTTATAAATTGAATCCTTCAGTAGTGGAAATCAAGAATGGAAAAACTGTAATTGTTGATTATGAATTTTTTCTCACAAGGATTGACGGCAAAATATTGAACGAAATTGCCAACACAACGTCAACATTGAAATGTGCAATATGTAAAAAGTCACAGAAAGACTTTCAAAACAAAGATGAACCAACAAGTACTGACAACAATTATGAATATGGAATTTCTCCATTGCACGCTGGAATTAGATGTATGGAATTCATTGAGAAGCTGGCGTATACTATTCTCCGAGAGGGGGAAGTTTTTGATGAGAATACGCCACCAAAAGAAAAACAAAATGTTCGAAAAAAAATTATACAAAATGAACTTTCAAGAGGCTTGGACTCAAAATAGATTTCCCAAAATGTGGATATGGAAATAGTAATGACGGAAACACTTCAAGAAAATTTTTTGAGAATGATGAAGTAACAGCCCAGATTACTGGTGTCGATAGAGACATTATAAGAAGATTCGCCATTATTTTAAATGTAATCAACTGTAAAGAAAAGGTTAACTGCACTAAGTTTGAAGAATATGCTGCAAAAACAGCCCATCTATAACGTCAAATGTATCCAACTAAAAAACTTACTCCCACGGTTCATAAGATTTTAGCTCATGGAAGACACTTAATTGAATACCAAGTCTTGCCAATCGGAGAGTTATTGGAAGAAGCTCAATAATGTAGACACAAGGATTATAAAAAATTTAGATACGCGAATACATGCAAAATTTCCCGTATAAGACAGAACGAGGACCTCTTCAACATGTTGACGGCTTCTTCCGATCCATTAATTTCATCTTTGAGACACGTGAAATCGTAAAAGGATTTGGAGGAAAATAATTATAGTACCGAAATGAAAAGTTTATTGGATATCACTTCAAATGCTATCGATTATTTTGAAGAAAATTTGTAAACAAAAATATCTATTTTAAGAAAATAAATATACTGTTAAATATAATTTTATTAATTAAAAAGGAATATTTGTTATGTAAGTTTAAAAATAAATCAAAAGTGTTTAATTTGGTAGTGAAAACGTGAAGACTTTCGGATTTACACAATATGTATTGTGAAATTATAAGTCCTCTGAGTGGTTAATTAATAAAATTTCATTGCGAAATTTGGAATTTTGAGAACTTTGGGTGTTTTTCTTTATAAAAAACATCGGGAAAATAGGTCGGTAGTGGTCCGATTTCATTACAAAATTTTTTTAAAATATAATACAGAAATTAATAAATTTGGCATCTTTTGTGGCATTTTAACCAAATTTTGAAGAAAATTTGTACGGGGGCTATGTCCAAACGTGGACCGATTTCAAAGATTTTTTATAGATCTCTAATAAACCCTCATGATTCAAATTTCATCGCAATAGAATAACATTTACTACATTCAGTGGCATTAGAATCAATTTTAAGGAAAATTTGTATGGGGACTAGGTCCAAACATGGGCCGATTCGAGCAAATTTAAGTAGAGTTTGTCTTTGGATTAAAAGCACTTTAAGTTCCAAATTTCAGCACATTATCTGTATATTTGCAACCACCAAAATAATATTGAATTTTGGTAGGACATATTGAAGCCCCCTGTGGACCTAGCACCCTCCGCCAGCACTCATATTAAAGGTAAGGAAGTCATCTTTCAATATCATCTTTTAAAATATCTTTATTATTTTAAAAGTTATGATTTTTGCAACGAAAAAAGTCAAAAGGCCCCACTGTGCGACGTTCATTTCATATATAATACATCATTTAAAGATCCATTGTTTGTCAGGTACGTTACCAATCATAATATAAGTATTCCGATGGTTATAGCTATCAGGATTGTAACCATTATTTATCAAATACACTCGCCTTTTCCTCTATAGCAAATAATAAAATAATTGAGCAGAAGTACTTAGAGAAGGTTCACACTCAAATGGAGTTAACATTACGCACGCTAAGATTGAGATGAAGCTGAAAAATCAGACAATTTTTTTGCCAATTTTGTAAGAGTAACAAAAGAAGCCAGAAAGACCATCAAAATGGATACTTAAATAGTAAAGATGCAGCTCTGTGAACTTGGCACCCGACTTTTGAAAATTGGGATTTTTTTTTGCGATTCTAACAGAATTTTGTATGTAGTTGATTGTAGTAATAAATATTTCGTTTGTAGTTGCTTAAAAAAAAGTTATAGGACTTTGAAAAAAAAACCCATCCCCCGGATTTGAAGGCACTCATATCTAATGGTTGATTCTTGTAGAGAATCGTTTGTAGTTGATTGTAGTGAAGGAATTTCCGTTTGTAGTAGCAAGGAAAAAAAGTTATAGCCGATATATTTTTTTTTAATTTTTTTTTTTGTTCAAAATTGTGTTCGTGCTCTATAATAATTTGTAGTTGGTTGTAGTGACTGCTAAATTGTTTGTAGTTTCGCGAAATCTAAGCGGAAGTCTGAATATATCGAGATCTCGGTCGGAAATCATTTGTAGTCGATTGTAGTCACCGCTTATTCGTTTGTAGTTTCGCGAAAACTAAACGAATTAGCAACCACTGCATTCAACTTACAAACGATTTCCGAGCTAGATTTCGATGTATTCTGACTTCCGCAACCGGAAATCAGAATACATCGAAATCTAGCTCGGAAATCGTTTGTAGTTGAATGTAGTGGTTGCTAATTCGTTTGTAGTTCCTCAAAAAGCAACTACATTCAACTACAAACGATTTCCGAGCTAGATTTCGATGTATTCTGATTTCCGGTTGCTTTTTGAGGAACTACAAACGAATAAGCGACCACTACATTCAACTACAAACGATTTCCGAGCTAGATTTCGATGTATTCTGATTTCCGGTTGCTTTTTGAGTAACTACAAACGAATTAGCGACCACTACATTCAACTACAAACGATTTCCGTGCTAGATTTCGATGTATTCTGATTTCCGGTTGCTTTTTGAAGAATTACAAACGAATTAGCGATTTCGATGTATTCTGATTTCCGATTGGTTTTCGCGAAAAAAATTCAAAAATATATATCGGCTGTAACTTTTTTGCCTTGCTACTACAAACGGAAATTCCTTCACTACAATCAACTACACACGATTCTCTACAAGAATCAACCATTGGATTTGCGTGCCTTCAAATCCGGGGGATGGGTTTTTTCAAAGTCCTAAAACTTTTTTTTTAAGCAACTACAAACGAAATATTTATTACTACGATCAACTACATACAAAATTCTGTAAGAATCGCAAAAAAAATCCCGATTTTCAAAAGTCGGGTGCCAAGTTCACAGAGCTTAAAGATGCCCTTTGTTGCTCTATATGTGAACTATGATTTCTTTAAAGACCAACAAAAAACTTATTAGTTTCACATCCATTAGACCTGGGCCCTATTCCACAAAACAACTTATCAACTTTCCACTTTGCACTTATCAAATTTTTCGTCAATTTGCAAAACTTTATGTTCCTCAGAACTATAAAATTTGATAAGTGATAAGTTGAAATTGATAAGTGTAATTTGCAAAGTCTTTCCGATTTTTATATTCTCTTTGCAATTTCTGTTCCACGTACGTTCTCTTGTGCAAAGTTAATATTGAAAAGTTAATATTGAAAAGTTAATATTGAAAATAATATTGCAAATGTCACCTTCATCACCTTTTTCAATCGCACGCAATCTGAGCTGAATATACATATTGCTGTTTTGTTAATTTCAATTCCAGAAATAATGCTAATGCCTCCTCATTTGTAAACTGTTTTGCATCGCTCGGAGTTGTTATACTTTTAAGAATCCGTTTTGTTCTCACTGGACTAGCTTTAACAACGTTTTCAATGACATCCACTTTTGTTAATTGGTTCTGTGATCGTAATTGATGTATGAAAGATTTTTTTATATTTGTACAACCAATTTCATCGTTAACATCTTGAAGTTTCCGCCTCTTAGATCTATCGCTGCAGTTATCTTATCTTGCTTTGCTGTTGCACTTTTTATATAGAAATTTTGTTTATTGTAGCTAACTTCTTTGTAGCGTTTTTTAGTGCTTTGCCGAAATTAGATGATTGCTCTTATATTTCGGTGCTACACGAATTTAAGTTTAATTTTATTTTAACATAACTAAGAACATCTTCTTGGTTTTTGTTTCTAAAATACTCTTCGGCCAGTTCTTTATAACTGAAGCTCTGAATATTTTTATTTGCGACTGTTATTGCTGAACTATATTAGAGAAATTGAGTTTGTATTCAAATGTCGCTTTCTTATAAGCCTTCTCATAAGCCATCATACTATGTTTCTAGGTAAAATAAAAAGGTAAGAACATGGCATTAGTTCGTTGCTACCTAAAATAATTGTCGTATATGTAGTACATTTATGTATAAATGTATGTAAGCACAATGAGGTGCTAGTAAAACAAAATCAAAACAAACAAACCTACATACACACACACGTACATTGGCTAGCGACAGTAAAATGTACAACAGAAAATATCAAGTGGATATTGGGGTAGGTCAAGCGACGTTAATAAATGACTCAGTGTGTTTGTTTGACTAAGCGGGTTACAGTTACAAAGTAATGCAATCGAATAGAGTTGATTGATCGACATGTAGATCAACTATATTTGATTTCATGTGTAAACCGAATACAATGCATGTGTTAGTGTATTGTATCGGCATGTACTTTAACCAGTACAATTCCACTCCCTTTGTTTGGAATTGTACTCAATGTATGAAATTAATTTTAATAGAAAAACCACCCAAAATTCATAGTCGCCTGGTACAATTGTACATATTTATGTTTATACTAATATTAAAAATAGAGTTAGAACAAAATTATAATTATGGAGTGACTTTAGAAAGCCACACCCAAAACTATTTTAGAATCACTCACAATTGTTAGTTTATAAGCAGGGACTTTATTAAATAAAGAAGGCTTTTTATTCCAACAACCGAACAATACAGATGTCTAATTAATTGAACGCTCACACGATGATATAAATCCAAGCAACGATGCATCCTTTCAACTAATAAAGTAAATCATTATTCTTTTTCCATTATATGGCGATCCTGCCACCGAATCCTGCCGACTGCGACCGAATCCTGCCGAATCCTGTGGATGGGAAGACATCCAAGCAACAGAAAGAATCCTGTAAGTAAGCCGTACCGCCTTAAACATACCTAACGTGAGTGAAAATGGTAGATAGCAGTAAGCTAAACCATTAGTTTACCACCAACGGCATAATAGCAGTAGAAAGTGCAAACTTAACTGCGTATATTGCGTTGAGGAAAGTTCTGGCTCAACGATAATAACAACAACTATCATCAAAAGCTGAGGATGAAAACAACTAGCCTGTTCCTGATTTATATTTTATTTTTTGGTTCGTATAAAAGTGTAATAATAGAAATAACCAACAGACACCGCATTGGCGAGGTTGGTGGAATTTCTAAAAAGAAAGTTTTTTTTTTTTTTTTGAAGTTTGTGAAAGTATTTATAAAATTATGAAGTGAAATTTTGTAAAATGGTTATTTTATAAATTTTTTTAAAAGCAGTGAAGTGAAATTTTTATATTTAAGTAAATATTTTATAAATTTTTAAATTTTCGTGAAGGTGATTTTTGAAGAATTTTTTTTTTTTTTTTTTAAGTAAAGTAAAAGTGAACTTGCATACTTGCGTCTATATATCATTTTTGCGACAAACACCACAGATGGTAGTGGATAGCTTACGGTGAAAAAACTAGTTAAAATCCGATGGAAGAATCTTGGGAGGAATTGGAAAAGGGAATGCGTATAGCGGAAGAAAATTGGCAAAAACAATTAAAAGAATACGGAGCAGAGGCACCAAAGCCAGACATTTTGAAACTCGGACCAAAGCCTATCAAGATTGCACAGAAAATAAAAGTGGTTGAACCAAAATATGAAATTTTTCCATTGCCGAAAGTAAGGAAATCAAGAGGCGATTTTGTAAATCGTAAGAAAAAGGAATTGACGATGATGAATTCCGAATTAACATATACCAAAGAAGAAGATAAAAGAACCAAGCTGATTGAACGTATAGCGAAAATAAAATCGGATATTAAAGAGTTCCGGAAAGCAAAGAAATTATCGAAAAAGAAAGATGGGGAGCACCCAAACTAAAATCAACGAGGTAATCTCAGCTACATCCCAAGCACCAACAGCAGTAAGCATAAGTCTTGAAATTGTAATTTTTGTCTGCGTAGTGGTGACAGTAATAGTAATAATGAAATATTTGCGCAAATATGTGAAAAAACAGATACGAAGACATAGTATAAGAGCTGGTTTACAGCAATAACTTCAAAATCACACTGGTAGAAAAAAGAAGAAAAATGTTTGAATAAATAAAATTTTAAGATAAAATTTAAAACATGTAAAAAAATATATATATATATATATATATATATATATATATATATATAAGACAGATTTAATCAAAAATTATAAAAATAAATAAAAATATATAAATGTTTAATACTAAGAATAAATAAATTAAAGAAAAAGAAAATTTAATAATTGTTATTTCTCATGGATTCAATATTAAAATCATTAGAGTCAATATTGGTAAATGCAAGAAAGTCTATAGGTCGTCCATACTCTTTAGAAACTGTTTCAGCAAAGAGGTTAGAGATACAAGGTTTAGAAAAAGAATTAGAAAATATCTTAACAGAGTCAAACATTACAGAACGACAAAGTATAAAAATATCGGAAAAATTTAGGAAATTAAGAGACGAAGCATTAGAATTGTTGACACAACATTCAAAAAATAAGGTTATACCGGATAAACAACAAATTGTGACAATGGAGTCCATGGACATAAATGAAATATCTGCTGTAATTAAGCTGATTAACATTTTTACGGGAAAAAAGAGCGAACTGAATAG
Source organism: Cordilura impudica (assembly GCA_963682025.1). Taxonomy (NCBI): domain Eukaryota; kingdom Metazoa; phylum Arthropoda; class Insecta; order Diptera; family Scathophagidae; genus Cordilura; species Cordilura impudica. The sequence continues at coordinate 158,117,449 of OY821519.1, forward strand.
CTTTGTTACAAGTGTAGAATTAGTATATGAAACAATACCAGCGACGAAACAAAATGCTTTTTTCAATTTCGTATTCAAATCACGTTTGGATACAAAAGTTCAAAATATGGTAAGACAAGAAACTATTCCAACGACTATAACAGAATTAATTACGGCATTGAAGACGACATACAGACCAGTTGGAAGTTCGAACAATGTTTTAAATAAGGTTTCCAGATTGAAAGGTGAATCGGTTAGAGAATTCGCGAACAAAATACAAGAGTTGATTTCGGAATTGAACGAGATCCAAATATTGGAAGTCGGGGAGACAGATAGAGCTTCTATAGTAAGAACAAATAACGTAATGGCGTTTAATACTTTCAAAAATGGTCTGAGAGATCAGCAAATCTTATCAACCATAAACGCCAGTAGGGTTACAAATTTCGTTGATGCATTGAAAATTGCAGAAGAGTCTGAGATGAATTCTTCACAGAGACAAATATTGTATGCTGCGAATGGCTATGCTGCAAATAGACAGCAACGGTCGAAATGTAATAAATGTGGTTCAGTACACGGCAATATATGTCCAGCCAACGGGGCAAAATGTAATAAATGTGGAAAGTTTAACCACTATGCGAAAGTTTGTCGTTCAGGTAATCAAAATCATGTCAGAAACAACGGACGAGATAATAACAATAATAGGAATAACAGAAATGTCAACAGAAGTAATAATAATAATTACCGTAATAATGGTAATAACAGGGGTAATAATAATAATTACCGTAACAATGGAAATAACAATGGAAACAACAACAACATGGGAAACAGTAATAGAAGTTTCAATATACATAGAGCAGAGACTCAGGGAAACTTCCAGATGCCGGAGATTACACAGAGAGAATCTCCAGGGGGCATGAATTAGAGACAAAAAGAATATTTAAAATATCATCGAATCTTAGAAATTGCATCGAACTGAATATATTGGATACGAATACCGCGTTAACATTTTTAATAGACACAGGAGCGGATGTCTCTTTGTGCAAACAAAATTTTTTTTACCGTTACGATGTAGATTCGGATGATGACTGTTGTTTAACAGGGATATCAAGGGAACAAGTTAGATCTATTGGTTCCACAATGATAAAGATAAATATAAATGATACAATAATAGAACACAAAGTGCAATTAGTAGAAGATGATTTTCCAATAAACACTGACGGAATCCTAGGTAGAGATTTCCTATCAAAATTCAAATGTAGTATAGACTATGATAAATACATATTAACATTTACCATGAATAACGAGAACATAATCATTCTAATACATGACGATATAGTTGCCATAAATCACATAAAAATTCCACCAAGAAGCGAAATAATAGTACCTTTTGATATAGATATAAAGGAAGACAAAATTATAATAAATAGGGAAATCATTGAAGTTGTGTATTTGGCAAATACCATAATACCAAAAGATGGCAATAAACATATAAAAATTCTTAATGTAACAAATGATAAGGTGACAATCAAAAATCTTAGAGTGGAAACTATGCCACTGGAGAATTATGAAATTTTTAGAATTGATAAGAACACAAATAAAAGTCATGATTCGTATTCGGAAAGTAGATTTAAAAAGTTGTTAGAGAATTTGGATCTAAATAGTACAGACAAAGAAAGTCAAAGTGAACTTGAAAATATTATAAAAAGGTATCAGCATGTATTCCATTTGGAAGGCGAAAAGCTGACTACAAATAATTTCTACAAGCAAACAATTAGCCTACATGATAACAAACCAGTTTATATAAAAAATTATCGTTTACCTCATGCACAAACGGATGAAATAAATTTCAAAGTACAAAATTTATTAGATGATGGTATAATAGAACCATCTATTAGCCCTTATAATGCTCCTTTATTATTAGTTCCAAAAGGGGAACATACTGATCTAAAAAAATGGAGACTAGTAGTAGATTTCAGAAAACTTAATGACAAAGTTGTCAATGATAAATTTCCACTAACAAGGTTAGATGATGTCTTGGACAAACTAGGTAGAGCAAAATATTTTTCAACGCTGGATATGACAAGTTCATTCCACCAAATTGAACTAGATAAAAAATCACGTCCATATACTGCTTTTTCAACGACAGATGGTCATTACCAGTATAGGAGACTACCATTTGGTTTAAAGATATCATCAAATAGTTTTCAACGAATGTTGACAATCGCTTTATCAGGTTTGGATTCTGAAGCATTTTTATACGTAGACGATATAATTATTTTCGGATGCAGTTTGAAGCATCACAATGCAAACCTGGTAAAAGTTTTGGATAGATTGACCAAATATAATTTAAAACTTAATGCAAATAAATGCTGTTTTCTAAAACCTGAAGTTGTATATCTTGGTCACTTAATAACTTCAGAGGGTATAAAACCAGATCCTGGTAAATTTAGTGCGATACACAAGTATCCGATACCTAAAAATGCCGATGACGTAAGAAGATTCGTTGCATTTTGTAACTACTACAGAAGATTTATTGCAAATTTTGCGGACATAGCAAGTTGTTTAAATGAATTACTTAAAAAGGGAATAAAATTCGAATGGACGGAAAAACGTCAATCTTCTTTTGAAACATTAAAACAGAAACTGATAAGTCCGCCAGTCCTACAGTATCCAAATTTCGACAAACCTTTTATTTTGACAACCGATGCATCTGATTTTGCACTCGGAGCAGTTTTGTCACAAGGTGAAATTGGCGAAGATATGCCAATATCATATGCAAGTCGATCTTTGAATAAGCATGAGAAGAATAAACCAGTAATAGAAAAGGAATTACTTGGTATACATTGGGGCATACAGTTTTTCAGACCCTATTTGTATGGTAGAAAATTTATAGTGGTAACTGACCACAGGCCACTAGTTGCTTTATTTTCACATAGAAACCCAAGCTCGAAGTTGACTAGAATACGTTTGGAATTGTCAGATTATGATTTTGATATAGTGTATAAGAAGGGAATAAATAATACTAATGCAGACGCACTTTCCAGAATCAATCTGGACTCAGATTTACTGAAAACAATGATACCTCCAAGGATCGATGAATCCGTTAAAAAAGCATTGTTGATTACAAGAGGAATGAAAAACAAAGAAACAAATGAAAAAGCTAGGAAAGCTGATGATAAAATTAAAAGTGATAAAGCTAAAAGTGAGGAAAGGATAAATGTGACAGCCGACACGGAGTCTGAGCGACTCGTGATATGGGACTGTACATCAATAAATGACATAGCGCGCGCGAAGAGGATAAAGTTTAAATTAGACACAAGGTGCACCACACAAATAAAGATTGAAGACAATAGTAGTCTCAATGAAATGGCCATAAGATGTAGCGATTAACTATCCATATTATTTAGATAATATACTGGAGAAACTACCATCGGTATTAGAGAAGTTGAACTACAAAGGTTACGCTCTCGAGAAGGGTGATAACATATTCAACATAGTGACACATGAAAGATTCAAAGAAATCTTGAACAGAAACAAAGAAACTGACGTCAGAATATTGTTATATAGAAATCCTCAATACATAAAAGATGAAAATAGAAAGAAACAATTAATAGAAGCTTATCACGATACACCATGCGGAGGACATTTCGGAGTCAAAAAAACGCTAATCCGTTTAAAACAAAAATACATATGGAAAAATATGTATAAAATGGTAAAACAATTTGTAAGAACGTGTGATCTTTGCCAAAGAAACAAGCAAATCAGACACACAAGAGAACCAGAAAAGACTGACACACCATGTCAAAGTTTCGAAACCATAGTAATTGATACAGTGGGTCCACTGAGACCATCAGAAAATTTCAGATACATACTGACTATGCAGTGTGAGTTAACGAAATATGTAATGGCCTGTCCAATGATGACTAAAGAAGCAAAATCTGTAGCAGAAGCACTTGTTGAGAACGTCATCCTGAAACATGGATTATTTAAAACATTGAAATCGGACAAGGGGACTGAATTTACAAATCAACTAATGAAGGAGATATGTGAATTGTTGAAGGTGGAACAGAGATTTTCAACTCCTTATCATCATTAAACACTTGGAACTGTTGAGAGAAATCACAGAGTTTTAAATGAATATTTTCTATCCTTTGTTAATGATGATGATTGGAATTCATGGATACCATATTATACATTCGCATACAATACTACTCCACACGTTGACAACAATTATTCACCTTTTGAACTGATTTTTGGCAAATTACCGAACTTGCCTGGTGACGAAATACAGAACAGAGATAAAATATACAATTTCGAAAATTACTCAAATGAACTAAGAATTAGATTGAAATATTCATTGGAAAATGCAGGGAAAATAATAGAGAAAGTCAAAATGAAAAGAACGGAAGATTCTTTAGCTAACACAAATAGCATAGACTTAGAAATAGGGGACTTGGTATTAGTAAGAGTAGGAAACAGAAAAAAGAGTGAACCACCTTACGACGGTCCATATGAAATAGTAGAAATAAAAAATTTAAATGTAAACATAAAAGTTGGAAATAAAATAAAAACAGTACATAAAAATTTATTAAAGAAATATACAAGAACATAAAAATATATTGTTAACTATAAGATCGTAAAATTAAGAATAACATTAAACTATACAAACCTCAAATTTAAGATAAACAAAAAAAAAAAAAAAAAACAGAAATATATTGTAAGCTGTAAGAATAGAATTAAAACATACAAAAAAGAAAATAAACAAAAATAGTATGTTAAGATAATATAAACAAACTTATAAATTATGTCAATTAAATCTAAATTCTGTACTGTAAACAGAAAAGTTATTGAACAAATTTTTAAGAACTATACAAAAATAAGAAAAATCAAATTACAAACCAATTAACAAAAAATTAATGAACAAAATTTTTTATGATAAATATACAAAAATAAAGAAGATAAAATTCAAATTACAAAATATTTATATTAAATCAGAAAAAATCCCATAATTTATGTAAACAAAATTATAAGATTTTTTCTTGAGGATAAGGGTGTCGTATATGTAGTACATTTATGTATAAATGTATGTAAGCACAATGAGGTGCTAGTAAAACAAAATCAAAACAAACAAACCTACATACACACACACGTACATTGGCTAGCGACAGTAAAATGTACAACAGAAAATATCAAGTGGATATTGGGGTAGGTCAAGCGACGTTAATAAATGACTCAGTGTGTTTGTTTGACTAAGCGGGTTACAGTTACAAAGCAATGCAATCGAATGGAGTTGATTGATCGATATGTAGATCAACTGTATTTGATTTCATGTGTAAACCGAATACAATACATGTGTTAGTGTATTGTATCGGCATGTACTTTAACCAGTACAATTCCACTCCCTTTGTTTGGAATTGTACTCAATGTATGAAATTAATTTCAATAGAAGAACCACCCAAAATTCATAGTCGCCTGGTACAATTGTACATATTTATGTTTATACTAATATTAAAAATAGAGTTAGAACAAAATTATAATTATGGAGTGACTTTAGAAAGCCACACCCAAAACTATTTTAGAATCACTCACAATTGTTAGTTTATAAGCAGGGACTTTATTAAATAAAGAAGGCTTTTTATTCCAACAACCGAACAATACAGATGTCTAATTATTTGAACGCTCACACGATGATATAAATCCAAGCAACGATGCATCCTTTCAACTAATAAAGTAAATCATCATTCTTTTTCCATTATATAATTTATAGAAAACCCACTATACAAATGAATTACCTGTGTTTGTTTTCTTTAATAGTTGCATTGTTAGGTGAAATTAAAAGGTATAAAAAAGGTATGATAATAAAAAAAACCCAATCTACTAATGAATTACATCCTCTGTGTATTGACATTCTTACTTACAAATATATACTGGTAATAGAACAAATAATGACTATTGTAAGCTATAAAATACCTAGAGCACAAATTTAATACACCATTGTATGCGAGTACTTATATGGCAGTTTAAATTATCGTAATTTGAATTTTTTTTAGAGTAATTTCATTAAAATGAAAAAAGTGTTCTACCCACGGGTCATCACGAGTGCAAAAGTATATATAGGGTTAAAGAGGTCACTTTCTCCGGGTGGTATACGTTGCTTGTTCCCTTTTGTTCCCTAGAAGTTCTATTCCACTAAAGTTGAAATTTGAGAAAAATATAGTAGTTTCATAAATATTTCATAACGCCCCTAATATTAAACGGTTGAGCTGTGACCACTTACAACAACTAAAGACTATAATCGTACCAACATTATAAAAAAGACCGCAGGTCATTATCGATGATAGCTTGCGAGTAGTAACCATTTATTTTTGATAAAAAACAAAAACAAATCACTTTTTTCTGAAATTAAAAAAAACAGTTGAGTTTGACATCATGCCACGCCCACAATTAGCAATAGTTTAACCTAATTTTTTGGCTACCTTAATCTGGATATATTAGCTACAAAAAGGCGTTTAAATTTTAAAAATCGGTGACAAAAAAAGTAGACTTTTGGCCAATGAAATCAAAATTTCAGCCACAGTGCGGCGGTCATATAGAAAAGAATCGCATACAACTAAGCAAACGGAAGCATTTGCAAGCATTAAAGCCTGTTATTCCGCACGAATATCATTATTTTTATGATAATTTAAAACATGCGGGTAAAGATTAATTTATTGTTGCATTTCAATATAGTTTAATGTAAAATTAATTAACTCTTATTTTCAATTCCAATTAACATGATAACGTGTTTCTTAATACTTTACTTATCGATAAAATATTAAATATTGTTTTGTTAATAAAATTACTAATTATTTTATTAAAAACTCGTGTTACTTATATAAAAGCCTCAATTTATTTTCATTACAGCTCATTTTTCTTTTTGTTCAAATAGTGCTACCTGCTTATTTCACTGTTAGAATCGATAAAACTTCAACTTGTAAAAACTGCTATCTAACATATAAGCGCGAATATCAGGAATTAATAAAAAATTAACATATGTAGGATTTAGCGCTAACGAAAAGAATAGTTTTTTCGCTCTCCTGTAAAATTGCGGTTTCGCGGATAGTACTTTTTGAATATAAACCCTCGATATGTAGAACCAAAAAAAAAAAAAAAAAAATGATTTACTTTAACACAAAAATGATCATTATGGTTCAAACAAATTTAAGGAGAATATTGTATGTTAACGCTCACATAAAGAAACAACTAAATTCATACCAGCATCGGATGACGATATACAGCTCCCAAACATTTTTCATTTTGCAATTTCTTGACAAACTATTTAAAAGTATACTCATAAAAACAGTTGAATTAAAAACGGAACAGTTGAATTAAAAACGGAAATGCGTAAATGTTTTTGTTTCATTTTTTTTTCAGTTTTGTAGTAAAAGAAAAATTGGTACTCTTTTAATTCATAACTACCTTTACTATTTTTTTTTTTTTTTTTTGTTTACTTATCGAACGTTTTTGCAGTAAAAGTAGTAAGTAGCAGTGATTAGCCTACGATTTTCATAATTTAATATAAGCTCCAAAGTATAAGCCCATATATACATATTTATCTATATATATAGAAGAGTTGCGTGATTGATCATCATTGCCCAGCCTAAACCCTTCGACCCAGAAACTTGGAATTTGGACTGTACGTTCCCCTCTCGGTGTAAAGATCCACTAAAAAGGGATTTTTAAAAATTCGTACAATAGGGGGGGGGGTAAAATCGGACAAAAAATTGGAAAATGGTAACAAATGAATCTAGGAATATAAAATTTGGTGTGTAGACTTCATCCGAGAAACAAACATGGGATCAGGACTAATTTTTTCGGAATCTGGGGAGGAAAACAGGCCAAAAAAGAGGAAAAATTTTACATTTGGTATCTTCTAAACAAACGAATACAAAATATAGTTTGTGGATTCCACTAGAGATAGAATTTTGGAAATTCGGATGTTAAAGGGGGGGGGGGGGGGGGGTAAAAACGGCCCGTAAGTGTAAGAGTGTACTTTTTGTATCTTCTTTACAAAGTAAGCTAGGCATATGAAAATTGATATGTAGAGACACAAACATCGGAGAAGAAAAACTGAAAAACGGCCATACAATGGGAAAACTGATACTTTTCAACTGGTAAATTTTCATTTGAAAGTACATTTTCTTAAGAAAACAAGTAAGAAAATTATAGTTGGTCTAGACGGATACGCTATACCATGCGTTTAGTGAATTGGTCTTAGGTCCAACCAATTGGGTTTAGAAAAAAAAACATAAACCAAATCTACGTCGAAAATTGGACCGATCCTGATAGTACTCACTTATTTTTTGCAACAACATATACAAACCGAATTTGAGAACAATCTGTGCAATAATTTTGTTTCTTATAGGTTTAAGTGAATTGTCCTATAGAGTTTATTTTTGGTCTACGGATTAATGGATGTAACAAAGACACACAAACCCAATTCAACTGAGATTAAAAAAAAATGGCCACAGAACGGCTGAACACTTCGGGAGTTTTACTAAAATAAATTAGTACAATCGTTCGGTATACCTCCCAAGACCATGACCATCATTTTAATCCACAGTGTTATTGTATAGTAAAGGTTTCCATTTTTTTGTCAACGGCATAAAAATTAGTACTTTTAAGTTTTGTTAATTTTTTCTGAAGTTATGTTAATATTTCTCCTTTGTTAAATAAATAAAACATACAAATGTTTAAATTAATAAAATAGTTTTTAATTTTATGATAAAATTTTTTGGTATTGACCGTCCAAGTCGTTAAAAAATATATTTCGTTAAAAGTTTCCATCGTATTGTCACTCACACCATATTGCTTATTGTTTTTAAATATTATTATGGCTTACACAATTGATATAATAATTGCGGTAGCAACGTAGCGGGTATACTGCTAGTATTACTCGTACCTATATTCTTATTAAAAATGTTAAGTTTGCATGAATTAGAGCTTTGACCTTATTGTTAGAGCGTGATAACATTGTCCGATTTGCCTCAAATTGTCTCCACATAAATTTTTTATATCGATATTATAGTAATTGTAGTAAAAAAAACATGAAATATATGACCCAAGTTTTTATTTCATTTGCAGTTGTAATATTTCACAATTGTTCAAAATATACAAAATAAAGATAAATTTAAAGAACAAATCGATATTTTACAGATTAACGAATTGGCCGAAAAAAGAGCAAGGTCGGCTAGCCCATCTATTTTAAAAGACAACAATGGCATCGAGGATAATTGCAATGCAACAAAAAAGTATAGAATGGAATCTCCACAATTTTACAAAAAAGTAAATGATATTTTTCCCAAGTTTGATGAAATTTCTACAAATCATATTGATACTATTACAAATAACAGTCTTACCGCTACGGAGGATAAAATGAAAAATATATTAAATGAAATACAGACTTTAAACGAAATTCTACACACTAAAGAAATGGAATGGAATCGATTGTTGCATTTAAAAATGGTTAAAGAAGAAATTTACTTACGGTTGACTCAGAAAAAAAACTTGCTACAATTGAAGGAAAATTACACAAAATCACGAAATCAAAGTACGCTGTCTGAGTTAAAGGAATTGGAGTTATATTTGTCAGATAAGAACACCGTGTATTATGAAACAAATCATTCGACATCGGTTCAACAGCTAATAGAGAATAGAGCCAATATGAAAGCAGATGACCTAGAACGTGAGAAAAATAATACAAGCCGACTACACAGGTAAATTGCACGACGAGGATAAATGTTAAACTAATTCTTAATTTGTTTATATGTTGTTTAGCTTACTAGTCTCTCGAAATATGTTACACGGTGTGGATTCTTCAGAAAACGTATCGTTAAGTAACGGTGATACTAACAGTATGGCAATAGCAAATAAAAATATTGAATCATATCAGCATTATGATAGTAGATCTCTACTAAATAATAGAGGACGTCAAGGAGAATTCAAGGATGTGAAGAGTATAATTGCCGATTTTAGGCAAAAAAATCCGGAACTTTTGCCACGGGTTGGTAAACGTATTAAGTCAAGTGAATTAACCCCTCAAATACACAACTTCAGTATTCCATTTTTTGTATGGAACAAAAAATTAATTAATAATGCATAAATGATGTGTAACCATGTTATTTTATTTTATTTTTAAGGAAAAGCCAACTACTATTCGTCCTCAATACTTACAATTCACTAAAGATCATGAATCAGAGTTTTATCCACCACGAAATTCTATAGAAGAAATTTCAATTACACCGATAGCGGGAAGTGCTAAAAAATTATCAACCCACCAGGATATTGATTTTGTCAACACGATGGTAGTTATTTGCACTTTTTAATAAAAAAAAAAAAATAAAAACGAATAATAATTTATAATGAGTTTACATTGTCTTTCAGAATAGCCACTATAAAGTCTGCTTAGATGGCACTTACAGAAATAGCAGTGTAAAAACGAATTTCGATGCAAGATTAGCAAATAAAAACATTGAATACCCGTTATGTCAAGAATGCAAAACACATGAGTCTCGTTTCGTTTGTGCTGGTTGCGGCAATCAATGGTACTGCAGTAAAAAATGTCAGGTACACTAAACAAAGCATTATAAAATGTTCAAATATATATTGTTGTATTCTCACATATAATTATTATTTTTAGATATCGGCTTGGGATAAACATTCCGAAATTTGTACGGATTAATTATTTAAATATGTATAATAAAAATACTTTAATATTTCAAAGCGAAAATATAAATCTTTATACGAACACATTTAAAAATATATGTTATTATTTTATACGAGGGTGGATCTTTAAATGCGTGGTCAATAATTACCTAGTAGTAAATTAACCTGCCCTGGTCCCGTCAACTACCATCTGTTATTTGACTACTGTCATATTACAGGAAGATCCGTTATTAAGTTTGAGTTTTGCAGCAGTCAGCCTCGAAAATTTTTGTAAAAATTAAAAAATAAATTTCAAGTCTTCATATCCTTGATGTGTAAACATCTATACGCTCAGGGGGGTAAAAATCTATTTCACAATACAATCATAAAAACAGCGTTAGAAGTAAGACAAAAACTGTGTGAAGTATTAGTGTATTGGTGCAAA